>JBBDGP010000816.1:1052500-1420017 GCA_037952835.1 Lithobates septentrionalis | reverse complement strand
AATACCTAATGGTGCTAATAAATACCAATGTGAAAAAGTTAAGTTAGATAGAGATATGTGGCTCTAACTCAAAGTGCATAAATGTGATAAAGTAAATATAATCCAATTCTTGGTGCATATGTGTAAAGAGCAAAATCACATAAATAAAGTGACTAAACATCCATTAAATTCATAAAAAGTGACATCGGATAAATAACAGTGAAATTCATGAAATATGACATCAAATAAATAAATAGACAATTCAAATGAAGGTGAATAAATCCAAAAATAGTCTAAGCCCCCGTTCACACCTATGCGAATTAAATGCGGCTTACACCGCATCTAATTCGCAGGACATTTTAAAATACATTCATATGAATGCATCTGGTTCACATATGTGCGTTGCATTTGCACTGCGCATTGCACAAAAAACGTGTGCGTTTTCTGGGCATTGCGGTGCGAATTACGAGCCCCTTATCTTCTATGGGAACGCATTTGCTTCGCAGATGCATTGCGTTCTGAATATGGATTTTCTCCATCTCCTCACTACACCTCCCCCTCTCCCCCCCCTCTCCCTCCTCCTCTCCCTGCTCACTGAACCTAAGCTAAAACGCAGTAATTCCTTTGAACAGGAGATTTTTATCTCCCCAGTGAAACCTGAGCTTCAATTCGCACCGCGAACCCAGGCTCAAAGTGCATGAAGATGAAAAAAAAAAAATCACAAATTTAGAAAAAAATTGAAAAAAAAAAAAATTGCATGAGATAAAAAAAGTCGCATGCAATAACAAAAATCGCATAAAGTGCAAAAAAGTGCAGAAACGCTATAAAAATAGCCACAAGTCAATCCAATTAATGTAATACAGTTCCAACGTGAACAAAGTAAATCTTCATAAAACAGTTTGTGCAAAAAATAGATGAGAAAAGTGCAAGTGCAAACGATGATAGGTGACAGATTCCTCTTAATAACTGGTGCTCCCCCAGCCTCTCACCTCTAGCAAAGACCCCTAGTGTCAAGTCGAGCCTGCAATCAGAAAGTGGATGAAACACCATCAATCGATTTGTCTCCTCCAATCATCACAGGTCTGGCAAATCTCCAATGGAAGGCCTCAAGTTCAGCAAGTTGGGTGGAGGCATGCAATAGAAAGGAGTATCCCCATTGTGTAATATTCAAAACAGGTTTATTCAAAACAACATAGTAACTTACATGTACAGCATAAAATGAACAGCACAGATCCCAGTACTTCCGGTCTCAGCCGCGGCAGGAAGTGATGACACCTGACTCTTCCCTGACATGTATCAACACTGCCCACGTGACTTTATCAAGGGGTAATGGAGTCAGGCATCAGGTGTCTATTTATATAGTCCATTCTTAATCAGCAAAGTGGATTTGGAATACTAATGCCGCGTACACACGGTCGGACTTTCTGTCCTACTTGGTCCGGCACACTTTCCGACGGACTTTGTCCGCCAGGTGCGCCGGACTTTAAAACGGACGGACTTGCCCACACACGCCGGGACTTTCCGGCGGGCTAAGTCCGCCCGTCTTTCCGACGGACATTCGCCGGAGTTCCGGTGGACTTTCAGAATGAACGGACTTGCCCACACACGGACAAGTCCGTTCATTTTGAACGTGACTCAGGTGCGACGGGACTAGAAAAGGATGTCAATCTTGCCGCTTTTATCGGCGAGATTGACACCTTGCGAGCCCCGTCGCGGGTCATACCAGGCCCTTAGGTCTGGTATGGATTATAAAGGGGAACCCCCTACGCCGAAAAAACGGCGTGGGGTCCCCCCTAAAATCCATACCAGACCCCGATCGGAGCACGCAGCCTGGCAGGTCAGGAAAGGGGGTGGGGACGAGCGAGCGCCCCCCCTCCTGAACCGTACCAGGCCGCATGCCCTCAACATGGGGGGTGGGTGCTTTGGGGGAGGGGGGCGCCCTGCGGGCCCCCCCACCCCAAAGCACCTTGTCCCCATGTTGATGAGGACAAGGGCCTCTTCCCGACAACCCTGGCCGTTGGTTGTCGGGGTCTGCGGGCGGGGGCTTATCGGAATCTGGGAGCCCCCTTTAATAAGGGGGCCCCCAGATCCCGGCCCCCCACCCTATGTGAATGAGTATGGGGTACATGGTACCCCTACCCATTCACCTAAAAAAAAAGTGTAAGTAATAAAACACACTACACAGGTTTTTAAAATATTTTATTAAACAGCTCCGGGGGGGATCTTCCTCCGGCTTCGGGGGTCTTCTTCCGGCTTCGGGGGTCCCTCCGCTTCATCTTCTCCCGGCGTCCGGTTGGTTCTTCGGCCGGCTCCTCTGCTGTCTTCAGGTAGCTCTCTTGCCAGCAGAGGTCCGGACTTCTGGGCTTCTTCTCTTCTCCAGATGTTGACACGACGCTCTCTCCAGCTGGACTGCTCTCCGAGGGCTGCGTTGTGACTTATATAGGCGGAGACCCCGCCCCCTTTTGATGTCACAGTCCCTGGGCATGCTGGGACTGTGACGTTTAGGGGGCGTGGTCACTGGGTGATGTTGACCACGCCCCCTAAAACGTCACAGTCCCAGCATGCCCAGGGACTGTGACATCAAAAGGGGGCGGGGTCTCCGCCTATATAAGTCACAACGCAGCCCTCGGAGAGCAGTCCAGCCGGAGAGAGCGTCGTGTCAACATCTGGAGAAGAGAAGACAAGAAGCCTAGAAGTCCGGACCTCTGCTGGCAAGAGAGCTACCTGAAGACAGCAGAGGAGCCGGCCGAAGAACTGGAGAGAAGAGAGCGGAGAAGAACCAACTGGACGCCGGGAGAAGATGAAGCGGAGGGACCCCCGAAGCCGGAAGAAGACCCCCGAAGCCGGAGGAAGATCCCCCCCCCGGAGCTGTTTAATAAAATATTTTAAAAACCTGTGTAGTGTGTTTTATTACTTACACTTTTTCCCTAGGTGAATGGCTAGGGGTACCATGTACCCCATACTCATTCACATAGGGTGGGGGGCCGGGATCTGGGGGCCCCCTTATTAAAAGGGGTTCCCAGATTCCGATAAGCCCCCGCCCGCAGACCCCGACAACCAACGGCCAGGGTTGTCGGGAAGAGGCCCTTGTCCTCATCAACATGGGGACAAGGTGCTTTGGGGTGGGGGGGCCCCCGCACGGCGCCCCCCTCCCCCAAAGCACCCACCCCCCATGTTGAGGGCATGCGGCCTGGTACGGTTCAGGAGGGGGGGGGGCGCTCGCTCGTCCCCACCCCCTTTCCTGACCGGCCAGGCTGCGTGCTCGGATCAGGGTCTGGTATGGATTTTAGGGGGGACCCCACGCCGTTTTTTCGGCGTAGGGGGTTCCCCTTTATAATCCATACCAGACCCAAGGGCCTGGTATGCCCCGCGCTCGCCGCAATAGGAAAATTTGTTTTTCCTATTGCAGCGAGCGCGAGATGCAATACCCTGCCCTCGTGTTGCATCTGGTCCGTCGGACCAGCATACACACGAGCGGGCTTTCCGTCGGACAAGCACACACACGAGCGGACTTTCCGCCCGAAACTGAGTCCGGCGGAAAGATTTAAAACTTTTTTCAAATCTAGGTCCGGCGGGCTTTTGGGAAAAAGTCCGCCGGAAAAGTCCGCCGGTGCCTACACACGGGCGGATTGTCCGGCACACTCTGGTCCGCCGGACCAAGTATGCCGGAAAGTCCGACCGTGTGTACGCGGCATAATAGGTGTATCCTCACTCAGTAGATTGGATTGGAATACTAATAGGTGTATCCTCACTCAGTAGATTGGATTGGAATACTAATAGGTGTATCCTCACTCATTAGATTGGATTGGAATACTAATAGGTGTATCCTCACTCAGTAAACACCATAAATAACCATATGAGGTCTAAGAAATTATAATAAAAAAGACCCCCTAATAACAGATCCGAATAAAAAATATAAAAAATAAAACAAAAAAAAGGAAAATAAAAAGCATATAAACTAGCCTATATAAAATCTCCATAGGACAATGCCATCCAGTGGTCATTCATCAAGAAACACCTTAAAACCCAGCAGACAGATGACATCTAGTGGTAAGAAAATGGAATCTCTTAAAGGAAAGATATTCATAAGCAAAGATACTTGTTCTAATTTGCCTATATTTCCATTTTGTGGATAAATAGTGATATTGATAAAAAATTCCACACTATAGGTAAATGTGAGGAAATAAAAGCATACGACACAAACAAAGGAGGTAGGTGCAGGAAACCAGATAGGGTATAACCTAGTAATAATGGCATAAACAAAACCATCAACAGGGCAGAAGCATGTAACAGCTAAGAGGAGGGGAATAAAAAAGTAGTATAAAAAAGTAATATAAAAAAGTAGAAAATGAAAAATTAATAATTCAAAATAAAACAGTTGAGGTTGAATTCAACGTTATGACCCAAAGGAGTCGGAGTCCATATTTCATGTATCCATTTTGACTCAAGCTGGCTAATTTTAATCACCTCTCCAATGGGGTTTATATTTTTCAATGCCACAAACCAAAAGGGGGGTTTTTATTGTGAAATTCTGCATAATGTCTTGGCAGGCTGTGTGTCACGTACCTGGTAGGTGGAGCCCGGAATGCAGAGAACGGCCTCTCGTATACCTCTGACTTAAGAACCCCTGAAGGTGTGAACAGGGACTCGAAAGTACAGAGGGGCACAAGTGCCTGACTGGAACACTGGAGCAGAAGGCAGGATCCTGTAGTCAGCAGGGAGGTGCACTGTAGTCCCGTAGCAGGTTGCAGACAGCAGGGAGGTGCACTGTAGTCCCGTAGCAGGTTGCAGACAGCAGGGAGGTGCACTGTAGTCCCGTAGCAGGTTGCAGACAGCAGGGAGGTGCACTGTAGTCCTGTAGCAGGTTGCAGACAGCAGGGAGGTGCACTGTAGTCCCGCAGCAGGTTGCAGACAGCAGGGGGGGGTGCACTGTAGTCCCGTAGCAGGTTGCAGACAGCAGGGAGGTGCACTGTAGTCCCGTAGCAGGTTGCAGACAGCAGGGAGGTGCACTGTAGTCCCGCAGCAGGTTGCAGACAGCAGGGAGATGCAGACAAGCCGGGTCAAGGTACTGGCGGGCAGATCAGGTACAGAAGGGCAAACCAAGAGAATAGTCAGAGTCCAAGCCAAGATCGGGGCGGGCAGCAAGCAGGTAAGTCAGGAACAAGCCAAGTAAGTACTGGATACAAGAAAACTGGTAACAAGGTAGCAGGGGTCTCAGGAAACGCTGTAGACCGGACAGCAAGGCAGCATTGAAACAGTCTTCTTTAAATAGCCTATCTTTGGCGCCAAGTGGCGCTATTGCGCATGCGCGTACGTTTGTTAGCACTAATAGAGATATTGGTACTATTGCGCATGTGCGTACGTTTGTTAGCACTATTAGCGCCATTGGCGCTATTGCGCGCCCACGAGCGCCGGATGGCGCTTCTATGCACAGGCATTCGTTTAAAACTGCAAGAGGGCTTTTCCTGACACTGTGTTTAACAAACCCCTTTTTAATATTCTGAACATGCTCCTTCAATCTCCTCCAAAGTTCCCTTTTCGTTCTACCAATATACTGGATCCGGCACGGGCATTCTAATAAATAAACCACCCCCTCAGTTCGACATGATATGAAGTCCTCTATTGGATACTCTTTTGACGTCACTGGAGAGGTAAAGCTTAACTTCTTTTTCTTACTTTCTTTAGTGTGACGGCAAGTATAACATTTTTTACAGGGATAGTAACCTTTCCCTTCAAAAAAGGAAACGTTTTTCTTGGTAGGTGGATCAAGCACATTTCTTGCTAGGCGGTCTCTGAGGGTTGGAGCCGGGCTTCTCAGGAAGGATAGCACCGAGATGGCGGTCTGCCTTAATAATGTCCCAATATTTTCTAACAATTCTTTCGACTTGTTTGTGTTGGGCATTGAAGTCCATAACAAGAGATAAAGTATTATTATTTTCTGTATTTCTAATTGTGTCGTGTATTAACTTCTCTCTGTCCACCGCCGCCACATCTCTTATTCTCTGTCTGGGGCCCAGGAAGACTCAAGGTATTGCGAAACATGTAGGGCGGTGCGTCGTGCTGACGCAATCACGCAACATGTGACCCGGTACACGGGTGTTTTTTATTGTTTGTTTTAGCTAGCTGGCTTTTTATATATTCATGCACCTCTATGCAATATCTCTGTGCAATATCTCTGTACATTATCTCTGTACATGTTGTCTTATGAGCTTTGCCTATTTAGTTAGCATCATAGATTTTTCGTTTTAACCTACTACACGACTGGAGTCCCTCTCTGTTTGCTCACTCGTGGCTGGGAGCCCGAGTGTGCTTTTCTTTTCAGATTTGGGACATCCAGCTGATAAGCATTCATTGCTACTTGGCAAAATCCTTGTTGACCGCTCAAGGTAACCAAAGGACTCGAGATACCAGAGGATTCAAGTGTCCCTGCAGAGGGCTTAAAGGGGTTGTAAATGTAAAAATTTTTACTATTCTATGCATTCTGTGCATTAAGGTGAAAAAACTTCCGACAATACCGCCGCCCCCAGCCCCCCTGTTTTACTTAGCTGATCCCTCGAAAGTCAGCCGCTCGCTCCCGACATCCATTTAGCCGCTCAGCCTGGCCACTGATTGGCTACAGTGGATGGAGCCATTGGCTCGCGCTGCTGTCAATCACATCCAATGACGCGGCGCGCCGGGGGGCAGGGCCGAGTGATACAGTGAGTGGCTATAGCCGCCGGCTGTATCACGGGAGGGCGTCCGCAAGAACTAACCACCATGCGAGGGAGCTCGCATTAAGGTGGTTAGTTCTTGCGGGGAGGAGCCGAAACAGCCGCCGAGGGACCCCAGAAGACCAGGTTCGGGGCCACTCTGTGCAAAACGAGCTGCACAGTGAAGGTAAGTATAACATGTTTGTTATTTAAAAAAAAAAAAAA
This sequence comes from Lithobates septentrionalis, assembly GCA_037952835.1. Lineage (NCBI taxonomy): Eukaryota > Metazoa > Chordata > Amphibia > Anura > Ranidae > Lithobates > Lithobates septentrionalis. The sequence continues at coordinate 1,413,124 of JBBDGP010000816.1, read as the reverse complement.
TTTCCTTTACAACCCCCTTATTCTGTCTGCTCGTATGACCCCGCTCTTTAGGGGGTCCACCGGTTCTGGTAAGGGTTATCATATACAGAGTTTTACATCAAGTTGTCTCTTATTTGTGGACATCAAGGAATAAGGCTGATTACCTGGACCCTGATACCTGTTGTGGATTATAACTCACATATTTTTCACCTATTTATCACATTTAACCAGTTGCTGACCGCCTCACGACGATATACATCGGCAGAATGGCATGGCAGGCAAAATCACGTACCTGTACGTGATCTGCCTCCCACGGCCGGGGGGTCAGAACGGACCTCCCCGGTGCCAGAGGCAGTCGGCTTCTGTCCGGGAGCGATCAGAGGTGAGGGGGAGGCCATTCATTCGTGCCCCCCCTCGCGATCGCTCCCAGCCAATGAAATCCTTCCTCTGCTGCTGTATAGTAAACAGCGGCAGAGGAAGTGATGTCATCTCTCCTTCGGCGCGGTATTTTCCGCTCCGGCGCAGAGGAGAGAAGACATCGATGTGAGTGCACAGCACAACACAACACACACAGTGGAACACGCCAGGCATACTGTACACCCCCCGATCACCCCCTGATCACCCCCTAATCACCCCCCCCCCCTGTCACAGTGACACCAAGCAGTTTTTTTTTCTGATTACTGCATTGGTGTCAGTTTGTGACAGTTAGTGCGGTAGGGCAGTTAGTGTTAGCCCCCTTTTGGTCTAGGGTACCCCCCTAACCCCCCCTAATAAAGTTTTAACCCCTTGATCACCCCCCGTCGCCAGTGTCACTAAGCGATCATTTTTCTGATCGCTGTATTAGTGTCACTGGTGACGCTAGTTAGGGAGATAAATATATAGGTTCGCCGTCAGCGTTTTATAGCATCAGGGACCCCTATATACTACCTAATAAAGGTTTTAACCCCTTGATTGCCCCCTAGTTAACCCTTTCACCAGTGATCACCGTATAACTGTTACGGGTGACGCTGGTTAGTTAGTCTATTTTTTATAGTGTCAGGGCACCCGCCGTTTATTACCGAATAAAGGTTTAGCCCCCTGATCGCCCGGCGGTGATATGCGTCGCTCCAGGCAGCGTCAGGTTAGCGCCAGTACCGCTAACACCCAAGCACGCAACATACGCCTCCCTTAGTGGTATAGTATCTGAACAGATCATTATCTGATCCGATCAGATCTATACTAGCGTCCCCAGCAGTTTAGGGTTCCCAAAAACGCAGTGTTAGCGGGATCAGCCCAGATACCTGCTAGCACCTGCGTTTTGCCCCTCTGCCCAGCCCAGCCCACCCAAGTGCAGTATCGATCGATCACTGTCACTTACAAAACACTAAACGCATAACTGCAGCATTCGCAGAGTCAGGCCTGATCAGTGCGATCACTAACAGTTTTTTGGTAGCGTTTTGGTGAACTGGCAAGCACCAGCGGCCTAATACACCCCGGTCGTAGTCAAACCAGCACTGCAGTAACACTTGGTGACGTGGCGATTCCCATAAGTGCAGTTCAAGCTGGTGAGGTGGCAAGCACAAGTAGTGTCCCGCTGCCACCAAGAAGAAGACAAACACAGGCCCGTCGTGTCCATAATGCCCTTCCTGCTGCATTCGCCAATCCTAATTGGGAACCCACCACTTCTGCAGCACCCGTACTTCCCTCATTCACATCCCCAACCAAATGCAGTCGGCTGCATGAGAGACATTTTCTTTATGTCCTCCCGAGAACCCCCCCAAAAAGATGTCGTGTTTGCAGCAAGCGCAGATATAGGCGTGACACTCGCTATTATTGTCCCTCCTGTCCTGATAATCCTGGTCTTTGCATTGGCGAATGTTTTGAACGCTATCATACACTAGTTGAGTATTAGTGTACAGCATTGCACAGACTAGGCACACTTTCACAGGGTCTCCCAAGATGCCATCGCATTTTGAGAGACCCGAACCTGGAACCGGTTACAGTTACAAAAGTTACAGTCACAAAAAAAAGTGTAAAAAAACAAAAAAAAAATATAAAAAATAAAAAACAAAAGTTGTCATTTTATTGTTCTCTCTCTCTCTATTCTCTCTCTGCCCTTTTTTACTGTATTCTGTTCTGTAATGTTTTATTGTTATTATGTTTTATCATGTTTGCTTTTCAGGTATGCAATTTTTTATACTTTACTGTTTACTGTGTTTTAACCATTTTTTTGTCTTCAGGTATTCAGCTGCAGCGCGGATTTATTTATCTTGACAGCAACAGCGTTTGCTCCCACGATATATAAAGCCGTGACTCCAGCGGAGGTGATATATGCCGAAGCATGGGGGCAGCAGGGCGGAGGAGCGATTTGCTCCTACCTTTTGCGGGAGGATGCCCCCATGCTTCGGCATATATAAATGGTGCATGTATGCCCATCATTAGAAGTGGGTGGCATACCCACCAATCAATCTCTTTTTTTCGTTCAGCCCACAGGCTGCATGAAAAAAAAAAAGATTACAATATATGCCCAACAAGGACCAGCAACGTACTGGTATGTTGCTGTACTTTGAGTGGTTATACCAGAATGATGCCTGCAGGTTTAGGTATCATCTTGGTATCATTCTTTTCAGCCAGCGGTCAGCTTTCATGTAAAAGCAATCCTAGTGGCTAATTAGCCTCTAGACTGCTTTTACAAGCAGTGGGAGGGAATGCCCCCTCACCGTCTTCCATGTTTTTCTCTGGCTCTCCTGTCCCAACAGGGAACCTGAGAATGCAGCCGGTGATTCAGCCAGCTGACCATAGAGCTGATCAGAGACCAGAGTGGCTCCAAACATCTCTATGGCCTAAGAAACCGGAAGCTACGAGCATTTCATGACTTAGATTTCGCTGGATGTAAACAGCGCCATTGAGAAATTGGGAAGGCATTTTATCACACCGATCTTGGTGTGGTCAGATGCTTTGAGGGCAGAGGAGAGATCTAGGGTCTAATAGACCCCAATTTTTTCAAAAAAAGAGTACCTGTCACTACCTATTGCTATCATAGGGGATATTTACATTCTCTGAGATAACAACAAAAATGTTTTAAAAAAAATAAAAGGAACAGTTTAAAAATAAGATAAAAAAGCAAAAAAATAATAAAGGAAAAAAAAAAAAAAAAAAGCACCCCTGTTCCCCCCTGCTCTCACGCAAAGGCGAATGCAAGCGTCGGTCTGGCGTCAAATGTAAACAGCAATTGCACCATGCATGTGAGGTATCACCGCGAAGGTCAGATCGAGGGCAGTAATTTTAGCAGTAGACCTCCTCTGTAAATCTAAAGTGGTAACCTGTAAAGGCTTTTAAAATGTATTTAGTTTGTCGTCACTGCACGTTTGTGCGCAATTTTAAAGCATGTCATGTTTGGTATCCATATACTCGGCCTAAGATCATCTTTTTTATTTCATCACACATTTGGGCAATATAGTGTGTTTTAGTGCATTAAAATTTAAAAAAGTGTGTTTTTTCCCCAAAAAATGCGTTCGAAAAATCGCTGCGCAAATACTGTGTGAAAAAAAAATAAATGAAACACCCACCATTTTAATCTGTAGGGCATTTGCTTTAAAAAAATATATAATGTTTGGGGGTTCAAAGTAATTTTCTTGCAAAAAAAATTATTTTTTCATGTAAACAAAAAGTGTCAGAAAGGGCTTTGTCTTCAAGTGGTTAGAAGAGTAGGTGATGTGTGACATAAGCTTCTAAATGTTGTGCATAAAATGCCAGGAGAGTTCAAAACCCCCCCAAATGACCCCATTTTGGAAAGTAGACACCCCAAGCTATTTGCTGAGAGGCATGTCGAGTCCATGGAATATTTTATATTGTGACACAAGTTGCGGGAAAAAGACACATTTTTTTTTTTTTGAACAAAGTTGTCACTAAATGATATATTGCTCAAACATGCCATGGGAATATGTGAAATTGCACCCCAAAATACATTCTGTTGCTTCTCCTGAGTATGGGGATACTTTTTGGGAGCCTAGCCGCGTACGGGACCCCGAAAACCAAGCACCGCGTTCAGGCTTTCTAAGGGCGTAAATTTTTGATTTCACTCTTCACTGCCTATCACAGTTTCGGAGGCCATGGAATGCCCAGGTGGCACAAACCCCCCAAATGACCCTACTTTGGAAAGTAGACACCCCAAGCTATTTGCTGAGAGGTATAGTGAGTATTTTGAAGACCTCACTTTTTGTCACAAAGTTTTGAAAATTGAAAAAAGAAAAAAAAAATTTTTTTCTTGTCTTTCCTTATCATAGTTACAACTTTTTGTAATTTTTTTTTTTGTCATTATTCAATCACTTGGGACAAAAAAAATAATATTCAATGGGCTCAACATGCCTCTCAGCAATTTCCTTGGGGTGTCTACTTTCCAAAATGGGGTCATTTGGGGGCGGGGTTGTACTGCCCTGCCATTTTAGCACCTCAAGAAATGACATAGGCAGTCATAAACTAAAAGCTGTGTAAATTCCAGAAAATGTACCTTAGTTTGTAGATGCTATAACTTTTGCGCAAACCAATAAATATACGCTTATTGACATTTTTTTTACCAAAGACATGTGGCCGAATACATTTTGGCCTAAATGTATGACTAAAATTGAGTTTATTGGATTTTTTTTATAACAAAAAGTAGAAAATATCATTTTTTTTCAAAATTTTCGGTCTTTTTCCGTTTATAAATGAAAAGAGGTGATCAAATACCATCAAAAGAAAGCTCTATTTGTGGGAAGAAAAGGACGCAAATTTCGTTTGGGTACAGCATTGCATGACCGCGCAATTATCAGTTAAAGCGACACAGTGCCAAATTGTAAAAAGTGCTCTTATCAGGAAGGGGGTAAATCCTTCCGGGGCTGAAGTGGTTAAGGAAGACGCTGCTCATTATATTTTAATTTTCATATGGACATTATTTATTTATTTATTTATTTATTGATTTGCACATGATTTATTTCAACTGTTGCTATTTTTGTTAATTTCACTATTTATTTATGTATCCATCACCTGAAGGAGCTTAGGGTGTTCAGGATGCACTCTTGATCCGGGTGTGTCCTTGATTTTTGTATGTCATTGGTTTACACTATTTCTTATACAGGGAAATATTTAATGTAGCGCAACTTTTTCACATTGGTATTCAATATTGCTGACAAGACCCCTCGGTGTAAATTATTGTTAGACAAACTCTCTTTGAGGGACAAACTTAAAAATGAAAGGTCTAGTTAGTCCAATTGTATCCCTATTTTTTCGACACAGAATTTAATAAAATCAAGAAAATTATTTTTAAATATCTCCCTGCACTATCCAGTGATCCAATATATTCTCAAATACTCTCCAATGGGATTCGGACGGTCTCTAGGAGGGCACCCTCACTTGGTAGATGGTTATCACTCAGTCTTTATACAAGCACAACAGCACCCACGCATTGGCTACAATTTAAGGGCACATTTAAATGCGGGATCAATAGCTGTGCATATTGTCCTTTCATCAAAAAGGGTGATTCAGTTCTTTCAACCACCATGGGAAAGTCTCATAAAATCTCATCCTTCATCAATTGTAAGACGCGCTTTTTAGTGTACGTGATTACATGCACATTATGCTCCATTCAATATGTGGGAAGGACGACACGTAGATTAAGAGAACGTCTCTGCGATCACCTCTACGATATATAAAAAAAACATTCCACTAATGTGGCTTGTCATTGGAACGACCATCACCACAAAGATGTATCCAGTCTGGTCATCCAAGGAATAGAAAAAATAGTAAAGCCACCTAGAGGTGGCGATAAATTCAAAATCCTGTGTAAACAAGAAGTTTACTGGATCTTCAGTTTAAATACTAGAAAACCAGCTGGCCTCAACTTTGAGTGGGATGTGTCCCCCTTTCTGAGTAAGACATATCCTTAGAGTCCCCTAATATGACCATAGGTCCGTTATCATGGTCATCAATACGTTTTGATGATATAAAAATATCTCATGTTATATGATTATCACTCCTTAAAATTTAAATTTATCTTGATTTTCTTGTTCCCTTTTAGACTGTTCTAGTTTTCCCCTCACTTAAATTTAAATATAAATATTCATATTCATGTTATATATCATTAGTTATTAACTGATATAATTGACATGAATGTTGTGAATTATTAGTTGTTACCGTATTTATCGGCGTATAACACGCGCCAGCGTATAACACGCACCCCAAGTTTAGGAGAGAATTTTAAGGAAAAAAACTTACATTAAAATGCCCATCAATGCAGCCTCATCAGTGTCCATCTGCAGCCTTGTTAGTGTCATTGCAGCCTTTTCAGTGTCAGTGCAGCCTTGCCCCAGTGTCCATTGCAGCCTTGTCAGTGCAGCTTTGCCCCAGTGCAGTCTTGTCAGTGCAGCTTTGCCCCAGTGCAGCCTTGTCAGTGCAGCCTTGTCAGTGCAGCTTTGCCCCAGTGCAGTCTTGTCAGTGCAGCTTTGCCCCAGTGCAGCCTTGTCAGTGCAGCCTTGTCAGTGCAGCTTTGCCTCAGTGGTCAGTGCAGCCTTGCCCCAGTGGTCAGTGCAGCCTTGACCCCAGTGTCCATGCTTGGACAGATCGCCGCCGCCATACACATAGCATGTCGTTTTAAATATGGCGCAGCGGAGTTCGGAGGGACTCGGCGGAGCTGAACGAGCGCTGCCGAGATACACATAGTCGAGTGTACTCGGCGCTTTCCGGCGCCGCTCACAGTCCCGCCCAGTCCCGTCCTATGATGGACATAACACAGGTCCAATGGCGGGACTGGGCGTGACTGTGAGTGGCGCCGGAAAGAGATAGATGTAATCATTAGTTCAATTTTATTCTAAGTGATGTGACATGATATTGGTTTAGGTTTTCATTCATACATTTATTTTGTCATGACAACATGATTCACTTATGACTTTTGATGTCTCCGGTGGGATGTCCTCTGAGGGAGATGCAGATTGTGAACATTTCCTTGATGGGATTTCACATACCTGCACCTGCTTCTGGGTTCTCCCCCATGTGTTTCTTATTTTGCTTTGATTGTGCAGGGGGGACGGCTTCAATGAAAATTCATTTTGATTGGCCACTGACCCCTATTTATATGCACAGTCAAACCATGCTACATTAGCTATGATTAGGCACCAACTCAGGGTGTGAAACGCGTAAGCTATTGGCCTCTACCTCTGCATAGCATGGACTGACTGTTTTGGATTTTAATTCACAAATAAAGGTGTTGTATCGGTGTGCGGCCGTCCAGGATTTTTTCTTGCTCTTTGATCCATTGCAGAGCCTGCACCTGTGTGCCTTATCAGGGCATGTTTCTCAAGGAACTCTTGTCTGGAGCCCCATTTCTTTCTTTTACCAAAATACATTCTGTGGCTTCCCCTCAGTATGGGGATACCACATGTGAGAGACATTTTGACAGTCTAGTCTTCACGAATAAAGGTGTTGTATCAGTGTGCGTCCGTCCAGGATTTTTTCTTGCTCTTAGAATGTATTTTGGGGTTTAATTCCACATATACCCATGGCATGTGTGGGCAATATATCATTTCAGTGACAACTTTGTGTAAAAAAAAGTTATTTTTTTTTCATATTCCAAAAACTTGTGGCAAAAAATAAAATCTTCCATGGACTCAACATGCCTCTCAGCAAATAGCTTGGGGCGTCTACTTTCTAAAGAGCGGTAATTTGTGGGGTGGTTTGTACTATCCTGGCATTGCAGGGCCTCCAAAACTGTAATAGGTAGTCAGGAAGTGTAGCGAGGAAATAATTCCTTTTAGCCCTGGTTCACATTGGTCTGATTTGACATGCAATGTCAAATCGGCGGCAATTGCCGGGAATGGTACCGTCCTAATTGGCGCGACGCAGCATTTGCGGCGCCGCACCGATTTCAAAAAGTAGTTTCTGTATTACTTTTTGCGATTTCTGGGCTGCGATTTACATTGACATCTGTGCAGAACCCTGCACAGATGTCTCTGAAATCGTGGCCGAAATCTGGACTGACATGCGGGAGTGAAATTGTGCGAGTTCAGCTGAACCTGGGCTGAAAAAGCCGGAAGGTGCTTCTTGGATTTCGGGGTTCTGTATGTGGCTAGACTGCCAAAAAGTCTCTCATATGTGGTATCTTCATACTCGGAAGAAGTAGCAGAATGTGTTCTGGGGTGTAGTTCCACATATACCCATGGCATGTGTGATAAATATATAATTTAAGTGACAACTTTGTGCAAAACACAAAACATTTTTATAATTTTCCAAAAACTTGTGGCAATTTTTTTTTTCCCGTGGACTCAGCATGCCTCTCAGCAAATACCTTAGTGTGTCTACTTTCCAAAAAACTTGGGGTGTTGGAACTGTCCTGGCATTTTATACCCAACATTAGAAGCTTATGCCACATATCATCCACTCTTCTAGCCACTTGAAGACCAAGCGTTTTCTGACATTTTGTTTATGTGGAAAAATATTTTTTTTGCTAGAAAATTACGTTAAACCCCCAAACTTTATAAGTTATAAAAAAATTATATTTATTTTTAAAGCAGAGGCCCTAGAGAATAAAATGGTGGGTGTTGCAATTATTTATGTCACAGTATTTGTGCAGCGATTTTTCAAACACAATTTTTTGGGGAAAATACACTTTTTTAAATGTTAATGCACAATATATTGCCCTATTGTTTGATAAAGTATAAAATATAATTTTACGCTGAGTAAATTGATACCAAACATGACATGCTTTAAAATTGTGCATGCCCGTGCAACGGCGACAAACTACGTACATTTTTAAGAACCATAGGTGATGATTTAAAAGCCTTTACAGGTTACCACTTTAGATTTACACAGGAGGTTAATGCTAGAATCACTGCCCTTAATCTGACATTTGCAGTGATACCTCACATGCATGGTGCAAAGACTGATGCTTGCGTTCGCCTTTGCGTGCACGCACGGGGGGGGAAAGGGAGGCTTTAAAAAAATTTTCAGAAATTCGGAAATTCAAAAATTTGAAAATCCGAAAATTTAAAAATCTGAAAAAAAGAAAGATAATCTGTAAAATTCGAAATAATAACTAACTAATAATAACTAACTATTAAATTATAGGTATTAGAATTTCGAATTTCTGAATTTTCGAATTTGAAAATTTCCGAATTTATGAATTTTCAGAAATTCAAAAATATGAAAATCCCAAAAAAAGAAAGAAAATCAGTAAAATAATAACTAACTAATAATACCTATTAAATTATAGGTATTCGCATTTTCAAATTTTCGAATTTCCAAATTCCGAATTTCAGATTAGTGAATTTTCAATTTTTCAAATTTCCGATTTTCGAATTTCTGAATTTTCGAAATTAGAATTCCGAATTCAAGAATTTTCGGAAATTTTGAAATTCGAAGATTCGAAAATCCGAAAATTCGAAAATCTGAAAAAAAAGAAAGAAAATTAGTAAAATTTGAAATAATAACTAACTAATAATAGCTAACTATTAAATTATAGGTATTGGAATTTCCTTTCAAATTTGGCTGTTTGTGAACAAAACAAATACAAATTTATCTGAAGTTACGATCTATCCGAAATAACGAATGCCCCATATAAACAAATAGAATGGAACAATTTAATAATAAATATTAATAATAAAAATGTTTTATTATTATTATTGTTATGTAATATTATTAGATCATTACGTTCCATTCGTTTAGATACGGCATTCGTGATTTCAGATAATTCGTAACTTCGGATAAATTCGTACTCGTTACGTTCACTAACAGCCAAATTTGAAAAGAAATTCCAATATCTATAATTTAATATTCATTATTAGTTAGTTATTTTAGGTTTTCGGGTTTTCAAATTTTCAGATGTTCATTCTTTTGAATTTTCAGATTTTCATTCTTATTTTTGGATTTTCAAATTTCCAAATTTTTGAATTTTCAAATTTATGATTAAGGATGGGTTTGCCATTTAAGAGCGAAATGATTGAATGGTGGCATACAGTTCTTTTTTAACTGATGCAATCAAATCGCTGCATGCGGAAGAAGCTTCCTCTTTAACTAGAGAGTCAATGCATATTTGGCATAGTGTCTTCTTCCAGCCTTCAGGTAATTTCGCTTTGCATGAAGGGCATTTCCTTTTAACCACCGGGTCAGAGCTCTTGGCCTGCTGTGACACAAAAGCGACACAAGACAAAAAAAAACCATCCCAGTCAACTTTAATTCTTCAAATATGCTCACCACAAGTGCACAGTGAGAAACAACAAAAGCCTTAATTGCCCAGACAGGCCCCTGCCACCGGGGGGATAAACTAGAGAGATAGAGAGAGAGACCCCAAAGTAAATAGGGCAATACACACATCTGCTCCTTACCTGGGCCTTGCTGGTGCCTGTCCCATTTGCTGAATCCATCGTAGTGCTGCCGTGATGTTTGTGGCTAGAACACCGGTTCCGGACACCATTAGCGCCGCTGTGCCAGACTGAAACCAGACTATAGGCACCAGATCCACTCCTCCCACTGTGGTGGAAATGACGTTGCAGCCTGTTCCTTGGACTCCGCCCATTTCCAGATACCTCACTTCAGACAAGGTCATCTGACTGCCAGTGCTCAGATGATGGCGGCATTCCAGAGAGGCGGACGGAACTGAAAACAGTGATGTCCGCCGCCAGCCTCACCGCCTCCTAGGAGCGGCGTCCCCTGAAGTAGTACCGGCTCTCCTTGAGCACTCAAGAGGGAGAAGGAGCCCATGCAGCAGCTCTCTGTGGAATGGGAGGAATTGGCTCTCTGAGGAAGAAATGGTGGTCTCTGGCCTCTCAGGACAGCATCTAAGAGCACCTAAGAGCTCCTGACTCCCCACTAGATGTTTCCAGCTGGAGGAAACACAAAAACTGGCAACATGTGGGAAGGAGCCTCCTTTTAAAGATTCAGTGAAAGTTGTCTTTCCTGTTGGCAAGTGGAAGGAGCCACTCTATCATGGGCTGTCCTGAAAGACCTTTAGGGAAAAATCGGTTTTGCGTTTAGTCACACTTTAAAACAGCCTTACTTTTTGTCCATATCCAGTGCTGGTTGCTCCAGACTTCTCTAAAGAATGTATGTGCCAAAGGTAAATGGGGAAGAACACCCCATAGTCCTCATTAGGAAGTGGACAGCCGCCGAGTGAAATTACACTGCAGTGGAGGAAGAGTGTCCGGCCATTGGGCTTTAGACTCCCTATGCTATTTTCCCATTGGCAGGATTTTTTTCTGTTCACGGAACAACTTAAATAACTTTAATAACTGTAATGTATAATAACTGTATAATGTAAATATGTAACATGCTTTGTTCTGCATACCGTATGTGTGGAGGCAGCCATCTAAGTAGAATTTATTTTTTACAAAAGTAGGGAGTTTATATTGAAGTTTTAAAAAACAAGAAAAAACGCACATGCTGCCAGATGACAAACAAAAAAGAGCTGCCGCAAACACCCCAATGTGATCCCACACTTCTAATAAAACAGAAAATGATTCCGTGCTATTCCCTAAGTAATAAAAAGTGATAATAAACACACTACAGAGGTGGCGGCCCCCCTGCAAAATGAGACTAAGGAAAGAATGGATAAGTGATATACTTGTGTATATCTAGACAAGAATAAGTGCAAAAATCATTAAACAAATACAATAAATACCCTCCGGGGTACCAACATCTAATATAAAAAATCGGTGAAAGCAATGCACAGCGATGTACTGAAATTGGTAAAAGCAATGCACACTGATGTAATGCAATAACATGGGGAAAAAATAACACAGTGAGTATCTGTGTACAACAATAGCAAAAATTAACAACAGTGCTTCAAAATATCAATAAACATGAATAGGTATAAAATGATAAACAATAAATGAGTCCATGAGTAAACATAAAATGTTCAAGTAGAAAACTGGTGCTTGTCCATAACACACACACCCATGCTTCATTAAACAAAATGTGACTGTGACCACCAGCCTGCATGCACACTCACCTCCAAAGACCCCCAAGGGTTAGATAACACTTTGCAATCAAACTCCAATACTGCCCACTCAGCTTGTTCTGAAGTAGGGATGAGCCGAACACCCCCCGGTTCGGTTCGCACCAGAACCCGCGAACGGACCGAAAGTTCGCACGAACGTTAGAACCCCATTGACGTCTATGGGACTCGAACGTTCGAAATCAAAAGTGCTCATTTTAAAGGCTAATTTGCATGGTATTGTCCTAAAAAGGGTTTGGGGACCCGGGTCCTACCCCAGGGGACATGTATCAATGCAAAAAAAACTTTTAAAAACGGCCGTTTTTTCGGGAGCAGTGATTTTAATGATGCTTAAAGTAAAAAAAAAAAAGTGAAATATTCCTTTAAATATCGTACCTGGGGGGTGTCTATAGTATGCCTGTAAATTGACGCGTGTTTCCCATGTTTAGAACAGTCCCTGCACCAAATGTCATTTTTAAAGGAAAAAATCTCATTTAAAACTGCTTGCGGGTTTAATGTCATGTCGGGTCATGGCAATATGGATGAAAATCAGTGAGACAAACGGCATGGGTACCCCCCAGTCCATTACCAGGCCCTTTGGGTCTTGTATGGATATTAAGGGGAACCCCACACCCAAATTAAAATAAGGAAAGGTGTGGGGCCACCAGGCCCTATATACTCTGAACAGCAGTATACAGGCGGTGCAAACAAGACAGGGACTGTAGGTTTGTTGTTAAGTAGAATCTGTTTGTAATTTTGAACATTTTTAATGTGTTTAGCTCCAGCCAAAAAATCTTTTCTAAGCTTTTTGGAAAACATAGGGAAGGGTTATCACCCCTGTGACATTTGTTTTGCGTCTTTCCTCCTCTTCAGAAGATTTCACCTCACTTTTTTGTCCCAATGAAAAATGTTTTTTGAAAATTTGGGTTTTTTTGTGGAACAAGGATTGGAAAGCATCAGTGGAAAGGAGAAATTGTTTTCCCATATTAACTCTTACAGGAGAGAATTTCCCTTCCTTAGGGGTAGATTTCATCTCACTTCCTGTTGTCTCCTACCGTTTGCAAGTAGGAGTCGTTTGTAAGTTAGATGTTTGAAGGTAGGGTCCTGCCCTATATACTCAGCAGAAATTTGGGCCTTAGGTGTTGCTGTGGCCAAAACACTGTAAGCCCTCACAGGGCCCTGCTGTGAAATATTAGATCAAGAATTGTAATTACATGCCCCTGTTGAACAGGAGCTGAAAAATTAGGCCTTAGGCACTGGTGCTGGTGCCACAACACTGCAACCCCTCACAGACACTCTAGTTGGAACGCAGGAACGAGCCCTGCTGCAAAGTATTGCATCAAAAATTGTAATTACACGCCCCTGTTAGACAGGGGCAGAAAAATTGGGCCTTAGGCACTGGTGCTGGTGCCACAACACTGCAACCCCTCACAGACACTCTAGTTGGAACGCAGGAACGAGCACTGCTGCAAAGTATTGCATCAAAAATTGTAATTACACGCCCCTGTTAGACAGGGGCAGAAAAATTGGGCCTTAGGCACTGGTGCTGGTGCCACAACACTGCAACCCCTCACAGACACTCTAGTTGGAACGCAGGAACGAGCCCTGCTGCAAAGTATTGCATCAAAAATTGTAATTACACGCCCCTGTTAGACAGGGGCAGAAAAATTGGGTCTTAGGCACTGGTGCTGGTGCCACAACACTGCAACCCCTCACAGACACTCTAGTTGGAACGCAGGAACGAGCCCTGCTGCAAAGTATTGCATCAAAAATTGTAATTACACGCCCCTGTTAGACAGGGGCAGAAAAATTGGGTCTTAGGCACTGGTGCTGGTGCCACAACACTGCAACCCCTCACAGACACTCTAGTTGAAACGCAGGAACAAGCCCTGCTGCAAAGTATTGCATCAAAAATTGTAATTACACGCCCCTGTTAAACAGGGGCTGAAAAATTGTGCCTTAGGCACTGGTGGTGGCGCCCAGAACCAAAAATGTTCTTACAAGCTATCAGCGTGATGATTGAGGAGGAAGAGGATAATTACTCAGGGATAGTCACTCAGCATCAGCATAGGCAGTCTTTGAAGGGATCTGAGATTTCAAAAAAAATTATTCGGTTACATCTGCATCAGGTGCTTGGTAGCTGGTGGTGATCCAAGACTGATTCATTTTTATGAAGGTCAGCCGATCGACCGAGTCGGTGGACAGACGCACCCTGTGATCGGTTACCACGCCTCCAGCAGCACTGAATGTGCGTTCCGAAAGAACGCTGGATGCAGGACAGGCCAGTAGCTCAATTGCATACTGTGCAAGCTCTGGCCAGTGATCCATCCTCAAGACCCAGTAACCCAGAGGATTTTCGGTGGGAAAGGTGTCCAAGTCTGATCTTGCCCCTAGGTATTCCTGCACCATGTAAAACAGACGCTGGCGATGGTTGCTGGAACCGATCATACCTTGGGGCTGCGGACCAAAAAATTGTCTGAACGCATCGGTCAGACGGCCACCTTCTCCACCGCTCCTTCTTTGACTGACCGAAGCCTCAGCAACACGTTGTCCAGAAACAGGAGTTTGTAACCTCCCAGTCTCTGGGAACGCGTTGCACAGACCTTTCTGCAAGGCCTCCCGAAGATGTTTCATCCTCTGCTCCCTCTGCGATGGCAAGATAAGGTCCGCAACCTTACCCTTGTAACGTGGATCAAGGAGGGTTGCCAGCCAGTATTGGTCCTTCTCCTTGATACCACGAATACGAGGATCCTTACGCAGGCTTTGCAGGATCAGGGAGGCCATGCAGCGTAGGTTTGCTGAGGCATTCGGTCCGGAGTCCTCTGGGTCACTAAGGACAACAACGTCCGCAGCCACCTCCTCCCAGCCACGTACAAGTCCATGTGTTCCTTGGGACTGATCCCTTAAAGACTGCTGATGCTGAGTGCCAGGCTCCACCTCCATACTGACACAATCTTCCTCCTCCTCCTCCTCCTCCTCCTCGTCCTCTTCCTGTGTGATCGGCGGGCACGCAGGAACACTGTCTGAATAAAGGGGGCCTTGAGAGCTAAGGAAGTCCTCCTCTTCCTGCCTCTGTTCTGCCTCAAGTGCCCTGTCCATTATTCCACGCAGCGTGTGCTCCAACAGGTGGACAAGGGGGACAGTGTCACTGATGCATGCACTGTCAGTGCTCACCATCCTCGTGGCCTCCTCGAATGGTGACAGGACAGTGCATGCATCCCTGATCATGGCCCACTGGCGTGGGGAAAAAAAACCAAGGTCCCCTGACCCTGTCCTGGTGCCATAGTCGCACAGGTACTCATTGATGGCCCTCTGCTGCGTGTGCAGCCGCTGCAGCATGGCCAACGTCGAGTTCCACCTGGTGGGCATGTCACAGATTAGGCGGTTCTTGGGCAGGTTAAACTCCTTTTGGAGGTCCGTCAGCCGAGCACTGGCATTATATGACCGGCGGAAATGCACAGAGACTTTCCTGGCCTGCCTCAGGACATCCTGTAAGCCCGGGTACCTGCCCAAGAACCGCTGCACCACCAAGTTAAGGACGTGAGCCAAACAGGGCACATGGGTCAGTTGTCCCTGTCGGAGGGCAGAGAGGAGGTTGGTGCCATTGTCGCAAACCACCATTCCTGCCTTAAGTTGGCGTGGCGTCAACCACCTCTGAACCTGCCCCTGCAGAGCTGACAGAACCTCTGCCCCAGTGTGGCTCCTGTCCCCCAAGCACACCAGCTCAAGCACCGCATGGCATCTTTTGGCCTGCGTACTTGCGTAGCCCCTTGAACGCCTACGGAGCACCGCTGGTTCCGAGGAAGAGGCCATGGAGGAAGAAGAAGAGGAGGGGGTGGAGGAGAGAGGTGTGTCACAATCAGCATTTTGGAGGCGTGGTGGCGGAACAACCTCCAACACTACAGCACCTTGTCCTGCATCCTTCCCAGCTGCCAGCAGAGTCACCCAATGCGCCGTGAAACTTAAGTAACGTCCCTGTCCATGCCTGCTGGACCATGAGTCAGCGGTAATATGCACCTTACCGCTGACCGCCCTGTCCAGCGAGGCATGGACATTGCCTTCCACATGCCGGTAGAGAGCCGGAATCGCCTTCCGTGAGAAAAAGTGGCGTTTGGGTACCTGCCACTGAGGAACCGCACATTCCACAAACTCACGGAAGGGGGCAGAGTCTACCAACTGAAAAGGCAGCAGTTGAAGTGCTAGCAATTTTGCCAAGCTAGCATTCAACCGCTGGGCATGTGGATGGCTGGGAGCAAACTTCTTTCGGCGGTGCAGCAGCTGGGGCAGGGAAATTTGCCTGGTACAATCTGACGTCGGTGTACCAAAAGCAGATTGCCCACAAGTACTTGGCTGTGACACACCTAATTCTACACCTTCATTCCTCTCACTGCAGGTCTCAGAGAGGACTGAAGGTCTAGTGGGGTTGGAAATCTCAGCTGATGAGGAGCAAGGAGAGATCGTCTTTGTTCTTTGGTGTGGGTCTTTCAGATACGCTTGCCAACGAACTGCATGGCAGGTCAACATATGTCTGGTCAAGCATGTGGTACCCAAGCGGGAGATGTTTTGGCCACGCGAGATACGCTTGAGACATATGTTGCAAATAGCAGCGGTGCGATCTGATGCACTCGTCTCAAAAAAGGCCCACACCAAAGAACTTTTTGAATAACGCGCAGAGACTGCAGCGCCCTGCACATGTGGAGCTTTGGGGTGTGATGCAGTCAATGTGCTGCCCTTAGGCTGGCCCCTGGAGGGCATCCTGCCTAGTTGGTGATGTGCCACCTCCTCCTCCTCCTCCTCCTCCTCCTCTCTCCTATCAGGCATCCACGTTGAGTCAGTGACCTCATCATCCCCTCCCTCCTCATCACTGGAGCAAACCTGGCAGTATGCTGCAGCAGGGGGAGCATGACTGCCAGATTGCTGTCCTTCTTGGGCACCCCCTCTGTCCGTGCTCATGTTACTGCCTTCATTGAGCTCAGTATCATCATCAGAGCCTTCCAAACGCTGGGCATCCTCCTGGAGCATGTACCCAACACTGTGGTCAAACAGTTCGAGGGAATCCTCATGAGGACATGGTGGAGCTAGGGAAGGAGTCACTGATGACATTGAGCTGAGGGAAGAGGCCGCTGCTTTGCCAGACAAAGCACCCTGGGCATGGGTGAGAGAGGATGAGGAGGATGAGGACGGCTTGGTCATCCACTCGACCAAGTCTTCCGCATGTTGCGGCTCAACACGGCCAGCTGCCGAAAAAAAGGCCAAGCGTGTCCCATGGCCACGTGCTGATGAGGATGCACCGTCTCCACGACCAGCACTAGACACAGAGCCTGCTTGCCCTCTCTTATTGGCTTGTGACTGTCTGCCTCTCCTTCTTGGCCTTCCAGACATACTAATGGCCTGTAGCTGCACTAAGCTGGGATAGAACACCTGTAATTTTCTTCAGGTAGCTTTATATACTGTAACCAGACAAGCCTGCCTGTCAGTAGGAAGATAACAGGAACGGATCTAGCTGAACACTGTGAGCAGGACGTACTGCACTAAATGTATATAGCAGGAACGGATCTAGCTGAACACTGTGAGCAGGACGCACTGCACTGAATGTAAATAGCAGGAACGGATCTAGCTGAACACTGTGAGCAGGACGCACTGCACTAAATGTAAATACCAGGAACGGATCTAGCTGAACACTGTGAGCAGGACGCACTGCACTGAATGTAAATAGCAGGAACGGATCTAGCTGAACACTGTGAGCAGGACGCACTGCACTGAATGTAAATAGCAGGAACGGATCTAGCTGAACACTGTGAGCAGGACGCACTGCACTGAATGTAAATAGCAGGAACGGATCTAGCTGAACACTGTGAGCAGGACGCACTGCACTGAATGTAAATAGCAGGAACGGATCTAGCTGAACACTGTGAGCAGGACGCACTGCACTGAATGTAAATAGCAGGAACGGATCTAGCTGAACACTGTGAGCAGGACGCACTGCACTGAATGTAAATAGCAGGAACGGATCTAGCTGAACACTGTGAGCAGGACGCACTGCACTGAATGTAAATAGCAGGAACGGATCTAGCTGAACACTGTGAGCAGGACGCACTGCACTAAATGTAAATACCAGGAACGGATCTAGCTGAACACTGTGAGCAGGACGCACTGCACTGAATGTAAATAGCAGGAACGGATCTAGCTGAACACTGTGAGCAGGACGCACTGCACTGAATGTAAATAGCAGGAACGGATCTAGCTGAACACTGTGAGCAGGACGCACTGCACTGAATGTAAATAGCAGGAACGGATCTAGCTGAACACTGTGAGCAGGACGCACTGCACTGAATGTAAATAGCAGGAACGGATCTAGCTGAACACTGTGAGCAGGACGCACTGCACTGAATGTAAATAGCAGGAACGGATCTAGCTGAACACTGTGAGCAGGACGCACTGCACTGAATGTAAATAGCAGGAACGGATGTAGCTGAACACTGTGAGCAGGACGCACTGCACTAAATGTAAATACCAGGAACGGATCTAGCTGAAAACTGTGAGCAGGACGCACTGCACTGAATGTAAATAGCAGGAACGGATCTAGCTGAACACTGTGAGCAGGACGCACTGCACTGAATGTAAATAGCAGGAACGGATCTAGCTGAACACTGTGTGCAGGACGCACTGCACTGAATGTAAATAGCAGGAACGGATCTAGCTGAACACTGTGAGCAGGACGCACTGCACTAAATGTAAATACCAGGAACGGATCTAGCTGAACACTGTGAGCAGGACGCACTGCACTGAATGTAAATAGCAGGAACGGATCTAGCTGAACACTGTGAGCAGGACGCACTGCACTAAATGTAAATACCAGGAACGGATCTAGCTGAACACTGTGAGCAGGACGCACTGCACTGAATGTAAATAGCAGGAACGGATCTAGCTGAACACTGTGAGCAGGACGCACTGCACTAAATGTAAATACCAGGAACGGATCTAGCTGAACACTGTGAGCAGGACGCACTGCACTGAATGTAAATAGCAGGAACGGATCTAGCTGAACACTGTGAGCAGGACGCACTGCACTGAATGTAAATAGCAGGAACGGATCTAGCTGAACACTGTGAGCAGGACGCACTGCACTGAATGTAAATAGCAGGAACGGATCTAGCTGAACACTGTGAGCAGGACGCACTGCACTGAATGTAAATAGCAGGAACGGATGTAGCTGAACACTGTGAGCAGGACGCACTGCACTAAATGTAAATACCAGGAACGGATCTAGCTGAACACTGTGAGCAGGACGCACTGCACTGAATGTAAATAGCAGGAACGGATCTAGCTGAACACTGTGAGCAGGACGCACTGCACTGAATGTAAATAGCAGGAACGGATCTAGCTGAACACTGTGAGCAGGACGCACTGCACTGAATGTAAATAGCAGGAACGGATCTAGCTGAACACTGTGAGCAGGACGCACTGCACTGAATGTAAATAGCAGGAACGGATCTAGCTGAACACTGTGAGCAGGACGCACTGCACTGAATGTAAATAGCAGGAACGGATCTAGCTGAACACTGTGAGCAGGACGCACTGCACTGAATGTAAATAGCAGGAACGGATCTAGCTGAACACTGTGAGCAGGACGCACTGCACTAAATGTAAATACCAGGAACGGATCTAGCTGAACACTGTGAGCAGGACGCACTGCACTGAATGTAAATAGCAGGAACGGATCTAGCTGAACACTGTGAGCAGGACACACTGCACTAAATGTAAATAGTCTAGATAGAAGATAACAGGAACGGATCTAGCTAAACTGAATACAGTGTATATATATATATATGCAACACCTGGGATGCATATATATACACAATACACTGTAAGTGCAGCTAACTGACTGACTGTTCTGCCTAATCTATCTAACTCAAATCAAATGACACTGTCTCTCTCTCTCTCTCTCTATCTCTCAGCACACCGGAACACACACTACACAGGGCCGCCGTGCAGGCGGCCTTATATAGTGTGGGGTGTGTACTAAATCCCCTGAGCCATAATTGGCCAAAGCCACCCTGGCTTTGGCCAATTACAGCTCTCTCTACTGACGGCGCTGTGATTGGCCAAGCATGCGGGTCATAGTGCATGCTTGGCCAATCATCAGCCAGCAATGCACTGCGATGCCGCAGTGAATTATGGGCCGTGACGCGCCACACGAATTTGGCGCGAACGGCCCATAACGTTCGCAATTCGACGGACGGTCGAACAGCCGATGTTCGAGTCGAACATGGGTTCGACTCGAACACGAAGCTCATCCCTATTCTGAAGTTAAGTAGATCCAGTCAATCCTTCAGTAATCTCAGATAAAAAGCTAAAAATAAATAAAACAAGGACTTTTATAGTGCAGTAGCTTATTAAAAAGGACACAATAAAACGCCACTCACAAAGGTATATGAGTCATCAGACTCAATAATGCATCAAAGGAGAATCAATATGGCCAACTTTTGGTCTACACAGGAAATAATGTCACCTACGTCTGTTCCTACGCGTTACGTCACATGACTTCATCAGGGAGTAGGGCAACATCATTTTCTGTTACTATACTGAAGTTTTACCTTTTAGATCAAATGAAAACCATTGAAGTACACAGGGAAAGCCAAATGAAAGATTTGGTTTTCAAGTAACCATAGCAAAGGGATCTCACCTATCGGCGACATCTCGCACCTCCCCACTCAAACACTCCTATTGCAACAACTGATAACAGGATGTGGGCAGGCACAACACATTTCAGGATCATCATTCCCTCTGTCATGTTTTGATAAAGGGGCAGGGCTCCTAAAATGTCAGTTCTGGCCAGTAATTTGGATTCTGTACATTTTGGTCAATAAGTGTGTAATTTGTGGGCAATTGACATAACACATTACATTTATATTTATGAGCTACGGATCTCCCCACGACCATTTTGCTGCCACTTGATTGAACTTTTATCTTGAAAAAAAAATTTCTCACCAACAATGGACTATAAAGTTGCCACCATCCCATGTACATAAATATAAAACTGGGGTCCCCCTACATGAGGGTTGGGATTTTAAGGGCAACTGAGTATGATTGAAAAACCAAAGTAAGTATAAATATAAACATATTTTATTAATTGTTTACACATTAAAAAGTCAGTGCAAATAATTGATACAACTGACTAGTTAAGAACACAATAGGGCTCAATTCTCTAACGCAGGAGACTGTATTTGTTTTGTATCCCTATGCCATACCACATATTGTGTTCTTAACTAGTCAGTTGTATCAATTATTTGCAATGACTTTTTAATGTGCAAACAATTAATAGAACTTTTATCTTGGACTCTGGTGTTTTACATGAGCATGTATCGTGAGCACTAACTTTATGTGGCAAATATGTTATACTCACCTGCTCTATGCAGTGGTTTTGCACACAGCAGCCCAGATTCTCGGGTCCCATGCTGGCACTCATGGCCCCTCCCTCCTGCTGGGTGCCCCCATAGCAATCAGCTTGCTCTGGGGGCACCCAAGCAGGCACGCTCCTGAGCCGTAGCTCTGTGTGTCCATTTACACACAGAGCTGTGGCTCGTCTCGACCCCCACCCCCACCTGATTGGCTTTTGGCAGCAGCGGGAGCCATTGGCTCCCGCCGCTGTCAATCACAGTCAGGAGTGCGAGTCCCTGGAGAGCCAAGGCTCTCATGGACATCGCTTGATCGAGAGGGGGCTCAGTTGAGTATTAGGGGGGACTGAGAGGGCTGCTGCACACAGAAGGTTTATAGAATACATTAAGGTAAAAAACCTCGTGCTTTAACAACTACTTTAACTCTAAATTAAATAAACGTAACTATCCCAAAGATCCTCCTCCCCCATCCAGAAAAAAAAGAAATAAAAGGGAGTAGACTTTTTTTTTGCAAGCAAATTTCACGGTTTAATTAGCAAAATTTACATTAAAGATATGACGATATTTTGCCAACAACAAAATCTGTTTCACTGAAATACTCTGCTCATCTCTAGTAATGTGTATATATAATTAGATAATTATATGTATTAACAAAGTAAATTTATTGGTTGTACTATAACACAAAAGTCATGAATTTTTTTTATTTCTACAACTCGTTATTCAATTAAGTGTATGCTATTATTATCTCCTTAACTATTATTATCTCCTTAAACTAATAGGAGTTTTTATGCATTAAACCCAATTTTTTAATGTGTTAATCATATATTAAATCTGATGTTAATTTTTTTTCATTCAATTCCTTTTTATTGATTTCAGTTAGGGAAAAAGAACAGTGATAAAAGTGCCCATGCAGGGGCCACAGTGTCAGAAAGAGAATATAAACATTTTTTAAGAGCAAGAACAAGCAAATATAACAAATGTGATACCATTCCCAAAGCAGTATATTCATGACAATACCCTGAAAGGTAAGGGACTTCTGGGTCACCTATTGTCAGTTCCAAAGTCGAGGAGCTCAGAATCCAGGAATAGATGCATAAGGTGAAGACAATTAAAAATGGCTAGGAGGAAGAACAATACGTAAGGGGGGAAAAGAGGGGGGAATGGGGGGTTAAATTCCCACTGATATATTTTAATATCATCTTAATTCATGGCTTTCATAAAGAGGACATCTTAATAGGTTGGACTTGATGGACTTGTGTCTTTTTTTCAACCTCACCTACTATGTAACTATGTAATTGCTTCAATGAGCATTGCCTATAGATAGATGCATACATGTGTTTGGTCCCTAAAGTGTAAGTTCAGCTTTACAGAAAAGCACAGCAGCTGTTGCAGCTGCTGAGCTCATCATAGGAGACAGTATATGCTGCGCATGTGTGTCCAAAAAGAATGGAACAACGCTCCCTCCCATGGCATTAGGGGTCCTTAGTACTAGTGCCAATGGCTGCTCCATCCATCCAATAATTGGCTGCACAGGATTTGAATTTAAAAAATTCTAAATGTGATTGTGGACTTCGTTCCCAACCAGGCCATAGTAAAATGACGTCCTAGGGTGGAATACTGAGGTTATCGCTGCAGCAATATGCCATAACCCCGGTATTGTTTTTTTCAGCCGGCGATTCTCTAACCGCTAAAAGTGATATGAGTGATTGATTAGCCGCTGAATCACTTTTAGAAACGACAGGAGGGGGTCGCCAATCCCTTAAATCCCATGACATGTTGGGTATCTGTTTACTCGGCGTAACATCACCTATCATATTTTACAAAAATTGAGTTTTTGTTTTGTTTTTAATTCATTAAAATGTATTTTTTCCAAAAAAGAATTGCATTTGACCTGGAAGCTGATTGGCTTCTATGCACACCTGCACCAGATTTTGCACTCTTCAGTTTTAGTAAATCAACCCCTGTGTTACTATACCTATATGGGACTACGTAGTGTTGCTTTTAGGTAAGGCTTCATGTACACTGCTGCTGGTAAACGGACGTTTAGCCCTGGTTCACACTGCTGCGGGATTGAAATCATGCTAGTTCAGCTGAACTCGCACAATTTAATTTTCGCATGTCAGTCCGACGATTTCAGAGACATCTGTGCGGTTTCCTGCACAGATGTCTATTGAAATCACCAAAAGTAGTACAGAAACTGCTTTTGGGAACACACAGTCGATGTTGCATCGATTCGGACGGTTCCATTGCGGGCAATAGCTGCCAATTTGGCATGCAATTTGACATGTCAAATCGCATTCCAAATTGCATCAATGTGAACGAGGGCTTAGGAGCAGTTGAGCATTTTTTCCAGCTGCCCCTGAACTGTCCACTTTGTTATCTTATCAGTACATGTACACAGGGTCGTTTATGGGCTTTTCTAGGCAGTTGAGTTTAGAAGCATTTTTTGGAAAGCAAAAAAATGCATTTAAGGCGGAGGTTTAGAGGCATTTGAAATGCCAAACGCCTGTAACAGCTTGTAAACGCGGCAACTTGCGTTTAGCCGTGTTTTGTTTACAGCCGTTTTTAATTTTGATTATTTGAAAAAAATGCTTTTAAACGCAGCATGTAAACGTGGCAAAACGGACGTTTTTAAACGTCGGTTACTCTCTGTCATGGTACGCAGTTCAGGAGAGGTTGTAAAATTAAGCCTGTACATTAAGCCTACAGGTGAACCTACACTTTAAAGGATGTACAATATTTTTCCAAGGAAGAAGAACGCATATTTGAAAACTGAAAGATCTTTTTTTAAAATGGCAACATTTCATAAAGCTGAGCGTTGGGCAATTTTGTTTCTCCCATGCAGTGGGGCTGTGTCCGAGCTGCACGGGTTAACTGCTTGTTTTTGTCTAGGGGATTGGAGAGAAGAGATATACTTACCTAGTCCTCTGATCTTCCCAGCACAAGACTGGTCCATGTGGCTCCTGTCCCCCCACAGTCTAGAGGTCTTGCACAGGGAACTGTTTCTGACATCATCACACCCATAGACCTGCTCTGGACATGAAGACATCAGGGAGAGTCCACCGCTGGATCATGGGGGAGCGTCGTTTGCCACTGGCGTGGAGGATCAGCTCTGGTTGCCCCTTAACAAGACAAGCAGTTAACCCATACAGTGCAGGCACAGCCCCACTGCATGGGGAAAAACAATTGCCTGGAGTTCAGCTTTAAACCAAATTGTAATTTGATGGGAGTTTAAAATTGAGAATCAGGCTGGGTTCACACTGGTATGACAAACGCTCCGACATTGGGAGCTCATGTCGCATGACGTGTGCAAATAAATGATTCCATATGGGAGCCGTCTTAACTGGTCCAACACAAGTCGGTCTGACTTTGAAAATGCTCCCTGCACTACTTTGGTCCGACTTCAGCCCATTGAATATCACTGAAGTCGGATCAAAGTAGGATCCTTGTCCTAACCATCTGACTTGTGACATCCGACATGGTAATTACAGCAGCAGGAAAAGGAATTTATGTCACTCTGGGATGGTTTTGATTGGTCAAAGGACAAGTCGTACTATCTCAAAGTCGGAGCAAAATCTTATCTTGTTCATTCAAGTCGGATGGAAGTAGGACCGAAATATGACCGATGTAGGACAGATGTAGCAGGGCTAAGTTAGATGACAGTCGTACAACAGTCGTGTCGTATCAGTGTAAACCCAGCCTAATGCAATGCAAACTAATATTCCTAACTTTAGCACAGTTGTGGTGCTTCCTGGATACCACTGATTGATTCCACTTGTTACCTCTGGATACTTTGTAGTACAACGTGATGAATACTGTTGACTACAATCAGCTACTCCCCCTTGTGGGCCGCAGTGAACATAACAGCTGTATAATTGGTGAGATCGTTCACATTGCGTCTCTTCTGCCAGGCGTAGTAATCAATAACTAACCCCAGCTTATCCAATGTGTTCTTTACAAAGCTCTCATCGTATTTTAAAACATGGAACCGTATCCCCCCGACAGTCATGTACGTTTCGTTTATATAAGACAAAAGTAACAGATGGCCTCCAGGTTTCAGCAGCTTTATGAGCTTTTTCATGTTCTTCATATATTCGTCTTCATTTTTACTGATAACATCCAATAAGAAACAACTGACCACACAGTCAGCAAGAGGCAACACCACCGGGGAGGTTATGATTTCCTCTTCAAAGTCACATTTCAAAACCTGCTTGATGGATGACTTTAAGCGCATTTCTATGTCCTCATGTTGGTCTCTAAAAAATATAATACGGGCATTACAGGGAGAGATTCCAGTATGCTGCAAATGAAGAACTATTTCTGTAGTTAATATAGCACAGCCTTCATCAAAGAATGTCCTGACTACAATTATACAATTATATGAGAAGACCCTACTGCCCATAAGATTAGCACTTTTCAATTCTGAAATGCTCTGCATTGCTGGAAGACTCTGCAACTTCCTCTAACTCTCCTCTCCTGAAATACTCTGCACCGCTGGAGCATTTTAATCCAGCCTCTATTTATCTATCCTCTCCTAAAATCTATATTTAAAGCTGGTCATATAATGTTCGAACTTCAGCTGGTTCAGCAGGGACTGGCCGAGATTCAAACAATGTATGGGTATGCTGATTGTGCCCAAGTCGATCCATCAATAAACTTGGGTACAACCAGAATGTTTGATTTTTAGGATGCAATCATTGCCATGGACTATAGCCGCTAGCAATAATTACTGTGGTCTTGGGAGAACACGATAGCTTTGCAACTGACTGTGTTAGGCTGGATTCACACCAATGCATTTTTAGTGCTTTTTGCAGATTTGCACTACAGTCCATTTAACATGGTTTCCTATGGA
The DNA here is from genome assembly GCA_037952835.1 of Lithobates septentrionalis. Classification (NCBI taxonomy): domain Eukaryota; kingdom Metazoa; phylum Chordata; class Amphibia; order Anura; family Ranidae; genus Lithobates; species Lithobates septentrionalis. The sequence continues at coordinate 1,386,957 of JBBDGP010000816.1, read as the reverse complement.
ACACGTTCTGTAGTGCAAATCTGCAAAATGCAAAAAGCACTGAAAATGCATAAATGTGAACCAGGCCTTAATGGGGGAATTGCAAATCGTATTATCCAGGGCCAGTTTGACTCTCCTTTCCTGAAATACTCTATGCTGCTGAAGGACTCTGCTATCTATCGTTATATGATTTGCATAACGGGAAGACAAAATTATGGCAATTTAAGGTAGTTTTTATATTATTATAGGATCTTTAAATTGCTCTGGAAGTTTTTTGTGTGCCCTATTTTTATTTTTATTTTTTTTCAAACAACCTAGAAAAAAAACATCATATCATCTATGGCCAGCTTAAAGCGGAGGTTCGCCCACCCCATGAAAAATTAAGTCAGCAGCTCCAAATACTGCAGCTGCTGACTTTTAATATATGGACTTTTATTATCTGTCCAGGGAGCCTGCGATGTCGGCACCACAGCCGATCTTCAGATGGACTGTCGGGTGCAGCCGCCACCATTGCTGGTAAGGGAACCCGGCAGTGAAGCCTTTCAGCTTCACAGCCGGTTCCCTACTGCGCATGCGCGAAGCTCACTGCGCATTTCAATTGGTCCAGTGGTGGAGAAAGGAGGAGGGGGCCAAACTTCCAAGAGACGGGGCCATGGCCCTGTCTCCCAGAAGTGAGGAACGGTACCTGTCAAAAAACAGGTACCCGTTCCCCCCTCCCCCCTGAAAGGTGCCAAATGTGGCACCAGAGGGAGGGAGGAGACGAATAAGCAGAAGTTCCACTTTTGGGTGGAACTCCGCTTTAACGCTCCTTACCTGAAATACTCTATGCTGCTGTAGGTCTCTGCTATCTATCATTATATGATATGTTTAACGGGAAGACAAAATTATGGCAATTTAAGGTAGTTTTTATATTATTATAGGATCTTTAAATTGCTCTGGAAGTTCTTTTTGTGTGCCCTATTTTTTTTTTCTTTTTGGATAACCTAGGTAAAATCATAAGAACCTAATTTCATGAACAGTACACAGCTTATTTATTTTTTTTGCATCTTGTTATCGTATGTTTTTTTTAACAAAAATAAAGGAAAAATCAAAAAGTATTTTTTTATGGGGGGGGGGGGGGGGGGGGGGGTTGTTCCGTTTTCTGTTATTGCCTAAAATACCCCAAAAAAAACAACAAAATAACAAAAAAAATAATTAAAACAAGGAAAAGGCCCAAATTTGTACACTTTGTACTAATTTTGAGGAGTTTTGTATTTTTTTTTTTTTTAATCACAACGTGCGTGATAATGATAACAAGTATCAGATTCTGGGTCTTTTTCTTAATGTATTCATGCAACTTTCACACCTGTTCTTTTTTTCTTTTTAATTGTCAAATGGCAGTTTTATATTGTGGGACCGTGTTGCAACTCCAAGACAAGCATTTAGCACATAGTCGATGTTCATCTGTCTTACTCGTCCAGTAATCTTATTGGGCAAGTAAGACAGACCTGTGAAACTCTGCAGCCAGAATTAAAATTGTCACAAGCATAAAGCAAAGCATCACGTCTGCGGCATGTTAAAATTTAATTCTGTTGCAGGGGCCGTAATTCCTATAGCACAGCCACATGTTTTTACCGCCACCCCCACACACCTACCCATGCTGCCAGTGTAAAATAAAACGTATTAATGAACTTGGTGTGGTTGAAAAAAAAAACAAAAAACAGGCAAGAGCTGACAAATGAAGGCAACAAGTATAGAACCATTAAAGGACACATCACCTCTTTCCTTCTAATCCGGCAATGAAAGATGATGCATGCTTCCAATCAAACGCTCCGGTGTGGTTGTGTAGCCATTTACTCACTTCCATGATACAATGCTCATTGCATTTTAGTACAGCAATTTCTTTGAAGAATTTGGACACAGAACAGAGATGGTGGATGAAGGAACCAAGGCTGGCATCAATCAAAAGATTACCCCTAATGTGATCTGCAAGGAAATGACAGAATCAGGTGTTATGTACATTTGAATTAAAATAATTCCATTAAGGTTTCATGCACACCAGGTATTCAGCTTTAAGCCCTGTACACACGGGCTGAATATTGGGAGACAACAACAAAAAAAACGGCCAACATTCAGCCTGTGTGTATGTCGGTCTGTCCGACAGAAGCCAGCCGTTCAGCCGGCTTTTATCGGATGTGCATGCTGGAAAACCAGTAGCTTACCGACTACGGATCAGCACTCTCAGCCAATGGCAGAGAGCGCTCATCGGAGTGTTCTGGTGGGGGTGGCATCCCCCTGTCAGAACACGACAGCTCAGCAGGGGAGAACGCTGAACTAACTTCACATAGTTAGTACAGTGGCTCCGACCGGAGCGGTCAGGTTTTTTTTGTGCAACCCAGAGGGTTGTTATTGTTTACCCATCTTTAGTACATGAGGGTTGAGCTGTGGCTGGAGGGCACAGGAAGACTATCCAGCCCTGCAAGCAGCCTTTCAAACTCAACTGGGAGTCTGACAGCTGCTGCTGCTAGACGGAGCTGAGTGGTCTACCTAGTACATGTACATTTAGGACAGTAAGCACCCTGGGATGAATGCCAATAAAGCAAGCAGTCTGCATTTCAGGCGCTTGTCCTGGATGCATACTGCCCTAAACAGAAGTACCAATGATAGTACCATCCAGCCCTGTTCAGACGGCTATAGAGTTTGACAGGCTGCTGGGCTGGCAGAGAGGCTGAGTGGTTCACCTGTGCTCTCCGGCTGCAACTAAATGCCCGGTGTGCATGACACTCTAAAGTTAACTTGTCATGTAAAAAAAAGGCATGCCTTAAAAACACCTAAATATAAGCACCACAAAATGCCTGCACTTACCTTTCATAGGGCTCAGTACCCTAAGCTGCAGAAGTTATTATAAAGTGTATATAAACACTAGCAACACTTCTCATATTTGCTTTTTTTTTTTTTTTTTGGCCTGTTAAATATGTCAATTAAAGTGTTTTGTTAGATTTGTTCTATAGATGCAAAAAAAAAAAAAAAAAGCCTGTTGATCCAGCCAAAAATCCAATGCTGTCCTATGCCTTCTGTTGTATTATCTAAAACAGTGTTAATGACTAGGGATGAGCTGCTGGTTACCTTTGAATCCAGGTTCAGCTGTGCAGGAGGTTCAGAGAATGGCCAAATGGGTGTTTGGTTGTGTTGGACCTCCAGCTGAAAGTGTTTTGTTTTATCTGCAAAAAAAAAAAAAAAATGTCTGATTTTCCTGCCAAGAAATCAGTGATGTCCTACACCCTCTGCACTGTTATGTAAAGCAGTGTTAATAATCCTGCCCAGCTCACCTCCATGACAGGAGGATGAAGGAAGTGGGAGATGTTCTGTAATTCTAATAAACTTCCTTTCCTAGGGTGACCACGCTGCTCCTTTATAGATACAGTACAGTGACTGAGCTTTTCAGAGTGGTGGCAATAGCAGCCGTATGTGTGAACGAGCCCCTATCTTTTTTAATAAAAAGGTGCTATATATTGGATCTACTGATAAATATTGTACATACCGCTGATCAAACAATAGTGAAGATTCGCCATTGGAAATTTCAAAGAATCGTCTCCAAAGTCCATGTCCTCCTTGGCAGAGAAATATAAATCCAAGTGATTTCTGGAGTGCATTTTATCTACATGATACACTTTGTGTGTCGAGGAATCCATCTTCCTACTGAATAGGCCTTGCTTCAGCTCTTTGACTTCCACTGAATCTTACTATGGACAGAGTTCCATTTATATTTATCTGGAATGAGCTTGGTAAATTCATTAGCATGCAATTCAATATTTTCAAATAACTCCTGTTTATTTTCCCAGAACAGTCATGGCACCTGACTGAGGGATGATTTTCACATGGGCTTAAATATGATTCTTTTCCAATGTAATAAAATGACTTTTTTAAGAATTAAAAAATAAATCTATCAAAATAAAAATGATGGGAAAAAAGAATAAAAGTAAAAATGTTATTAACCAATGACAGATAGCAAGGATAGCTTGCCACAAATTTGTGGCAGTGTTGAATTGTGGGTCTTAACTTGTTGCACATTTTCACTGGAAGGTTGTACACTTGCAGAGCACTTGAAGCACAAGTTCTAGTTGACACTTTTCCAAATTCAGCCACAGTGACCCCTGTGGTAGGATGACCATTGCACAACATAACTGAACAAGAACTTGCAGCAGATTTGCAGAATGTTTGCAAAGAAAGTTGATCGGGAGTCATGTAATGCGGACTTGCTGCAATTGACAAACAAACATGTAATGCCTGGCAAGTCCAGCAATAGCTTACCAAGTCATTTTCAAACTTGCAGCTTAATTGTTTGCTACCCAGGTGACAGTTCAGTCCCTGACCTGCATACATGCCCTGGGTTAATGCCTTACTAAAGGAAAGGGCCGGCGCTACCTATAAGCGAGGTAGGCGCCAGCCTAGAGTGCACATCAGTTGGGGGCGCTGCTATGGGGATACCTCCCAAGTGCCCCAGCCATTCCAGTACTTGGCTTTTCGAAGTTCCTGGCAGGGGCGGGTTGGCCTGGGCACCAGTGTGGCTTTTTTTCAGCCGGCGCTGCACACATCTAACTGCCTCCTTGCAGGAAAGTACAACAGCATGGTTGCATATTAGGGATGAGCCGAACATCCCTCGGTGCGGTTCGCACCAGAACATGCGAACAGGCAAAAAATTTGGAAGAACACACGAACACCGCTAAAGTCTATGGAATATGAACATGAAAAATCAAATGCTCATTGTAAAGGCTTATATACAAGTTATTGTCATAAAAGCTGTTTGGGGACCTGGATCCTGCCCCAGGGGACATGTATCAATGCAATTTTTTTTTTTTTAATTGAGTTTTTTGGGAGTTTTTTTTAATGCTTAACCACTTAAGGACTGCCTCACGCCGATGTACGTCGGCAAAGTGGCACGGGCAGGCAGAATCACGTACATGTACGTGATCTGCCTCCCACAGGCGGGGGGTCCGATCGAACCCCCCCCGGTGCCCGAGGCGGTCCGCTTTTGTCCAGTGGCGATCGGAGGTGAGGGGGAAACCATCCATTCGTGGCCCCCCCTCGCGATCGTCGCCAGCCAATGAAATCATCCCTCTACTGCTGTATGCTAAACAGCAGCAAAGGAAATTATGTCATCTCTCCTCGGCTCGGTATTTTCCGTTCCGGCGCGGAGGAGAGAAGACTGCAATGTGAGTGAAAACACACACACACACACAGTAGAACATGCCAGGCACACGAAACACCCCCCTTTACCCCCCGATCCCCCCCGATCACCCCCTAATCACCCCCCCATGTCACACTGACACCAAGCAGTTTTTTTTTTTCTGATTACTGCATGGTGTCAGTTTGTGACAGTTAGTGTGTTAGGGCAGTTAGTGTTATCCCCCTTTAGGTCTAGGGTACCCCCCTAACCCCCCTAATAAAGTTTTAACCCCTTGATCACCCCCCATCGCCAGTGTCGCTAAGCAATCATTTTTCTGATCGCTGTATTAGTGTCACTGGTGACGCTAGTTAGGGAGGTAAATATTTAGGTTCGCTGTCAGCGTTTTATAGCGACAGGGACCCCCATATACTACCTAATAAATGTTTTAACCCCTTGATTGCCCCCTAGTTAACCCTTTCACCACTGATCACCGTATAACTGTTGCGGGTGATGCTGGTTAGTTCGTCTATTTTTTATAGTGTCAGGGCACCCCCCGTTTATTACCGAATAAAGGTTTAGCCCCCTGATCGCCCGGCGGTGATATGCGTCGCCCCAGGCAGCGTCAGATTAGCGCCAGTACTGCTAACACCCACGCACGCAGCATACGCCTCCCTTAGTGGTATAGTATCTGTACGGATCAATATCTGATCCGATCAGATCTATACTAGCGTCTCCAGCAGTTTAGGGTTCCCAAAAACGCAGTGTTAGCAGGATCAGCCCAGATACCTGCTAGCACCTGTGTTTTGCCCCTCCGCCCAGCCCAGCCCACCCAAGTGCAGTATCGATCGATCACAGTCACTTACAAAACACTAAACGCATAACTGCAGCGTTCGCAGAGTCAGGCCTGATCCCTGCGATCGCTAACAGCTTTTTTGGTAGCATTTTGGTGAACTGGCAGGCACCAGCCCCAGGCAGCGTCAGGTTAGCGCCAGTACCGCTAACACCCACGCACGCACCGTACACCTCCCTTAGTGGTATAGAATCTGATCGGATCAATATCTGATCCGATCAGATCTATACTAGCGTCCCCAGCAGTTTAGGGTTCCCAAAAACGCAGTGTTAGCGGGATCAGCCCAGATACCTGCTAGCACCTGCGTTTTGCCCCTCCGCCCGGCCCAGCCCACCCAAGTGCAGTATCGATCGATCACTGTCACTTACAAAACACTAAACACATAACTGCAGCGTTCGCAGAGTCAGGCCTGATCCCTGCGATCACTAACAGTTTTTTGGTAGCGTTTTGGTGAACTGGCAAGCACCAGCCCCAGGCAGTGTCAGGTTAGCGCCAGTACCGCTAACACCCACGCACGCAGTATACGCCTCCCTTAGTGGTATAGTATCTGAATGGATCAATATCTGATCCGATCAGATCTATACTAGCGTCCCCAGCAGTTTAGGGTTCCCAAAAACGCAGTGTTAGCGGGATCAGCCCAGATACCTGCTAGCACCTGCGTTTTGCCCCTCCGCCCGGCCCAGCTCAGCCCACCCAAGTGCAGTATCGATCAATCACTGTCACTTACAAAACACTAAACGCATAACTGCAGTGTTCGCAGAGTCAGGCCTGAACCCTGCGATCGCTAACAGTTTTTTTGGTAGCGTTTTGGTGAACTGGCAAGCACCAGCGGCCTAGTTCACCCCGGTCATAGTCAAACCAGCACTGCAGTAACACTTGGTGACGTGGCGAGTCCCATAAGTGCAGTTCAAGCTGGTGAGGTGGCAAGCACAAGTAGTGTCCCGCTGCCACCAAGAAGACAAACAGGCCTGTCGTGCCCATAATGCCCTTCCTGCTGCATTCGCCAATCCTAATTGGGAACCCACCACTTCTGCAGCGCCCATACTTCCCCCATTCACATCCCCAACCAAATGCAGTCGGCTGCATGAGAGGCATTTTCTTTATGTCCTCCCGAGTACCCCTACCCAGCGAACCCCCCCAAAAAAGATGTTGTGTCTGCAGCAAGCGCGGATTAAGGCGTGACACCCGCTATTATTGTCCCTCCTGTCCTGACAATCCTGGTCTTTGCATTGGTGAATGTTTTGAACGCTACCATTCACTAGTTGAGTATTAGCGTAGGGTACAGCATTGCACAGACTAGGCACACTTTCACAGGGTCTCCCAAGATGCCATAGCATTTTGAGAAACCCAAACCTGGAACCGGTTACAGTTATGAAAGTTAGTTACAAAAAAAAGTGTAAAAAAAAATATATATATAAAATAAAAAAAAATAGTTGTCGTTTTATTGTTCTCTCTCTCTCTATTCTCTCTCTATTGTTCTGCTCTTTTTTACTGTATTCTATTCTGCAATGTTTTATTGTTATTATGTTTTATCATGTTTGCTTTTCAGGTATGCAATTTGTTATACTTTACCGTTTACTGTGCTTTGTTGTTAACCATTTTTTTCTCTTCAGGTACGCCATTCACGACTTTGAGTGGTTATACCAGAATGATGCCTGCAGGTTTAGGTATCATCTTGGTATCATTCTTTTCAGCCAGCGGTCGGCTTTCATGTAAAAGCAATCCTAGTGGCTAATTAGCCTCTAGACTGCTTTTACAAGCAGTGGGAGGGAATGCCCCCCCCACCGTCTTCCGTGTTTTTCTCTGGCTCTCCTGTCTGAACAGGGAACCTGAGAATGCAGCCCGTGATTCCGCCAGCTGACCATAGAGCTGATCAGAGACCAGAGTGGCTCCAAACATCTCTATGGCCTAAGAAACCGGAAGCTACGAGCATTTCATGACTTAGATTTCACCGGATGTAAACAGCGCCATTGGGAAATTGGGAAAGCATTTTATCACACCGATCTTGGTGTGGTCAGATGCTTTGAGGGCAGAGGAGAGATCTAGGGTCTAATAGACCCCAATTTTTTCAAAAAAGAGTACCTGTCACTACCTATTGCTATCATAGGGGATATTTACATTCCCTGAGATAACAATAAAAATTATATAAAAAAAAATGAAAGGAACAGTTTAAAAATAAGATAAAAAAGCAAAAAAATAATAAAGAAAAAAAAAAAGCACCCCTGTCCCCCCCCTGCTCTCGCACAAAGGCGAACGCAAGCGTCGGTCTGGCGTCAAATGTAAACAGCAATTGCACCATGCATGTGAGGTGTCACCGTGAACGTCAGATCGAGGGCAGTAATTTTAACAGTAGACCTCCTCTGTAAATCTAAAGTGGTAACCTGTAAAGGCTTTTAAAAATGTATTTAGTTTGTCGCCACTGCACGTTTGTGCGCAATTTTAAAGCATGTCATGTTTGGTATCCATGTACTCGGCCTAAGATCATCTTTTTTAGTTCTTCAACCATTTGGGCAATATAGTGTGTTTTAGTGCATTAAAATTTAAAAAAGTGTGTTTTTTCCCCAAAAAATGCGTTTGAAAAATCGCTGCGCAAATACTGTCTGAAAAAAAATTGAAACACCCACCATTTTAATCTGTAGGGCATTTGCTTTAAAAAATATATAATGTTTGGGGGTTCAAAGTAATTTTCTTGCAAAAAAAAATAATTTTTTCATGTAAACAAAAAGCGTCAGAAAGGGCTTTGTCTTCAAGTGGTTAGAAGAGTGGGTGATGTGTGACATAAGCTTCTAAATGTTGTGCATAAAATGCCAGGACGGTTCAAACCCCCCCAAATGACCCCATTTTGGAAAGTAGACACCCCAAGCTATTTGCTGAGAGGTATAGTGAGTATTTTGCAGACCTCACTTTTTGTCACAAAGTTTTGAAAATTGAAAAAAGAAAAAAAAATGTTTTTTCTTGACTTTCTTCATTTTCAAAAACAAATGAGAGCTGCAAAATACTCACCATGCCTCTCAGCAAATAGCTTGGGGTGTCTACTTTTCAAAATTGGGTCATTTGGGGGGGGTTTGTGCCACCTGGGCATTCCATGGCCTCCGAAACTGTGATAGGCAGTGAAGAGTGAAATCAAAAATTTACACCCTTAGAAATTCTGAAGGCGGTGATTGGTTTTCGGGGCCCCGTACGCAGCTAGGCTCCCAAAAAGTCCCACACATGTGGTATCCCCATACTCAGGAGAAGCAGCTAAATGTATTTTGGGGTGCAATTCCACATATGCCCATGGCCTGTGTGAGCAATATATCATTTAGTGACAACTTTGTGCAAAAAAAAAAAATGGCACTTTCCCGCAACTTGTGTCAAAATATAAAATATTCCATGGACTCAACATGCCTCTCAGCAAATAGCTTTGGGTGTCTACATTCCAAAATGGGGTCATTTGGGGGAGTTTTGTGCCATATGGGCATCTTATGGCCTTCAAAACTGTGATAAGTAGTGAGGAGTAAAATCAAAAATTTACGCCCTTAGAAATCCTGAAGGCAGTGATTGGTTTTCGGGGGCCCCGTACGCGGCTAGGCTCCCAAAAAGTCCCACACATGTGGTATCCCTGTACTCAGGAGAAGCAGCTAAATGTATTTTGGGGTGCAATTCCACATACAGTGGCTTGCGAAAGTATTCGGCCCCCTTGAACTTTTCAACCTTTTGCCACATTTCAGGCTTCAAACATAAAGATATAAAATTTTTATTTTTTGTGAAGAATCACCAACAAGTGCGACACAATTGTGAAGTGGAACGAAATCTTTTGGATTTTTGAAACTTTTTTAACTAATAAAAAAATGAAAAGTGGGGCGTGCAAAATTATTCGGCCCCCTTGCGTTAATACTTTGTAGAGCCATCTTTTGCTGCGATTACAGCTGCAAGTCGCTTGGGGTATGTCTCTATCAGTTTTGCACATCGAGAGACTGAAATTCTTGCCCATTCTTCCTTGCAAAACAGCTCGAGCTCAGTGAGGTTGGATGGAGAGCGTTTGTGAACAGCAGTTTTCAGCTCTTTCCACAGATTCTCGATTGGATTCAGGTCTGGACTTTGACTTGGCCATTCTAACACCTGGATACGTTTATTTGTGAACCATTCCTTTGTAGATTTTGCTGTATGTTTGGGATCATTGTCTTGTTAGAAGATAAATCTCCGTCCCAGTTTCAGGTCTTTTGCAGACTCCAACAGGTTTTCATCCAGAATGGTCCTGTATTTGGCTGCATCCATCTTCCCCTTAATTTTAACCATCTTCCCTGTCCCTGCTGAAGAAAAGCAGGCCCAAACCATGATGCTGCCACCACCATGTTTGACAGTAAGGATGGTGTGTTGAGTGTGATGAGCTGTGTTGCTTTTACGCCAAACATATCGTTTTGCATTGTGGCCAAAAAGTTTGATTTTGGTTTCATCGGACCAGAGCACCCCAGGTGGCTTGTGGCAAACGTTAGACGAGACTTTTTATGGATATCTTTGAGAAATGGCTTTCTTCTTGCCACTCTTCCATAAAGGCCAGATTTGTGCAGTGTACGACTGATTGTTGTCCTATGGACAGACTCTCCCACCTCAGCTGTAGTTCTCTGCAGTTCATCCAGAGTGATCATGGGCCTCTTGGCTGCATCTCTGATCAGTCTTCTCCTTGTCTGAGCTGAAAGTTTAGAGGGACAGCCAGGTCTTGGTAGATTTGCAGTGGTCTGATACTCCTTCCATTTCAAAATGATCGCTTGCACAGTGCTCCTTGGGATGTTTAAAGTTTGGGAAATCTTTTTGTATCCAAATCCGGCTTTAAACTTCTCCACAACAGTATTACGGACCTGCCTGGTGTGTTCCTTGGTCTTCATGATGCTCTCTGCGCTTTCAACAGAACCCTGAGACTATCACAGAGCAGGTGCATTTATACAGAGACTTGATTACACACAGGTGGACTCTATTTATCACCATCAGTCATTTAGGACAACATTGGATCATTCAGAGATCCTTGCTGAACTTCTGGAGTGAGTTTTCTGCACTGAAAGTAAAGGGGCCGAATAATTTTGCACGCACCACTTTTCAGTTTTTTAATTGCTAAAAAAGTTTAAAATATCCAATAGATTTCATTCCACTTCACAATTGTGTCCCACTTGTTGGTGATTCTTCACAAAAAATTAAAATTTTATATCTTTATGTTTGAAGCCTGAAATGTGGCAAAAGGTTGAAAAGTTCAAGGGGGCCGAATACTTTCGCAAGCCACTGTATGCCCATGGCCTGTGTGAGCAATATATCATTTAGTGACAACTTTTTGTAATTTTTTTTTTTGTCATTATTCAATCACTTGGGACAAAACAAATTAATATTCAATGGGCTCAACATGCCTCTCAGCAATTTCCTTGGGGTGTCTACTTTCCAAAATGGGGTCATTTGGGGGGGGTTTGTACTGTCCTGCCATTTTAGCACCTCAAGAAATGACATAGGCAGTCATAAACTAAAAGCTGTGTAAATTCCAGAAAATGTACACTAGCTTGTAGACGCTATAACTTTTGCGCAAACCAATAAACATACGCTTATTGACATTTTTTTTACCAAAGACATGTGGCCGAATACATTTTGGCCTAAATGTATGACTAAAATTGAGTTTATTGGATTTTTTTTATAACAAAAAGAAAATATCATTTTTTAAAAAAAATTTCGGTCTTTTTCCGTTTATAGCGCAAAAAATAAAAAACGCAGAGGTGATCAAATACCATCAAAAGAAAGCTCTATTTGTGGGAAGAAAAGGACGCAAATTTCGTTTGGGTACAGCATTGCATGACCGCGCAATTAGCAGTTAAAGCGACGCAGTGCCAAATTGGAAAAAGTCCTCTGGTCTTTAGGCAGCCAAATGGTCTGGGGCTGAAGTGGTTAACCACTTGCTTACTGGGCACTTAAACCCCCCTCCTGCCCAGACCAATTTTGAGCTTCCAGCGCTGTCGCACTTTGAATGACAATTGCGCGGTCATACAACACTGTACCCAAATGAAATTTTTATCATTTTTTTCCCACAAATAGAGCTTTCTTTTGGTGGTATTTAATCACAGCTGGGGTTTTTATTTTTTGCTAAACAAACAAAAAAAGATGGAAAATTTTGAAAAAAAAAAAAAATCATGTTTAATAGTTTGTTATAAAATTTTGCAAACAGGTAATTTTTCTCCTTCATTGATATGCACTGATGAGGCGGCACTGGTGGGCACTGATAGGCTGCACTGATGGGCACGGATAGGCACAGATAAGGCGGCACTGATAGGCACAGTTAAGGCGGCACTGATAGGCACAGTTAAGGCGGCACTGATAGGCACAGTTAAGGCGGCACTGATAGGCACAGTTAAGGCGGCACTGATGGGGACAGTTAAGGCGGTACTGATGGGCACAGATAAGGCGGCACTGATGGCCACAGATGGGCGGCACGGATAGGTGGCACAGATAGGTGGCACAGATAGGTGGCACAGATAGGTGGCACAGATAGGTGGCACTGATGGGGGGGCACTGATGGGGGGCATTGATGGGTGGCACTGATGGGCAGTGATGGGTGGCACTGATGGGCAGTGATGGGTGGCACTGATGGGCACTTATGGGCACTGGTAAGTGACACTGATGGGCACTGATAGGTTGCACTGATGTGGGTGCTGATGGGTGGCACTGATGTGGGTGCTGATGGGTGGCACTGTGGGCACTGATGGGTGGCACTGTGGGCACTGATGGGTGGCACTGTGGGCACTGATGGGTGGCGCTGATTGATGGCACTGTGGGCACTGATGGGTTAATATGGTGGGCACTGGTAGGCAGCACTGCTGCCTATTGCTTTTTGTTGTAAGATCGCCGTGATCGGGACTGATGTCCCGATCACGGCCGCCGGTGATCGGGTTTTTTTTTCCTCCTCACGCTGTCAGCGCGAGGAGGAAAAATAGCCGATTACCGGCTCTGTTTACATCACATGATCAGCTGTCATTGGCTGACAGCTGATCATGTGGTAAGGGGTTGGGACCAACCCCTTACTCTGATCTGTGATCAGGCGAGTCTCATAGACTCGCTGATCACCGAGCGCGCCGCGCGCGCCCTGCAGGGGGCGCGCAGGCCGCTCGTGCACGGGACGACGTCAATGGACGTAGTCCCGGCAATTCAGATCCGCGCTGTTGCCGTCATTTGGCAATGGCCCGGATCTGAAGCAGTTAAAGTGAAAAAATAAAAATGAAATATTCCTTTAAATATTGTGCCTGGGGGTGTCTATAGTATGCCTGTAAAGTGGCGCATTTTTCCCGTGTTTAGAACAGTACCACAGCAAAATGACATTTCTAAAGGAAAAATTTTGTTTGAAACTGATCGCAGCTGTAATGAATTGTCGGGTCTCGGCAATATAGATACAGATAATTGAAAAAAAGAGCATGGGATCCCCCCGTCCATTATCAGGCCCTTTGGGTCTGGTATGCATATTAAGGGGAACCCCGAACCAAAATTAAAAAAAAAATTGTGTGGGGTCCCCCTAAAATCCATACCAGGCCCTTCAGGTCTGGTATGGATTTTAAGGGGAACCTTGCGCCAAAATTTAAAAAAAAAATGGCGTAAGGGTCCACCCGCAAAATCCATACAAGACCCTTATCCGAACACGCAACCTGGCAGGCCGCAGGAAAAGAGGGGGGCGAGAAAGTGCCCCCCCCCTGAACTGTACCAGGCCACATGCCCTCAACATGGGGAGGATGCTTTGGGGTCTGACCACGGGAAGCCCCTGTGGCACCAGAGGGGGGCGGGGTCACCCATTTACATCTCCGGGTGGCCCCGCCCTCAGCTATATAAGAATTGTCACAGAGAAGAAGAGTCAGTCGGCGGGAGCCTCCCATGGAGGCGGAATGGTATCGGCTTTTTTTTTTTCTTTTCCGGTCCGTCGGGCGGCGTGAATTTACATCACGGGACATTTTTATGTTTTTATTTAATAAATAATAAAGGACATTTTAATTTTTTTACTTAATAAATATTTAATAAAGGACTTGTCCCAAGCTGTCTCTTGTCTTTTTTTACTATTTTTGACACTTTTTTTGTGAAATGGTAGGGGTACAATGTACCTGTTGGATAGCAACATGGTGTAATATCTTACTTCTGGTATTTCACTTCCTGTTTGACACAGCCAGGTAGGAATGAAACACATCAAAGCTCTGTGATCAGAAGAACAATGCCTTGGCTCAAGCCCACCAGCTGTGACACGTGGGAATACAAGTTTCAAAGAGACGCTGGCCCTGCTGGACAATTTAGCATGCTTCCTGGAGAATGGGCAGACATTTGGGAGGGATACCTCCTCGGCAATGTGTATTGGATAAAGGCAAATGGGGGTGGCTACGAGTGGGCATGTATGTTTGAATGAAAGGAACACATAGGCTTTTGATCTTCCTCTTTTGGCTGCTGAGAAGCCTGCGGTAAGATCATCCCTTGTGCTATCTTGGGACCTTGCTCTGACCAAGGGCTTGGGCCTATATTCCATGAGGCCCAGACCCCTTTTACATCCAGAACCCGCAGAGGAAACCATGTGTGATAAGTATCTTTGATATTTCATTGTTGTTATATGTCGTAGAGATGTGCTGTTAGTATAGTGTGTTCTGATTGTAAGCTATGTAACATTGTAATACTCTTTTAGTACTTTTATGATAGTTTCCTAACTCCTTGGGAAATAAAAATAAGATATTGTTTACTAGCAGCACAGTGTGTTTGGTTTCATAGCTAACTTGGTATTATTGTGATATTAACAATAGCATGTGCTCAGAGTTTAAAAGGCCAACTAATTATAGGGACTAGACAAATTAATACACAGATATAATATTAATAATTATATCGATTACTACAATTGGCACCCCAGATGAGTTTTATTTTTACACAGAATCCACAAAAACCTAATGTATTTTTGTCTTGAGTCCCTGTACAAGATTGGCGCTGGCTTGCGTATTCTGAAAGTATATGTTAAACGTTTGTATCATTAATATGCTTTAGGCCTGTAACCAGCCAAAGGTGCTGGCGAGTAAAAGGGCTGATCACCCTTGGTTAGAGATTGACAGGAATTACCATACATCTTTGAGGAAAAAGTGGGAGAAATATAGATTGTTATTTTAAATTTTAAATGTTTTACATTTTTTTTTTTTTTTACCCACGTGAGAGTGAAATTGCTTTGTTCCAATAGGAGATCAATGTGGCCTGCAACCTAAGGAAGGCATTGATTGAGAATCTGCCTTGTGTCTTAGAATGTGCCTTGCGTCTGGTAGGCTGTAGAACTACAAGTCACTGTTAGGTTTAAATGGCTTTGTAGCAGTTTTTTTTTTTGTTTGTTTATCTTTGCATGGTAAGCAACTCTGGTAAAAGCAGGTTAGACCAGCTTTAGTGGGGGTAGGCTAATTAGCATATCAATGGATATTCCCCAGTAAGCATGTGGTAATCCTAAAAGCCACATAGAACCTACAGGACAGAAGTGCTCATATACAAGGCAGCCGATAATGCCACAGTAAGTGTGGTGGGTCTTTTCTATGGACATGCAAAAGTTTAATGGTTTTGAAGGATATCAGGTAAAAGTGGTAATGAATGAAGAATATTGAATGATAGAAGAGCGATTCAGTTTTTTTTCGTGAGTTGTAAGAGCTAACGATAAGTGAGTTTGGTTTATTACTCAGTGCAGTGTTGGAACGCTGGTACAAATAGCATTGTGTATTGTGTGGATTGTATGGTTGTGAAATGGAACTGGTGTATACATATGTTAAAAAGTACGCTTCTGCCAATTATCATTCATGTGCAGATGAACCTCTTAAAACCCAGTGTAAGGTTCTATTGTCACAGTGTCAACAACATAATAGCAGATTGGGTAAACAGCTAAAAAAGAAAGTTAAAAAAGAAAGGTTGGCAAATGAAATTGCAGTGTTGCTCAGAATTAAATTTATATCTGAGCAAATTGAGGGGAAGTGGGAAGCAGAGAGGAGTCGTCTCGGGGAGGACATAGAGAAAATAAGTGAAAACCTTCTAAAGATTGCAACAACCTCCAGTAGTGAGATGGATGAATTGCAGACAAAAGCAGGCAGTTTATCAGGAAGAAACAGCGAGCTACAAGAACAGCTGCAGAGGTGCAGCATGGACTGTGATATGAAGAGCAAACTTTTAGAGTCATTGCGAGTAAAGTTGTCAGAGATGGAAGAGTTGGTTATGTCTTTAGAAAGAAAGTTAGCAAATGCACACTCCCAGCTTCTTACTAAAGAGCAATGTATAGTATCGCTCAATGAGCACAAAGGAACGTGCCAATTGGCCAATATCTGCACAGTCAATGAGGAGAAGGGCTGTGATGAAACACATTCTGCTATTGAACCCATAGCTTCGAAGCAGGATAACAGTTTGATTACAATCCAAGAGAGACTTACTTTGTGCCAGATTCTGGGTGAATTTAATGCCCTGGAATCACCAGAGAGTCTGTCCAATAAATTTGAGGCTCTAGTCCTTCAATTTCATTTGAGTAATGAGGATGCATGTTCTCTTCTGAGAGCATGGCTACCCGGACCTTTGGCAGGCCAGTTATTTGCACAGGTTAATGATAACTTAGCAGATGCAGAGGTGCGGAGGAAAGAGTTGCAGCGTATTGTGGACAGTCGTGATAATGGTATGAGTGATTTACAACGAATGAGATTTAGGAGAGGAGATGACCCAATTTTGTTCTGCAGTGAGTATCTTGCATTATATACAAAAGTGTTCAACTGTCCTGACTTATTGGAGGATGATACAAGTTTCATATACTCAATGGCCAATAAGTGTTATGTAAGCTATCCCATTAGAATGGCTTTGAGGAATGCTAGATCCTACCAAAATTTTGTCAATATCCTGCGAGACTTCTGTCAAGAGTCCAGTGGTAGGGAATATGGGTCAAAGGCAGGTGTATCCGTAATAAGCAGAGGTACAGGAAGGCAGAGAGAGTTCAGACGTTCTAAATGGAATAGGCATGGACATAGATTTTGTAAAGACCTTAACATTGCTAGCATGGAGCAGGAAACTCCAGAATTACAGGGTGCACAGGCAGCCATAACGGAGTTATCCTCCAAACATGCAATAGCCGAATGTGCAATGGTGGAGGTACCCTCCGCACATGCACAGTGCTCAGCAAAGATAGGAGTCAAGCATGCAGAAAAACCAGACGCTCTTATTGCTGCAAGTGATGTTGCTATGACAGAAATCAATGGTGGAGATGTAAATAAAAGTGCGATAACTGTGCTTGAAAGTGATTCAGGAGTTGAAACTTCTGATGACTCCTCAGACGATGAAAGTGTAAATTTTGCTTATTTCAAGCATAGTAATCATAGTAATAATGTCCAGCAGTGTGAGTTTCCACTGCCATATGCTCAAAGAAGGGCCTATACAGAGAGACCAGCCCTCAAATGTTTTTTGTGTAAAAGGGGGGGTCACATCGCTAAAAATTGTTGGGCGGCGAATAATGGTATCAAAAGAAGATCGCAGTACCCCAAAACGACCCCAAGGCATTATGAAGTGTATTCTGCCCGATGGGGTAGCAACCCAAAGCATGGAGGCTGTAGTAATCACACCCATTTCCCTTTAAAGACCCAAATGCGGAGACTGCAGACTGAAGATCGCCAATATGGGGAACAGTTACGTAGAGTCAAAATGGAGGTAGCTGCATGGTTATTCAAATGTAGCACTGGGGAAAACAATGTTAGCAGCACTTAGTGAGCTGCATGGATGCTCCTTGCCATATTTTATTTATATACGACCCTCACATCTAAACCTTATACATAGCAAATGTTCCCCTACATTGCAATTAATGGAAAAAGGCTTGGGGGACTCAAAAAGTCAATTGTCATGATAATTGTGTGTAATCACTGTCTTTGTGTTCCTTTTTCAGAGATCTTGGAAGAAGATAAAACTGGTTTGGATACTAATGTCTGTGTTTGTTTGCAGGTTCTTCAAAGAGAGAACAACAGTGGGCACATTTAGCAAAACAGGGGTTAGGTTATGGTAAAGGCATAATCGATTATCAAATGGTACCATGAGCTCATTAATTAGTAATTGTTTGCAAACAATGAAAAAAAAATAAGATAAACAATAGTCAGGCATTAAGGGTTTCAAGTGTTACAAGTGAAGTTACAAATGTTGTGATGAGGTACAGATGTTTTGTTTTTTTGTTTTTCCCATTAACTAATTGTCTTTCAGATGGAAATGAGCACTTACTCTTCTCAGGAGGAAAATCCATGGATGTCTTTAGTTAAAAGTTGAGTGTTTGTCATTGTCTTATGGTGGTTGACTTGTCATGTTGTTTTTGTGTGATAATGGCCAGAATTTTAATTTCTTTTGTTATTAAGTTTTTTTAATTTTTTTAATATTTTTGGTAGGAGTTTAGTCATCCATTTTATTTTTGTTTGTTCAGGTGAAGAAATTATTGTTTAGTCTACCTGAAAGGGGGGTAATTGGCCATTCCGTCAATTAGCAGCTGAATAGATGGTCATGGGATATGTCCTGCAGCTGAATACATTTTGTTGATTTAAGACAAGAGTTGTGGGTAGGAGGCCATTCTAGCTTCTAGAGTTCGTTTTTTTTTCTCTCTTTGTTTAATGTTCATTCAGGTGGAAAAAGTTACAAGGTGTACGCTTTGTCCACCTGAAAGGGGAGTTAGTGCATAGGTCTGAAAGTACAGATAATGCATTGTCTTTTTAATGCTTAAAATTTTGAATTTTGGGAAGCAACGTTCAAGTTCATGGTTTTTAAAAATTTTTGATCATACCAGGGGGATCCATTTTAGAGTGGGTTCAGCCTAAAGAGGTCATGGTTGTTTTGATAGGTTGGTCAGGGTTGCAGAAACCAGGAACACTAAGTTCCTGGGTTCCAAGGAAGGAACTATAAGTAAACGTAGTAAGCGAGCAGATATTATGGATAAGAATTTGATTCTGCTCTTGTTTTTTTTCACTTCCAGAGTCCTGGTGAAGCGTGATTGGAGAGGTCTCTGGAACAGGGATGACAGATGTTCATCTGGTTGGCAGTTTGACTGTGCCGCATCACACTGCAAATTTGTTCTGATAAACATCAGGAGAGAAGGGACAAACAAAAAGATTCAGTTTAATACTTGTTTTTGCTTATGGACAATTTAATCCTAATCCTGAATCTGAAGGACTGTGCCTATCAACGACACTTGTGAGACATTTTTGCCGGATTCACTCCTGATAAATACAAACGTGCTATTAATACATGTACGATGGGTTGGAGGTTGGGGAAGGAATATACACATCCAATCTGTCAGAACCTGAAATGTAAAATATGTTTTTTTTGTTGAAGGAAGGAATTGAAAGAAGAAAAGGTTTTTAATGTATGACATGTATTGACGTAATGAAAGTAATATGGTGCAGGTACCCAGGAGACTGGCGCTTATACATAATAAGGTGTCGGTTGGCCAGACTAGAGGTTGGCCAGGTGACACATCAATGGGGTGAAAATTTCCTTGTATGGGGAGATACGCCTGGCTGATTTCTCACCTGAGAGGTTGAAACCCGGCACAGGGAAGGCCAGTGAATATGCACAGGAGCATGCTCCGTTAGATACAGGGAGCAAAACGCTGGCTACCAGGGTACAGTATGCCTTCACCACATGGCACTTCAATGTCTCTCAATGGTTGGTAAAATTCCATTACCCTATATGTGCTGAATATACACTGAATCAAGTGCGGTCAGTATACCAGTGACTTGCTCCCAGAGATGTGCGGACACAGAAGGAGGTTCATGCAGGGCGCGTGTTTCTGAGGAGTAACCCGAAAGAGGAGGGATGTATTCAGCACTATATTGGGGGAATAGGAGCTGGGATGGGTGTTGTTAATGGGGTGGACATCGGCCTCCTGAGGAACAAACTCGCAGCCATAGCTTCAGAGAATAAGCGGGGCTTTGTTACTCAGAGATTGGTGGCATCCTTAATAACATTCAACAAAGTCACATAAATACCCAGGTTAAAGTGGCTCAAGATTTTGTCAACCATGTTGAGAGGTTGGTAGAGAATGTGATGGTATGGGACGGGAATCTGTCATTGGCTCTTGCGTGCACGAAGTGGCAGGTGGAAGTGTCAACCAGCATTGAGCTGATTGTACAGTCTCCATATGAGGGACAGAGGCCTTATGAGTTAGCATCACCGCTCAGTAAGACTTTGCCAAACACGTCGCTTACACTGATCCAAAGTGGTGGTCGAATGCCTGGATGGGCCATACCAGTTTGGATTGTGAAAGGTGTTATGCTGTATGATCTCAAGTACAGAAGTGCAGACTCGATCTGTATATTTGGTGGCATTAATGGGCTTACTGACTGGGGATTCTATCTTCTTGCGTTTGAGGCTAATTTCCCACATATGACCAAAGAAGCTGGAAGATGGAGGCAGGTTGATACTTCCCTTGGTCAGAAGCATGACCATGATATCCTTTGTATGCCAGGTCAATACATGGTGGTGAACAAAAAAAAAATGTTGGGAAGATATTTCATTCTGTATTCGGGATGGAAGGATCATTGCTGGGAAGGAAGCACCTGGATATTATTTGGGACATAGACGAGTTTGTTTCCTTGTCCTAAAGAATGCCGATGTAACGTTAGTCATGGAACTAGATGGTTCTTTGAACCTAACAATAGGTAGGGGTGCATGGTATACCCTGGGCATGGTCTCTGAAATCCAGGCACAGGGATGGAATTGTGTGGGTTTTGTCATTGTTGCAGATTTATATGTGTTGTTAAACTTGATATTTATATAGAAGGGTCGCCCAGTTATCTATGCAAGCTGGGGGACGAAGTGACGGTAGGGTCTCTGCGTACAAGTTAGAGACTTTGCTGCCAAGTCAGAGCCCTGCAATACCGCTGACATGCCCGAAATCTGATGGGTCATAGGTATATATATGTATATTATGATAACGTGTTGATTTATGTCATGGTATAGGGTGATAAAGGTATATTTTAAGCTAGTAATATGGGCAAAAGGCCCTCCTCGAGACTCTATATCTGAAAGCTGGTTAAGATGCTGCTCTGGATGAGTGCTGGTGAATGATGAGTGTATGGACACCCCTTGCCTGTTTTATACCCCTTCATGAAGATGTTAGAAAGAAGAAGATACAGAATGGTGACATGGGAGCTGTCACGGAAGAATGATGTTGGTGTGTCACCCAGTAGCAAAGCGGCATGTGTTGGAAAACACAGCACGTTGGGACCGTTATGGACTGTTCCACAGGAGCTGGTTCTGAGGCCTATGTTGAGAGGCGCAACATGCGTTAAGACATTTATGGACTGTTCCATAGGGACTGTTTCTGCACATGTTGAAAACACAACACGTTAAGACAGTTAAAGACTGTTCTATAGGTACTGGCTTGGAAACACATGTTGGGGAGGAAACAGTTATGGACTGTTCAATAGGAGCCGTGTCTGAAGAAGGGTGGTATGCGCCCTTTAGGCGCAAAGCGGCATATGTTGGATAGCAACATGGTGTAATATCTTACTTCTGGTATTTCACTTCCTGTTTGACACAGCCAGGTAGGAATGAAACACATCAAAGCTCTGTGATCAGAAGAACAATGCCTTGGCTCAAGCCCACCAGCTGTGACATGTGGGAATACAAGTTTCAAAGAGACGCTGGCCCTGCTGGACAATTTAGCATGCTTCCTGGAGAATGGGCAGACATTTGGGAGGGATACCTCCTCGGCAATGTGTATTGGATAAAGGCAAATGGGGGTGGCTACGAGTGGGCATGTATGTTTGAATGAAAGGAACACATAGGCTTTTGATCTTCCTCTTTTGGCTGCTGAGAAGCCTGCGGTAAGATCATCCCTTGTGCTATCTTGGGACCTTGCTCTGACCAAGGGCTTGGGCCTATATTCCATGAGGCCCAGACCCCTTTTACATCCAGAACCCGCAGAGGAAACCATGTGTGATAAGTATCTTTGATATTTCATTGTTGTTATATGTCGTAGAGATGTGCTGTTAGTATAGTGTGTTCTGATTGTAAGCTATGTAACATTGTAATACTCTTTTAGTACTTTTATGATAGTTTCCTAACTCCTTGGGAAATAAAAATAAGATATTGTTTACTAGCAGCACAGTGTGTTTGGTTTCATAGCTAACTTGGTATTATTGTGATATTAACAATAGCATGTGCTCAGAGTTTAAAAGGCCAACTAATTATAGGGACTAGACAAATTAATACACAGATATAATATTAATAATTATATCGATTACTACAGTACCCCATTACCAATTCACACAGTGGGGGAGGCTGGGATCTGGGGGTCCCCTTGTTAAAGGGGGCTTCCAGATTCCGATAAGCCCCCCGCCTGCATACCCCCACAACCACCGGGCAAGGGTTGTGGGGATGAGGCCCTTGTCCCCATCAACATGGGGCATTGAGAGCATGTGGCCTGGTATGCTTCAGGAGGGGGGGTGCTTTCTCTTTTTTTTATTTTGGTGCAGGGTTCCCCTTAAAATCTGCTTAAAATATGGCCCCTACGCCATTTTTTTAAAAAATTTGGTTTGGGGTTTCCCTTAATATTCATACCAGACCCAAAGGGCCTGGTAATGGACTGGGAGGAACCCATGGTCTTTTTTTCAATGATTTTTATCTATATTGTTGAGACCCGACAATTCATTACAGTCGTGATCAGTTTTAAATGACAATTTTTCCTTTAGAAATGTCATTTTGCTGTGGTACTGTTCTTAACGCGGGAAAAATGTGCCACTTTACAGGCATACTATAGACACCCCCCAGGCACAATATTTAAAGGAATATTTCATTTTTATTGTTTCACTTTAAGCATTAAGAAAATCACTGCTCCCGAAAAAACAGCCATTTTTAAAAAGTTCGACGCGAACATCGGGCTCATCCCTATTGCATATAATCTGACTATATACTGTATGCATTATACTTATCTATGCAGCAGGTGGCGCTGTAATTTTATAGAGTATAGTACATGCATTCTATAATATAACAAGATGTACTTTCTGTATGTAAGTGTGTACTTGTTTGTATTCAGTTCCTGTTTCTCATGCTGTAAGATATGTTATGCCATTCTCCATGAAAGTAAATCAAATTGCTGCATATGACAAGCTTCCAGTGCATCATTTCAATGCTCTGCACAACAGGTTATGGATCCAGGCACACCCAGCGCACCCAGCAGCACCCAGGCATTGGAGAGGATACTACAAGTACAGACACTGGAAAAAAATCTACAGAGAATCAGTGAGTACTGTATACAGGCTGCTGAAAGATGGCAAGTGGTTCAGATGTGAATTTTTCAATAGCAAAGCTGAACAATGGCAATTACCAGCTATGGAAGTTTAAGCTAGAGATGATTCTCGGCAAGGATGACTTGTCGCAAGTGCTGAACACAGACAGACCCACAAACGGAGATACGGAGGACTGGGACAGGAAATATAGGCAGGCAATAGGCAATTATAAGCTTATTAGTGGACGATGACCAGCTTATCCACATAAGAACATAGAAAACGGCCAAAGGCATGTGGACTTCATTACAAAAACTGCATGAGCTTTCAAGTCTCAACAGCAAGCTATTTCTACTAGGAAAGCTGAATAAGATGAGACTAGAAGAGGACCAGCAAATGTGTGACCACGTGAAGGCTATGCTAGAAATCAGGACATCAAAGATATCCATATTGTTGCCCTCCTCTGCAGCCTTCCAGAGACATATACTGCTCTTATTTGCACTTTAGAAACCAGACCCGAGCAGGAGCTAACGCTAGATTATGTCAAGGGAAAATTAATTGCAAGAATTTGACAGAAGGAAAGAAAATATGCACCATGATGACAAGGCTCTTAAGATGTACAAAGGCACAAAGCACAACACAGAAATCAGAGCCTGTTTTCGCTGTAGGAGGACCGGTCACTTAAAAAAAAGACTGTTCTATCTGGAAAGCTGAGCAGCGAGATCTAAAGCTATCCACAAAAGAAAGAGTCAAAGCAGCCACAAAGAAAACTGCAGACACATCATGGAGCATGGAGTGGCACCTTTAAAGTGACACATAGCTGCAAGCCACACGGCTGGTGCATAGACTCAGGTGTGACAAACCACATGACTAGCATTGAAACCTTCTTCACAAATATTGATTACAGTGTAAAAAACAAAGTTTTCCTAGCAAACGGGAAAAGCATCACTGCAGAAGGTAAAGGCCAGGGCTTCCTGAACTGAACTACACCACAAGGAGGTAAGCAGAGTATCCTTGTAAAGAGAGGGCTAGATGTTCCAGAACTAGAAGGCAGCCTTCTATCAGTGAAAAGTCTTGCAAACAACGGTCCCACAGGTAAGTTCCAGGGTGATGAATGCACAATCCACAATAATAAGCGATTCCTCACAAAAGGAAAACTGGATGATCACCTATACAGGCTCATCACCACAGATCAGCAAGCCAATATGGTCTCTAATAACCTACACAGCAAATGTATTCACTTATGGCACAGGCAGCTGGGGCACAGAAGTCCAGAAGCTATACAGGACATTAGGGAGGAGCTCAATTTTTGAGTCGGAAGTAAGTTTGACTCGAACACCGGGTGTTCACCCGTTTGCCGAAAAGCGAACATTATGGGAGGTTCGCAACAGGGGCGGACTGAGCATTGAGCCACTCGGGCACTGCCCGAGGGCCCTGGGCCACTAGGGGGCCCCATGAGGGTTGCCAGCCTCAGTAAAACCAGGGACAGTATGTATAAATCTGTGTTTTTTTACATCTGTCTGTGTATACTGTGTGATTGTATACTGTGTGTGTATACTGTGTGGTCCCATCTCTGATTGCCTGGGGGCCCCATAATCTCCTATTGCCCAGGGGCCCCATGAGTTATCAGTCCGCCCCTGGTTCGCAACAAATTTGAGCCCCCCGCAGAACGCCCCACGAGATCGCAGTGCATTGCTGTATGATGATTGGCCAAAGCATGCACCTGACCTGCATGCTTTGGCCAATCACAGCACGCTCTGCCGAGAGAGCCATATTTGGCCAAAGACAGGGTGACTTTGGCCAATCATAGCTCAAGCGGACTAAGTCCATGACCCACACTATATAAGGCTGCTTACATAGCGGCCGTGTATAGTGGGTGGACAGAGATAGATTGAGCTAGATTAGGCAGGCAGGTTAGTTAGTGGCAGTGTATTTAAAGTGATTGTAAGGCTTCATTTTTTTTTAAAATAACAAACATGTCATACTTACCTCCACTGTGCAGTTCATTTTGCACAAAGTGGCCCCGATCCTCGACTTCTGGGGTCCCCCGGGGGCACTGGTGGCTCCTCCCTGCATCAATAACCCCCTAGGAGAAGCGCTATCCCGGGGGGGGGGGGTTACCTTGCGGGCGAGCTCCCGAGTCCAGCATTTGCTTCCATAGATGCAGAATGCCGGACTCGGCCCCGCCCCCCGGCACCTGCATCATTGGATTTGATTGACAACAGCGGGAGCCAATGGCTGCGCTGCTATCAATCTACCAATCAAGAGCTGAGACAACGGGCAGAGGGGAAGAGCCCATCTCTGGCGTGTGAATCACAGGACTCAGGTGAGTAAAACGGGGGGCTGGGGGGGTGGTCAGTGACAGAAGTTTTTTCACCTTAAGTCCTTTATTAAAAAAGTGTCCCCTGATGTCCTTCCATCTTCAATCACGGCACCGAAAAATAGAAACATTTTAAAAAGCTCCGCTTCTCTGTGCCAGTGGGAAACCGGAAGTGACGCCACGACTCCATGGATGGAACGCACAGCCCGAGCGGTTCCTTATCTCGGCCAGATTGGTAGGTTCAGACTGTCTGAAATATATTGTATATAGCAGCATGTTACATTCATCAGACACTTTATTGATCTTTATGTTGCTGCAGCTGTCCAGTGCAGGTCCTGGGAAAAAGTCACTGCATGGCTCCAACCTCTGTGGTAACATTTAGCTTTCGCAGTCCGTTACTCTGGTGTTGTATAATATAAGCATCCATCAGCCCTGTAGCATCACAATCTGTTGTTCCTGGGATTCTTTCATCTTACTACAATACAGATGGAAGGTACATATGGTCCACTGCCCTGTGGATGAATGCATAATTGTATAATGATAGGAAGTACTTACTGGTTTATCTCCAAGTCCAGGATAAGTTCTTTCCTTGTGGTGCAAAGCAATGCGCCCAAACACTCCCACTGTAAAACTATTCTCCTTATTGTGGGGTTTGTGATTGGCACCGCCGTAGGACATGGGCGGTGCTTACTGCAGAGCCGCAGCGTCACTTTGTGTCGAACGAATGGCCTGAGCAGTGCCTTCTCTCTGAATCTTGGCTGGATTGGTAGGTTGGGATCTGTAATGCTGAGCTATATACCCTGATTTGTAATGCTGATCTTTATACCCTGATCTGTAATTCTGAGCTATATACCATGATCTGTAATGCTGAGCTATATACCCTGATCTGTGAGGCTGAGCTATATACCCTGATCTGTGAGGCTGAGCTATATACCCTGATCTGTGAGGCTGAGCTATATATCCTGATCTGTGAGACTGAGCTATATAACCTGATCTGTGAGGCTGAGCTATATACCCTGATCTGTAATGCCGATCTATATACCCTGATCTGTCAGGGTGATCTATATACCCTGATCTGTCAGGCTGAGCTATATACCCTTATCTGCAATGATGAGCTATATACCCTGATCTGTGAGGCTGAGCTATATACCCTGATCTGTGAGGCTGAGCCAAATACCCTGATCTGTGAGGCTGAGCTATATACCCTAATCTGTGAGGCTGAGATATATACCCTGATCTGTAATGCTGAGCTGTATACCCTGATCTGTAATGCTGAGCTGTATACCCTGATCTGTAATGCTGAGCTGTATACACTGATCTGTAATGCTGAGCTGTATACCCTGATCTGTGAGGCTGAGCTGTATACCCTGATCTGTGAGGGTGAACTGTATACTCTGTCCTGTGATGCTGGGGCTATATACTCCTGTTCTGTGATTCTAGGGCTGTATTCTCTGTCCTGTGATGCTGAGCTGTATACTCCTGACACTATGGGTGGAGACAAGTGGAATACAGGGGAGTGGGTGGATTCTATAAGGGGTGGGGCTTATGATAAGTGGGAGGAGTCAAAAAGGAAGGGTGGGGTCTGACCCCACCATCCTAAACTTCACCAGCCGCCACCGACTCCAGGAATCAAGAAGACTGATGAATATTAGGGATGAGCCAAACACCCCCGGCTCAGTTCGCAGCAGAACATGCGAACAGGCAGAAAATTTGTTCAAACACACGAACACCGTTAAAGTCTATAGGACACGAACGTGAATAACCCTTTCATGACTAAGCCTATTTTTGACATTTGGTATTTACAAGTTAAGATCTGTATTTTTTGCTAGAAACGTACTTAGAGCCCCCAAACATTATATATATATATATATATATATATATATATATATATATATATATATATATATATATATATATATATATATTTTTAGCAGAGAATCTAGAGAATAAAATGGCGATTGTTGGAATATTTTATGTCACACGGTATTTGTGCAGCGGTGTTTTAAGCGCAACTTTTTGAGAAAAGGGACACTTTCATGAGTTTTAAAAAACCAAACAGTAAAGGTAGCCCAATTTTTTGGATAATGTGAAAGATGATGTTACGCCGAGTAAATAGATACCAAACATGTCACGTTTTATAATTGCACGCACTTGTGGAATGGCGACAAACTACGGTACCTAAAAATCTCCATAGGCGATGCTTTAAATTTATTTTACGGTTACCAGGTTAGAGTTACAGAGAACGTCTAGTGCTAGAATTATTTCTCTCACTCTGGCGATCGCGGCGATACCTCGCATGTGTGATTTGACCATCGTTCACATATGCGGGCACGACTTCCGTATGCGTTTTCTTTGCTGCTCGAGCTCGCAGGGACGGGGACGCTTTAAAAAAAATTTTTAAAATGTATTTAATTTATTTTTATATTAATAAATTGTGTTTAAAAAAAAATATTTTTTGCTCACTTTTATTGCTGTCACAAGGAATGTAAACATCCCTTGTGACAGTAATAGGTGGTGACAGGCACTCTTAATTGAGAGATCGGGGGTCTAAAAGACCCCCGATCCCTCCTTTGCACTTCAAAGTATTCAGATCGCCATTTTCGGCGATTCTGAATACTGTATATTTTTTTAAAACCGGCGCCATTGGCATGACATTGTCATGACATTGTCATGACATCGCTTCCGTGTTTACGATTAGGAGGCTGGAACGAAGCCATTCATTCCAGACTGTTACTAGCCGCCGGAAGCGGCGGATTGGTCATCGGGCCTCCCGGTGGAACGGGAGGCCCGGTAAGAGCGGCGGGAGGGGGGATGTCCCCTCCCGCTCCAGCGGTATAACAGCCGAGCGGCTTTTAAGCGCACCGGTTGTTATACCTGGAAAGTCGATCGCTGGCTCTAAAAAACAGTACCGGGATGATGCCTGCAGCTGTGGGCATTATCCCGGTATAACCCCTGAAAGCCAAGTACGCACATCTGCGTACGCTCGGCGGGAAGGGTGTAATCAAAAGTGTTCATTTTAAAGGCTTATATGCAAGTTATTGTCATAAAAAGTGTTTGGGGACCTGGGTCCTGCCCCAGGGGACATATATTAATGCAAAAAAGTTTTAAAAACGGCCGTTTTTTCAGGAGCAGTGATTTTAATAATGCTTAAAGTGAAACAATAAAAGTGAAATATTCCTTTAAATTTCATACCTGGGGGGTGTCTATAGTATGCCTGTAAAGTGGCGCATTTTTCCCATGTTTATAACAGTGCCTGCACAAAATGACATTTCTAAAGGAAAAAAGGTAATTTAAAAGTACTCGCAGCTATAATAAATTGTCGGTCCCGGCAATACAGATAAAAGAAGTCATGGGATGGCATGGGATCCCCCCAGTCCATTATCAGGCCCTTTGGGTCTGGTATGAATATTAAGGGGCACCCTGAACCAAAAAAAAAACAACAAAATTGCGTGGGGTCCCCCCAAATTTCATACCAGGCCCTTCAGGTCTGGTAGGGATATTAAGGGGAACCCCATACCAAAATTAAAAAAAAATGGCGTGGGGGTCCCCTAAAAATCCATACCAGACCCTTCAGGTCTGGTATGGATTTTAAGGGGAACCCCGTGCCAAAATTTTTAAAAAATGGTGTGGGATCCCCCCAAAAATCCATACCAGACCCTTATCCGAGCACGCAACCTGGCAGGCCGCAGGAAAAGAGGGGGGATGAGAGAACGCCCCCCCTTCCTGAACCGTACCAGGCCACATGCCCTCAACATGGGGAGGGTGCTTTGGGGTAGCCCCCCAAAGCACCTTGTCCCCATGTGGATGGGGACAAGGGCCTCATCCCCACAACCCTTGCCCAGTGGTTGTGGGGGTCTGCGGATTGGGGGCTTATCGCAATCTGGAAGCCCCCTTTAACAAGGGGACCCCCAGATCCCGGCCTTCCCCCTGTGTGAAATGGTAACGGGGTACAAATGTGCCCTTACCATTTCACAAAAAAAGTGTCAAAATGGTACAAATGACAAGACACATCTTGGGACAAGTCCTTTATTAAAAAGAATAAAAAAATAAAAATGTCCCACAAAGTCCATTCATCTTCTTCTCTCGCTCCACAGACCGAAAAAGAAAAAAAAAAAGCAGCGACCAACCCGCCTCAGGGACAGTTCTTTTATAACTGAGGGCGGGGCCACATGGTGATGTCCCGGGTGACCCCGCCCCCTCTGACGCACGGGGACTTCCTAATGGCTTCCTGTAGCGTCAGAGGAGGCAGAGCCACCTGTTTACATAACCGGGTGGCCCCGCCCCCCTCTGACACCCTGGGAAAGCCATAGGGAAGTCCCCGTGCATCAGAGGGGGGTGGGGTCACCTGGGAATGGCACCACGTGGCCCCGCCCTCAGTTATAAAAGAACTATCACCTGCGAGGATGCGTCATACGGCGGGTGCCTCCCATGGAGGTGGGTCGGCCGCGGCTTTTTTTTTTCCTTTTTCCGGTCCGTGGAGTGAGAGAAGAAGATGAATGGACTTCATGGGACTTTTTATTTTTTTATTTTTTAATAAAGGACTTGTCCCAAGCCGTGTCTTGTCATTTGTACCATTTTGACACTTTTTTTGTAAAATGGTAGGGGTATATTTGTACCATTTCACACAGGGGGGGAGGCCAGGATCGGGGGGTCCCTTGTTAAGCCTCTCACCCGAAGACCCCCACAACCACCGGGCAAGGGTTGTGGGGATGAGGCCCTTGTCCCCATAAACATGGGGAGAAGGTGCTTTGGGGGCTACAAGTTAGTTGTTTGTGAGCTCTGCACAGTGTTCAGCTAAAGCTACCTGTAGAAGGTTGGTGATGTTCTCATACTACAGGCAGGCAGTTGATTTTGCTAGCTGCAGTATCAGTACACACATATATATATATATATATATATATATATATATATATATATATATATATATATATCTATCCCAGCTTAAGGCCAACAACAAGGAGAGGCAGACAGTCACAAGCCAATAAAAGAGGGCAAGCAGGCTCTGTGTCTAGAGGCAACAGTGCTGGTCATGGAGACGGTGCATCCTCATCAGCACGTGGCCGTGGGACACACTTGGCTTTTTTTTCGGCAGCTGGCCGTGTTGAGCCGCAACATGCGGAAGACTTGGTCGAGTGGATGACCAAGCCGTCCTCATCCTCTCTCAACCATGCTCAGGGTACTTTGTCTGGCAAAGCAGCGGCCTCTTCCCTCAGCTCAATGTCATAAGTGACTCCTTCCCTAGCCCCACCATGTCCTCCTGAGGAGTCCCTCGAACTGTTTGACCACAGTGTTGGGTACATGCTCCAGGAGGATGCCCAGTGTTTGGAAGGCTCTGATGATGATACTGAGCTAGATGAAGGCAGTAACGGACAGAGGGGGCGCCCAAGAAGGACAGCAATCTGGCAGTCATGCTCCCCCTGCTGCAGCATACTGCCAGGTTTGCTCCACTGATGAAGAGGGAGGGGATGATAAGGTCACTGACTCAACGTGGGTGCCTGATAGGAGAGAGGAGGAGGAGGAGGAGGAGGCGGCACATCACCAACGAGGCAGGATGCCCTCCAGGGGCCAGCCTAAGGGCAGCACACTGACTGCATCACACCCCAAAGCTCCACATGTGCAGGGCGCTGCAGTCTCTGCGCGTTATTCAAAAAGTTCTTTGGTGTGGGCCTTTTTTGAGACGAGTGCATCAGATCGCACCGCTGCTATTTGCAACATATGTCTCAAGCGTATCTCGCGTGGCCAAAACATCTCCCGCTTGGGCACCACATGCTTGACCAGACATATGTTGACCTGCCATGCAGTTCGTTGGCAAGCGTATCTAAAGGACCCACACCAAAGAACAAAGAGGACCTCTCCTTGCTCCTCATCAGCTGAGATCTCCAACCCTACTATACCTTCAGTCCTCTCTGAGACCTGCACTGAGAGGAATGAAGGTGTAGAATTAATTGTGTCACAGCCAAGTACTTGTGGGCAATCTGCTTTCGGTACACCGACGTCAGATTGTACCAGGCAAATTTCCCTGCCCCAGCTGCTGCACCGCCGAAAGAAGTTCGCTCCCAGCCATCCACATGCCCAGCGGTTGAATGCTAGCTTGGCAAAATTGCTAGCACTTCAACTGCTGCCTTTTCAGTTGGTAGACTCTGCCCCCTTCCGTGAGTTTGTGGAATGTGCGGTTCCTCAGTGGCAAGTACCCAAACGCCACTTTTTCTCACGGAAGGCGATTCCAGCTCTCTATCGGCATGTGGAAGGCAATGTCTTGGCCTCGTTGGACAGGGCGGTCAGCGGTAAGGTGCATATTACCGCTGACTCATGGTCCAGCAGGCATGGACAGGGACGTTACCTAAGTTTCACCGCGCATTGGGTGACTCTGCTGGCAGCTGGGTATGATGCAGGACAAGGTGCAGTAGTGTTGGAGGATGTTCCGCCACCACACCTCCAAAATGCCACTACTAATGATTGTGACACACCTCTCTCCTCCACCCCCTCCTCTTCTTCTTCCTCCATGGCCTCTTCCTGTGCTTTGTCCTCGGAACCAGCGGTGCTCCGTAGCCGTTCAAGGGGCTACGCAAGTATGCAGGCCAAAAGATGCCATGGGGTGCTTGAGCTGGTGTGCTTGGGGGACAGGAGCCACACTGGGGCAGAGGTTCTGTCAGCTCTGCAGGGGCAGGTTCAGAGGTGGTTGACGCCCCGCCAACTTAAGGCAGGAATGGTGGTTTGCGACAATGGCACCAACCTCCTCTCTGCCCTCCGACAGGGACAAATGACCCATGTGCCCTGTTTGGCTCACATCCTTAACTTGGTGGTGCAGCGGTTCTTGGGCAGTTACCTGGGCTTACAGGATGTCCTGAGGCAGGCCAGTAAAGTCTGTGTGCATTTCCGCCGGTCATATAATGCCAGTGCTCGGCTGACGGACCTCCAAAAGGAGTTTAACCTGCCCAAGAATCGCCTAATCTGTGACATGCCCACCAGGTGGAACTCAACGTTGGCCATGCTGCAGCGGCTGCACACGCAGCAGAGGGCCATCAATGAGTACCTGTGCGACTACGGCATCAGGACAGGGTCAGGGGAGCTTGGTTTTTTTCCCCACACCAGTGGGCCATGATCAGGGATGCATGCAGTGGCCTGTCACCATTTGAGGAGGCCACGAGGATGGTGAGCAGTGGCAGTGCATGCATCAGTGACACTGTCCCCCTTGTCCACCTGTTGGAGCACACACTGCGTGGAATAATGGACAGGGCACTTGAGGCAGAACAGAGGCAGGAAGAGGAGGACTTCCTTAGCTCTCAAGGCCCCCTTTATCCAGACAGTGTTCCTGCGTGCCCACCGATCACACAGGAAGAGGATGAGGAGGAGGAGGAGGATTGCGTCAGTATGGAGGTGGAGCCTGGCACTCAGCATCAGCAGCAGTCTTTAAGGGATCAGTCCCAAGAAACACATGGACTTGTACGTGGCTGGGAGGAGTGGCTGCGGACCATGTCGTCCTTAGTGACCCAGAGGACTCCGGACCGAATGCCTCAGCAAACCTACGCTGCATGGCCTCCCTGATCCTCGTATTCGTGGTATCAAGGAGAAGGACCAATACTGGCTGGCAACCCTCCTTGATCCACGTTACAAGGGTAAGGTTGCGGACCTTATCTTGCCTTCGCAGAGGGAGCAGAGGATGAAACGTCTTCGGGAGGCCTTGCAGAAAGGTCTGTGCAACGCGTTCCCAGAGACTGGGAGGTTACAAACTCCTGTTTCTGGACAACGTGTTGCTGAGGCTTCGGTCCGATGCGTTCAGACAATTTTTTAGTCCTCTGGGATACTGGGTCTTGAGGATGGATCACTGGCCAGAGCTTGCACAGTATGCAATTGAGCTACTGGCCTGTCCTGCATCCAGCGTTCTTTCGGAATGCACATTCAGTGCTGCTGGAGGCTTTGTAACCGATCACAGGGTGCGTCTGTCCACCGATGCGGTCGATCGACTGACCTTCATAAAAATGAATCAGTCTTGGATCACCACCAGCTACCAAGCACCTGATGCTGATGTAACCGAATAATTTTTTTTGAAATCTCAGATCCCTTCAAAGACTGCCTATGCTGATGCTGAGTGACTGTCCTGAGTAATTATCCTCTTCCTCCTCAATCATCACGCTGATAGCTTGTAAGAACATTTTTGGTTCTGGGCACCGCCACCAGTGCCTAAGGCCCAATTTTTCAGCTCCTGTTTAACAGGGGCGTGTAATTACAATTTTTGATGCAATACTTTGCAGCAGGGCTCGTTACTGCGTTCCAACTAGAGTATCTGTGAGGGGTTGCAGTGTTGTGGCACCAGCACCAGTGCCTAAGGCCCAATTTTTCAGCCCCTGTTTAACAGGGGCGTGTAATTACAATTTTTCTTTTCAATCTTAGTTTATTTCAGAAAAAGAGAAAAACATAATACAAAAGGAAAGAAAAAGTTTGCTACATTGTACTCTTACATCACGTGGTTACATGTATTGTGTAAAAAAAAAACAAAAAAAACAATGTTATAAAACTATACCATATATGAACAGCTGTATATAGTTTGACATAAAGTCTCTGATTATACAACGAAATATCACATTGTAAACAAAGGTCTTTAGACATATGGGAATTATGTTGTATGAGTGGGATCCAACATATGTTTACTCTTATGGTTTTGTGTATTAGTGTTATCGGAGGGATCTCCCCCTACATGATAAGCTGTCGGGGCCTTTTTTGCTCACTTATACAAAGTAATGATGTCGTTAGCCTAATCTGGGTATATGGCCTTTGTTCATAAGCTGAGAAAACTAGTTCAAAACATAGAGAGGAATAAGTGGATAGAGGGACGACACTGTGAAAAAAGGTAAAGAATGATGAAGAAAGTGGGGAGCATCCCAGCATGGCTAGCCAGTAGATGGTAGTGGGGCATTGCCCACGCGGTCCAGGTGATGGAAAATTGTTCCTCCTTCCCCATTTCCTGCGCCAACAGACGCTCCAGATCTCTAATCTGATCCATCTCCACAACCCAGTCGCCCAAAGAAGGTACCTCTGTTGTTCTCCAGTGGCGGGGAATCACTGTCCTGACTGTGGCTAAAAAGTGGCGCAATATATCTTTTTTAATCGTTTTGAGGGGGCCTGGAAGCAGAGATAGTAGGGCTATCTCTGGAGTAGGTTTAATTGAGGTCGCCATCAGCCTGCTGTATAGATCGAAGACCTTTTGCCAAAGTTTCCTGATTGGAGGACATTCCCACCAGATGTCGAGCATTGTCCCTTTAGAGGACATGCACCGCCAGCAGGTATCTAACAAGGATCTAGTAAACCGTTGGATAGTCACTGGGCATCTGTACCACCTCGTTAGTAGCTTAAATCCTTTTTCTTGGGACTTAGTCGCTAAGGAAATCCTATGCGTCAGGATAAAGCTTTTTTGCCAGTCAGCAGGGGAGATGGAGTGTTGTAGATCTATTTCCCATTTATGCGTGTATGTTGGAAGGTCTGGGGCAGAGATGTTTAGTAGAATGGAATATAGCAATGATACTACGTGGGCGGGCGGGTCTGATTGTAAAAGTAGCTCGTCAGAGTCTGATGGGTCAGCTAAGATCTCAGAGATGGGGGAGAAAGTACGTACATATGACATTAATTGACCCCTCTGTATCCACATTGTTGGGGGCCCTCTGTTCGTCTGGGGGGGTATGTCTGTTCTCAGAGATGGGTCAGCTCGTAAAACCTGCAGCTAAGCGTCTATGACTATCCCTATTCCATGGTCCAAATCTGTTACTGTGTACTGCCGGGGGGAAGGCCGGAGTTCCAAATAGAGGGGTCATTGGGCCCTGAGGTTTAGATAGTTTACCAGTTAAAGTCAGGTGGTCCCAAATCCGAAGGGTTTGCCGAGTAGGAGCAGTAGAGAATGAATTATCCTTACGCTGCGCCGTAGTAGTCCACGGCAGGGCGCAAAGATCACCCTCATTGAGATGTCCCTCCAATTGGACCCATAGCTTGGAAGAGGAGTGGTGAAACCAGTCTACGATACGTGTGAGTACCGCCGCCTTATGATACGTAGAAGCATCCGGGACCCCCCGCTCCCCCCCGGGCCTTCGGGAGGGTCATCGTGTCGTATTTTATCCTGGGGCGGTTTCCCTTCCATATGAATTTGGAAAAAATCTGTCGAAGCTTTTGAAAGAACGAGGTGGGAATATATATGGGGATGGTTTGAAAGAGATATAGGAATCTAGGGAGAACATCCATCTTCAAAACATTTACCCTCCCCAGCCAAGAGAGCTGTTTAGACGCGTATGAAGCCAGATCTGTTTGTGTTCTGAGAAGTAGAGGGGTAAAGTTACTGGAAAATAGTTGGGATGCGTCTGTTGGAATATGGATTCCCAGATACCGAATAGTAGTAGAGCTTGTCTTAAAAGGGAAGGAGGATGAGAGCTGTTGGAGAGCCGCTTTTGAAAGTGAAATGTTGAGAATTTCTGACTTACTATGATTAACTTTAAAGTTACTAACATCTCCATATCTCCTAAATTCTTGCATAATAGCAGGCAGGGAAACTTGCGGTTGGGTGACAAACATGAGCAGGTCATCTGCAAATAAGGCCATTTTGGTATGTATAGGGCCTACATTAACACCATGAATAACCGGATTGTTTCTAATGGCAATGACCAAGTGCAGGGCTGGTCCTAGACGGGGTGCACGGGGTGCAGTGCACCCAGGCGCCAGAGAGGTGGGGGCGCTGAAGCGCCGGAGTGCTCCCTTCCCTCCTCCTCCTCCTCTTGATTGAGTCCGGCGGCGGCGCTCTCCGCCGGTGTTAAAAGAAGAAAGGCGCCGCCGCCGCTGTGTGTGCTGCTCAAGCCCCTCCCTCCTGAGCGGCTGGTCTCTGCGTGGAGAGAGACCAGCCGTACAGTGATGTCGCGCGGGGGGGGGGGAGCGGAGGAGCGGTATGTGCCCGACACATTCTGCTCTGTGTCTCCCACTCCTGCCTACCTTAAACTCCTCTGCTCTTCACCCGGGCAGCGCGGCTGGCTGCACACTGTTCTCTCCTCTTCAGCTGCCGCCCGGGTGTATATATGTACCCTAATGGAGGGGGGGGCTGTACTAATGGAGGGGACGCTGTACTAATGAAGGGGGGGCTGTACTAATGGAGGGGACGCCGTACTAATGGAGGGGATGCTGTACTAATGGAGGGGACGCTGTACTAATGGAGGGGACGCTGTACTAATGGAGGGGGGGGGCTGTACTAATGGAGGGGGGGGGCTGTACTAATGGAGCGGACGCTGTACTAATGGAGGGGGGGCTGTACTAATGGAGGGGGGGCTGTACTAATGGAGGGGGCTGTACTAATAATGGGGGGGGCTGTACTAATAATGGGGGGGCTGTACTAATGGGGTCTGTACTAATGGAGAGGGGGTCTGTACTAATGGGGTCTGTACTAATGGAGAGGGGGTCTGTACTAATGGGGTCTGTACTAATGGAGGGGTGGTCTGTACTAATATGGGGGTCTCTACTAATGGAGGGGGTCTGTCCTGGGGGGTCTGTACTAATGGAGAGGGGGTCTGTCCTGGGGGGTCTGTACTAATGGAGGGGGGTCTGTACTAATGGAGAGGGGGTCTGTACTAATGGAGATGGGGTCTGTACTAATGGAGAGGGGGTCTGTCCTGGGGGATCTGTACTAATGGAGAGGGAGTCTGTACTAGTGGGGTCTGTACTAATGGAGGGCGGGTCTGTACTAATTGGGTCTGTACTAATGGAGGGGGGTCTTTACTAATATGGGGGTATCTACTAATGCAGGGGGGTCTGTCCTGGGGGGTCTGTACTAATGGGGGGGTCTGTACTAATGAGGGGGTCTGTACTAATGGAGGTGGGGTCTGTACTAATGGAGATGGGGTCTGTACTAATGGAGAGGGGGGTCTGTCCTGGGGGGTCTGTACTAATGGAGAGGGGGTCTGTACTAGTGGGGTCTGTACTAATGGAGGGGGGGTCTGTACTAATGGGGTCTGTACTAATGGAGGGGGGGTCTGTACTAATGGGGTCTGTACTAATGGAGGGGGGGTCTTTACTAATATGGGGGTCTCTACTAATGGAGGGGGGTCTGTCCTGGGGGGTCTGTACTAATGGAGGGGGGTCTGTACTAATGGAGAGGGGGTCTGTACTAATGGAGATGGGGTCTGTACTAATGGAGAGGGGGTCTGTCCTGGGGGGTCTGTACTAATGGAGAGGGGGTCTGTACTAGTGGGGTCTGTACTAATGGAGGGGGGTCTGTACTAATGGGGTCTGTACTAATGGAGGGGGGGTCTGTACTAATGGGGTCTGTACTAATGGAGGGGGGGTCTTTACTAATATGGGGGTATCTACTAATGGAGGGGGGTCTGTCCTGGGGGGTCTGTACTAATGGGGGGGTCTGTACTAATGAGGGGGTCTGTACTAATGGAGGTGGGGTCTGTACTAATGGAGGGGGGGGTCTGTACTAATGGTGGGGTCTGTACTAATATGGGGGTCTCTACTAATGGAGGGGGGTCTGTACTAATGGGGGGGGTCTGTACTAATGGAGGGGGGGTCTGTCCTGGGGGGTCTGTACTAATGGAGGGGGGTCTGTCCTGGGGGGTCTGTACTAATGGAGGGGGGGTCTG
This sequence comes from Lithobates septentrionalis, assembly GCA_037952835.1. Classification (NCBI taxonomy): domain Eukaryota; kingdom Metazoa; phylum Chordata; class Amphibia; order Anura; family Ranidae; genus Lithobates; species Lithobates septentrionalis. Next base: position 1,348,829 of record JBBDGP010000816.1, on the reverse strand, counting down.
TACTAATGGAGGGGGGTAGGTACTAATGGGGTCTGTACTAATGGAGGGGGGGGTTTGTACTAATGGGGTCTGTACTAATGGAGGGGGGGGTCTTTACTAATATGGGGGTCTCTACTAATGGAGGGGGGTCTGTCCTGGGGGGTCTGTACTAATGGGGGGGTCTGTACTAATGAGGGGGTCTGTACTAATGGAGGTGGGGTCTGTACTAATGGAGGGGGGGTCTGTACTAATGGTGGGGTCTGTACTAATATGGGGGTCTCTACTAATGGAGGGGGGTCTGTACTAATGGGGGGGTCTGTACTAATGGAGGGGGGTCTGTCCTGGGGGGTCTGTACTAATGGAGGGGGGTCTGTCCTGGGGGGTCTGTACTAATGGAAAAGAAAAAAGGAGCAGAGAAGAGGATTGTGGGACATATAGTCCCGAGAACTGGCAGCCCCACTGTAACACGGAAACTGCAGCCCACACAGCATGCTCAGCTGAATGGGAAAGAGAGAGAGAGAGACAGGAGCCTGGGAAAGTTTTAAGGGAAGTACACCCAGGACTCCAGAGGGAGAGGACAGTGCTGAGAGAACACCATCAGAGAGAGAACCCTGCCGCCCTGCGCCACCAGAGGGAAAGCCACACAGCCTAGCGCCATCGCTGACTCCTGATCAGAGGAACCGTTGCTGTATCGCTGGGTCAGGTGAGAGGGCCGATCGGCCAATATGTACTATGTCTGCAGTCTCTGATCATCTCCTGTATTATGTCTGCAGTCTCTGACCATCTCCTGTATTATGTCTGCAATCTCTGATCATCTCCTGTACTATGTCTGCAGTCTCTGATCATCTCCTGTACTATGTCTGCAATCTCTGATCATCTCCTGTACTATGTCTGCAGTCTCTGATCATCCCCTGTACTATGTCTGCAATCTCTGATCATCTCCTGTACTATGTCTGCAGTCTCTGATCATCTCCTGTATTATGTCTGCAGTCTCTGATCATCTCCTGTACTATGTCTGCAGTCTCTGATCATCTCCTGTACAATATCTGCAGTCTCTGATCATCTCCTGTATCATGTCTGCAGTCTCTGACCATCTCTTGTATCATGTCTGCAGTCTCTGATCATTTCCTGTATTATGTCTGCAGTCTCTGACCATCTCCTGTACTATGTCTGCAGTCTCTGATCATCTCCTGTACTATGTCTGCAGTCTCTGATCATCTCCTGTACTATGTCTGCAGTCTCTGATCATATCCTCTATTATGTCTGCAGTCTCTGACCATCTCCTGTATTATATCTGCAGTCTCTGATCATCTCCTGTACTATGTCTGCAGTCTCTGACCATCTCTTGTATCATGTCTGCAGTCTCTGATCATTTCCTGTATTATGTCTGCAGTCTTTGACCATCTCTTGTATTATGTCTGCAGTCTCTGACCATCTCCTGTACTATGTCTGCAGTCTCTGATCATCTCCTGTACTATGTCTTCAGTCTCTGATCATCTCTTGTACTATGTCTGCAGTCTCTGACTATCTCCTGTATTATGTCTGTAGTCTCTGATCATCTCCTGTAGTATGTCTGCAGTCTCTGATCATCTCCTGTACTATGTCTGCAGTCTCTGACCATCTCCTGTATTATATCTGCAGTCTCTGATCATCTCCTGTACTATGTCTGCAGTCTCTGACCATCTCTTGTATCATGTCTGCAGTCTCTGATCATTTCCTGTATTATGTCTGCAGTCTTTGACCATCTCTTGTATTATGTCTGCAGTCTCTGACCATCTCCTGTACTATGTCTGCAGTCTCTGATCATCTCCTCTATTATGTCTGCAGTCTCTGACCATCTCCTGTACTATGTCTGCAGTCTCTGACCATCTCCTGTACTATGTCTGGGGGTTCTTTCTAACAGACTCTCTAACAGAAGCCCTCTTTGTGTGCATCAGAGAGACTCCCCTCCAGGTCTCATTAGTGTACGCTCTTCCTGTATTTTTTTTTATTGTTAAAAGATCATGGGAGGATCCTAGGGTAACAAAGAGTTCTTAGGAGAGCATCTCTGTGTTTGAGTCATTGCCATAGAAACATTTGTAAAGGGGAGGAGTTGGTAAGATGACCACGCCCATGTGAGGGCGCCAGAAATATTTCTGCACCCAGGCGCCAGTGACCCTAGGATCGGCCCTGACCAAGTGTTCCATAACCAGAACATAGAGAATGGGGGACAAGGGGCACCCCTGTCTCGTTCCATTGTGGATAGTAAATTTTGGAGAGAGGGAACCGTTTAGTCTAATCCTAGCGGAGGGCGTTGTATAGAGGGACATTATTCTGGAGATCATGTTCCGGCCTAGGCCTAACTGCTGTAGTGAGAGGCGAAGGAATTGCCAATCAACAAAACGCCTTCTCTGCGTCAACCGTGAGGAGGCACAATGGGACATTATGTGTCCAAGCATAATCTATAATGAGAAGTGTTTTCAGGGTGTTATCCCTCACCTCTCTTCCACTCACAAAGCCCACCTGATCTAGGTGTATTAAGCGGGGTAATAATGGTTGTAGTCTATTAGCTAGCACCCTCGCGTACATTTTTAGATCTACTCCTATCAGCGATATGGGTCTGTAATTAGCACAAATAGTCAGGTCTTTGTCTGGTTTTGGAATAAGGGTGATATGAGCCTCTAGTGTTTGCGGCAGGAATACTGAGCTCTCAGATATGGAGTTAAACACTTTCGTTAAGAAGGGGGCAAGGAGGGAAGCAAATTGTTTGTAGAATTTTGGAGTGAAGCCATCAGGGCCCGGGCTTTTTCCAGATGGGGTAGATGCAATGGCGCGGGCGACCTCATCTTCCGATATCGGATCCTCAAGGTCCTCTATCGTTGCATCATCTAAGGTAGGAAGTGCAGTTTGCACAATATATGCGGCCTGAGTTTCCGCTGTGACGGAGGTAGATTCATTGGGGCTTACTGAAGGTATGTTATATAGGGATTGGTAGAAGTCTCGGAATACCTGTCCCAGCTCGGCTGGCGCTTAGACAGTTTTCCCGGTCCTGTCTTAAATGTGAGGTATAAAGGTGTTGGGTTGTTTGGAATGTAGGGTGCGAGCTAGCGATCTACCACATTTATCCTTGAATTTGTATTGGTGAAAGGCTAGTTTGTTCGCAAATGTACGTGCTGATGCTTCGTATAGTTCCTTAAGCTGAGTGCGAGCGGTAGAAACCTCCGCAAGCACCTCCGCCGTGGGGGAACGCTTATGAGTAGTCTCAAGCGTTTTAAGTTTGTGTACCGCCGTAGTTATTGCAGCTGAGCGTTCTTTTTTCAAGTGAGTGCCCAATTGGATAAATCTACCCTGCAAGACCGCCTTTAATGCCTCCCATAGAATCGGTGGTGAAGTGTCATCAGAGGCGTGGTCCGCAAAAAAGTTTGTTATAGTCTCTGCTATCTGTGTATCGGAGCCTGGTTCAGTTAGTATTGAGTCATTTAACCTCCATGTCCATTCTTTTATTGGGGTAGAAGGGACCTCAAGCGTCAGGGATATTGGTGAGTGGTCAGACCAAACCATAGGATCTATGTCACATTTTGGGGACCAGTCTAAACAGCCGTGGTCTATTAAAAAGTAATCTATACGGCTGTAAGAATGATGCACGCTGGAGAAATGAGTGTAGTTTCGATAGTCAGGATATAGTATCCGCCATACATCAACAAGATGCATGCTATACATGGCACGTTTTAGAGCCCGTAGTTTAGGAAAGGAAACAGAAGAACGGGGTGTTGAAGAATCCAATAATGGATCCAGGGGAGTATTGAAGTCCCCTCCAAGTATGAGTTTGCCCTCAGCAAAACCTGTCAGAGTCTTTAAATACTGCAAGGCCGATGGGACTTGATGCGTGTTAGGTAAATAAATATTGGCTATTGTAAATTTAGTCCCCCAAAGGGATATCTTTACAAAGACGTATCTGCCCTGTGGGTCTGTCATATGGTCAAGCAATTCAATAGGGAGTGTTTTGTGAAATGCAATAGATACTCCCCTAGATTTTTGTGTCGGGTTGGTACTGTGGATCCATCTATTGAAGTATCTGTTGGAGCAGGAAGGGGTGGAGCCAGATTGGAAGTGGGTCTCCTGCAGCAAAAGCACGTTTACCTGTCTTTTGTGCATCTGATATAGAATTTGTCCACGTTTTGTAGCAATGTTAAGCCCATTTACATTATATGAACAAAATTTCACCTGTGGGTGTGAGGTCACCATGTGAGCCATGCTGGGATGCTATAGGTTAAGAAAAAAAAAAAGGGGGGAAAGTAAGGTGTAAAAGAAAAGACACCTAATAATATGTGTCTGAGAGACTAATGTGTCTGCTAACGCAAAACACTGCGTGAAATATCACGCGCTAGGCACAAACAGTGCCCGTCCTATCGTGGGGGAGAGGTCGAGACGAAAGGACCTGAGCCGTGGTCCCGACAGCGAATCAGGCGTATAAAAATTATATGTTGCACATTTAACGTTTGAGCCGCTTGTGAAGCAAGCGACAGCTTTTTCCTATAGTAATAAGGACAGTACCTTCTGTGTGGGATTGAAATAACTCCCACTGCAGCACGGAAGAACATGGGTGGGGTGAGGGGGTCAGTAAACTAAGCCTTGCTATGTTTGTTATTCCCCTTCTGATACATAGCCTCTATTCCTAAATTTCATCAGATATATAAGGCCAGTGTGTTAAGACTCGTGGATGCGTTTGTCTTTACCTATTCACCAAAATAATAGAAACCCATTCCTATGAACTACTTTTAATGATAACAGTTGGGAACATCCAACTAAATTTGTGGATAAGAACACTTATATTAGTTCCTGTGTTTAGAGAGATTATGTAGCCAAACCCACCATATACATATACAGAGGGCAGGAGGGAGCGGAGGATCCGCTCACGGACGCCACCAACCACCCCGTGGGTGGCAACTTTAGTCCTGTAGCTCACGAAGCAGAGATTAAGTAAAGCCTGTGGTCAAGGCTCCTCAGAGTGGTATCCCCCACCCCCACCACAAACCCCACCGCACATACAACATAAGGGAGGCTGAGAGAAAACAATTTGAAATGGGACAAAAACAGAGAAAAAAAACATTTATATATACGTTGGCATTACCTGGCGCCCGTCACATTGAGGGTCACAGAGTGACTATTACCTATGCTCTCTCCCGAACCCCAGCCAGTTATTAAATCGGCAAAGAGCAGGGAAAGAGCTAGTATTTCCAAGTCCTTTACTTACAGACCCACTTTCCAAGATTACTAGAGAGCTCTGGCTTTAAAGAAGAGGAAAGGCACATTCTGAGAATCATAACGATGACATGACTCCAGAAATATGGCGATACTACCGGGACCTCTCTGTAAAATGGGAGACAGGTTAAGGCGATACAAGACATCAGTCCCCAGTAAGCTGTTGTATCAATCTTCTGAAGAGGTAGGTCCCCTTATCCCAGGGCCGGATGAGGCTGATCTAGACCTAGGACGTCTACGGCGCTGTGGTAGTGAGCCAAGTCCCATCTGTCGTACTCGATCTTCTGGAGGATCCAGCCAGTTTAAGACATCTACCGGTTCTTGCTCGAGAAAGAGGAAAAGTCCGGCAGTTGATCTGGGTCTGATAGCGTGAACCTACTTGCTCCTCTGGTCACCTTGATGCTGAAGGGGTGACCCCATGTGTATGAAGCTCCGGCTTGTCGTATAAGGTCGAGGAGAGGATGTACCACTCGATGCATGTACAGCGTATTACGAGACAGGTCCGGGTACAGGTGTATAGGGGCTCCAAAAAAGTCTACTGAACCCAGGCTCCATGCCTTTCGCATGACCTCTTCCTTCAAGGTGAAGTAGTGGACCCGACAAAGAACATCTCGGGGGCGACCATCTCGTGCCCCCTCCGGACCCCCCACTCTGTGAACACGGTCTATTTCAATTGGTGATGTTGCCTCTCTCCCCAGTACTTTATTGAGGATAGCTATGACAGTGGGTTTCAACTCTGCTCCAGATGTTGCCTCCGGTATACCTTGCAGTCTAATGTTATTTCGGCGACTGCAATTTTCGCTGTCTTCTATGCGGAGATGCTGTTGGCGTAGGCGACGGAGGTGTGTCGCGTTTTAGGTTTCAAGTGCTGTTATACGTGCTTCATGGTCATCTTGAGTCGTGGTTAAGACTGACACTGCTTCCTCATTTGCTGTGACTTGTTGTCTAAGAGCATTTAGCTCCACGTGAAGGGAATCTTCCATTTTGCTTGTCCATGATTCGAAATCCATTCTGAAGGCAGAAAGGAGGGCTGTAGCTTCCGTTCTGATGGGCTCTCCTGACAGGGGATGTGTGGCTGACTGAGATTCCCTAGCGCCTGTGTCTAGCGGTGCGATTAAGCTCACCGATGAGGCTGAGGGTTCTCCTCCGGGGTCTTTGAGTCTCGTATTGTTGTCTTCCACCGTGCCGGGTGAAGTGGTAAGTGGAGGTTTGGTCTTTCCTGTGGTACGGCCAGGCGCCATCTTGTCTTTGTGTGTCGACGGGCGCTGTTCTAAGAAGATATCTCTGTATGGTGCCTTGATGAGGGTCAGAGAGCTCTGAGGAGTGTGAGCCAGCTGTCGCCATGTAGGTCTCGGGTGCGCTATGCTGTAAACATAGCCTGCGCTGTCGGGGTGGCACGGTACTCAGGGATGGGTGTCCTCAGCCATCCATGCTTAGGTTCTCTCTAACTGGGCCCAATCTCCAGAGGGGTGAGGGGGGGCCTGGAGGGGAGAAGCAGAAGCCCAGGTAATGACTCCAGGAAGGCAGTAAGAGACCCTCAGGACCCAGATTGTGGCGCAGGGAGAGCGGCGCTGTTGTAAGGGAGTACAGTACCTGAGTCTGGAGGCTCTGCCCAGGCTAGTAGGCCTCAAGATGGCGGCGGCCGCGGTCCTCCAGGAACAGCCTCTGTGCACTGTCTGATGTCCGTTCGGGCCCCCTCACCCTGCAGCACCTTCCCAGGGATGCCCGGCCTCCTCGTGTGGCGGTCCGCTCTCCCTCCATCCGCGGATCGCGGAACCGGAGGTCGGGGATGCAAGAGGCACAGTAGGCCTCAATATGGCAGCGGCCGCGATCCTCCAGGAGCGGCTTCTGTGATCCTCATTCCGACCGTTTAGGCCCCTCACCCTGCGGCACCTTCCCAGGGATGGCCGGCCTCTTTGTGTGTCGATCCGCTCCCTCTCCGCCCGCGGATCACGGCACTGGAGGTCGGGAGTGTAGGAGGCACAGTAGGCCTCAAGATGGCGGTGGTCAGTTACAGTTGTAGGCCCGGCCTCGGGCCCGAGGACTCCAATGCGGCTTTAATCCGTATTAATTCCCTCTGGGAACTAAGCATGTGTCTATTGGGGATGGCTGTGGAGAGTTTCTATGCTCTCCTGTCTCTAGAAACCTCTGGATGGCCGTGGATAGCAGTAAGCTAAGCGGAGCTCCTCTGGAGCACATCTTTCCCGTTCCGTAATTACAATTTTTGATGCAATACTTTGCAGCAGGGCTCATTCCTGCATTCCAACTAGAGTTTCTGTGAGGGGTTGCAGTGTTGTGGCACCAGCACCAGTGCCTAAGGCCCAATTTTTCAGCCCCTGTTTAACAGGGGCGTGTAATTACAATTTTTGATGCAATACTTTGCAGCAGGGCTTGTTCCTGTGTTCCAACTAGAGTATCTGTAAGGGGTTGCAGTGTTGTGGCACCAGCACCAGTGCCTAAGGCCCAATTTTTCAGCCCCTGTTCAACAGGAGCATGTAATTAGAATTCTTGATCTAATATTTCACAGCAGGGCCCTGTGAGGGCTTACAGTGTTGTGGCCACAACAACACCTAAGGCCCAAATTTCTGCTGAGTATAAAGGGCAGGCCCCTACTTTCAAACATCCAACTTACAAACGACTCCTACTTGCAAACGGAAGGAGACAACAGGAAGTGAGATGAAATCTACCCCTAGGAAGGGAAATTCTCTCCTGTAAGAGTTAATATGGGAAAAACATTTCTCCTTTCCACTGATGCTTTATCACCAATCCTTGTTTCACAAAAAACCCCAAATTTTCAAAAAACATTTGTCATTGTGAAAAAAAGTGAGGTGAAATCTTCTGAAGAGGAGCACAGACAGCAAAACAAATGTCACAGGGGTGATAACCCTTCCCTATGTTTTCCAAAAAGCTTAAAATAGATTTTTTGGCTGGAGCTAAACACGTTAAAAATGTACCAGTTCAAAATTACAAACAGATTCTACTTAACAACAAACCTACAGTCCCTGTCTTGTTTGCACCGCCTTTATACTGCTGTTTCCTTTTTTAATTTGGGTGCGGGGTTCCCCTTAATATCCATACAAGACCCAAAGGGCCTGGTAATGGACTGGGGGGTACCCATGCCGTTTGTCTCACTGATTTTCATCCGTATTGCAAGGACCTGACATTACATTAAAGCCGCAAGCAGTTTTAAATGACTTTTTTTCCTTTAAAAATGACATTTTGTGCAGGGACTGTTCTAAGCACAGGAAACACGCGCCACTTTACAGGCATACTATAGACACCCCCCAGGTACGATTTTTAAAAGTATATTTCACTTTTTTTTTTTTTACTTTAAGCATCATTAAAATCACTGCTCCCGAAAAAATGTCAGTTTTTAAAAGTTTTTTTTGCATTGATACATGTCCCCTGGGGCAAGACCCGGGTCCTTAAACCCTTTTTAGGAAAATACCATGCAAATTAGCCTTTAAAATGAGCACTTTTGATTTTGAACGTTCGAGTCCCATAGACGTCAATGGGGTTCTAACGTTCGTGCGAATTTTCGGTCCGTTCGCAGGTTCTGGTGCGAACCGAACCAGGGGTATTTGGCTCATCCCTAATCGTGGCATCATGTATCACTATGCGATTATTTTATCATCATGTGATTTTAGTCTATTACTATGCCTTCTACGGTATTACTGTATATGTTGGCATATTGGGGACACTTTGACATCATGTTGCCCCTAGCTTTTCTTGGCTACCCCTCTCATTCCCTTTCTTTTTTTTTTGCATTCAACTTTTTTGAATATGTCTTGATTTATTAATAAATAATATATTTATATATATTTTTCCCTCTATTTCTCACTACAGTGTTTTACTTCAGATTTTTTTATTTTCGCACATTGTATTATACATTCTTGTAGTGCTTTTCCAGAAGTGCTCGCTTCATTGAAGTGCGTTCCATCGGCGGGTGTTGATCTGGAGTCAAGGAGCCTCAGAGAGCTTGTCCCATCCATGTTTTGCTCTGCTGTGATGCACTTCTGGTCCTGCGCTTCCGCCTTTGCATTCCACAGCCCCTGAATGTGTGTTCCAGCTGCTCATTACTCTCTATACAGAAGGATCCTCAGCCATCCCAAGAGAGGATAATGGACGAGTTTCTCTGGGGGTTGCCGGAGCTTTTCGGCTCATGGACATGATGGCGGAGGTATCATTCTATGTAATTTATAATCATTCTGGCCCTTTTTTTTGTCCCTTTCCTTTAGGGCAGGGATTGCCAAATTACAACCCTCCAACTGTTGCAGGACTACACTTCCCATAAGACATTGTAAAACTCCTACATTCACAGACAAGACTAGGCATTATGGGTATTGTAGTTCCTGAACAACTGGAGGGTCAAAGTTTGGAGACCCCTGCTTTAGGGGACTGGTGTGTAAGCATAGAGGGGTGTTTGGTGCCCCTACCCATTTTTTGGCCGAGGAGGGTGTGTCCTCCATGTGCAAACATATAAATGGGGTACATTGTCTGGCTGAGATAGCTCTGAGGAAGGGGATCTGTCCCCCGAAACGCTTAAGCTTCATCATCGGTTTGGATGCCTATCTCACTTGCCAGAATGGTGCTATTGCCAAGCTTGATTTTAGTCTGCCTTTGTGAGTACATTGAGCCCTCTTGTATATGTTTTGCAGTTTTCTGAAGATTGCCCAGTCTGAGGAGGGCTGCATCTATGAAACCATTACTTGCCATAGTCACTGGGTGAAGGTCCTTGGCTTGAGCTTGATGGTCGTTTTACTATTTGTCTTTATTGATAGTACTTTAAGATGTTAAAGCCTACAGTATTTGAGATTTAAGTGATTGGGTTTAGATCTACTTTGAATGTCATAGTAAGTGTAGCAACCTCTAGTGTGTGTGCTCCCAGTAGAGACAGAGTAGAAAAATTTAGCTGACTCATGTTACAGTCTGTGGGTCTTAATTGGGTCAAGGTTCACTGGAGTTCAGGGCTAGGTGACTCATCCTGGCAGGGCGGGGTTAGAAGAAACTGCCATGAATATTTATGGGGCCTCGGTCAATCCCCAATGGTGGGCTGGCAGGGGGCAGAGACAACCTGATAAATAGACATGAGCCAGGCCAGAAGGGGCAGTCAGGTAGAAGATTAAGATGCAGTGTTGAGGAGGCTGTGGGTGGCCCAGAGGGGTACCCCCTAGTCCCCGAGCCCCGTGATCCAGGGCTCGGGTGCTAGAAGGATCCTGCCATGGAAACAAAGGTAGGAGGCTTTCCTGGAGGCATGAGAGTAAAGAGAGCAGAGAGTGAGCAATTCAACACTGTTGAGGATTAACAAAGGGGGGAGACTGCCACATGTCTGTTTTTCTTAAAGACAGCAGTGGGCCTAGGTCTTCTACCTTTCTCTGAAAACTCTCTAGTGAGTCAGCAGGGTGGACTGGTGAAGAGTCAGCCGCCTTATTTGTGTAATTTATGCTCCTAGAACGCCTGTTGGGGCTCCCTGCAAGTTGGGCCTCTGTATGTGGCCACACTGTGTAAAAGTCTCACACATGTGGTATCGCCATACTCGGGAGGAGTAGTAGAATGTGTTTTGGGGTGTAATTTTTGGTATGCATATGCTGTGTGTAAGAAATAACCTGCTAATATGACAATTTTATGAAAAAAAAAGAAAAAGAAAAATCTTGATCTTGCAAAGAATTGTGGGAAAAAATTACAAATTCAAAAAACTCACCATGCCTCTTACTAAATACCTTGTAATGTCTACTTTCCAAAAAGGGGTCATTTGGGGGGTATTTGTACTTTCCTGGCTTGTTAGGGTCTAAAGTAATGAGATAGACTGTCAGTACTTCAGGTGTGATCAATTTTCAGAGATTGGCACCATAGCTTGTGAACTCTATAACTACTCAGCCATACCCAGCTGTACTCAACCATACCCAGCCATACCCAGCCATACCCAGCAATACTCAGCCATCCACATGCATGGCTCAACCATGCTCAGCCACCCCCATCCACGGCTCATCCATCCCCATTCATTCCTCATCCATGCCACTACAGTGCCTCACAAAACTTTAATAGGTAGTCAAATTAGATTTGAAATGTATGCCCCTAGGACACCTGATGGTGCTTCCTGCATGTTGGGCCTCTGTATGTGACCAGGCTGTAGAAAAGTCTCCCACATGTGGCATCGCTGTACTCAGGAGTAGGAGAATCTATTTTGGGGTGTAATTTTTGATGTGCACATGCTTTCCACATTTTACAAAAACTTGTAGAAAAAAATGACATGTTCTAAAGACTCATTATGCCTCATAGATTATACATTGGGTGTTTTCTTTCAAAAATGGGGTAACTTTTTGGGGCGTTTCCATTGTCCTGGTGCTCCAGAGCCTTCAAAAGTGCAAGAGGTAGTCAAGAAATTATATGTGTAATTTATGCTCCAAGAACGCCTGATGGTGCTCTCTGCATGTTGGGCCTCTGTATGTGGCCACGGTGTGTAAAAGTCTCACACATGTGGTATCGCCATACTCAGGAGGAGTACTAGAATGTGTTTTGGGGTGTAATTTGTGGTATGCATATGCTGTGTGCGTGTGTGAGAAAAAACATGCTAGTATGACAATTTTGTGAAAAAAAAAAGAAAAAAAAATCTTGATTTTACAAAGAATTGTGGGAAAAAATTACAACTTAAAAAAACTCACCATGCCTCTTACTAAATAACTTGGAATGTCTACTTTCTAAAAAGGGGTCATTTAGGGGGGATTTGTACTTTCCTGGCTTGTTAGGGTCTAAAGAAATGAGATGGGCCGTTAGTACTTGAGGTGTGATCAATTTTCAGAAATTGGCACCATCGCTTTTGGACTCTATAACTTTCACACAGACCAAATAATATACACTGATTTGGGTTATTTTTTTACCAAAGATATGCAGCAGTATAAATTTTGGCCAATATTTATAAAGGAAAATGACTAATTTGCAAAGTTTTATAACAGAAACAAAGAAAAATGGTTTTTTTACAGAATTTTCAGTCTTTTTCTTTTATAGCGCAAAAAATAAAAAACTCAGCGATGATTAAATGCCACCAAAAGAAAGCTATATTTGTGTGAAAGAAAGGACAAAAATTTCATATGGGTACAGTGTGCATGACTGAGTAATTGTCATTCAAAATGTGAGAGCACCGAAAGCTGAAAATTGGTCTGGTTAGGAAGGAGGTTTAAGTGCCCGGTGGGTAAGTGGTTAAAAGAGAAGTATGACCAAAGCTTTTTTGGCCATACTTCTCTTCTGGGTCACAGTAGTGCACTTATTTCTTCACAGGAATAACCAAGCCGCTCCAGTCTTTGGATATATCCTGAATATAATTTTGGGATTCTCCCAAATGTCTGAGCTGCAGCTGGCTCAGCCTCTCAGTACACCACTGAGAGCCTGAGCAAGATGCTCCCGCCCCTCTACAGTCTGGCACTCCAGTGAGTGCTGGAGGGGCAGAGAAAACAGCAGGTGACTGATAGTCACCACTTTTTGCTCAATGAAGACAGAGAAACTGAATAATCAGCGGTCAGGTGATTGCTCAATTTTTGGTCGTTTTATTATCCTGCACTTCTCCTTTAACCTAAACATGCTGTCCCCAGTGTGGAAGCAGTTATCTCTCTGCAGAGGTCCAATTACCCCCTCTGAGAACTTTATCTCTGAATTAGCAGGGGGGGTATCTGAGCTCTGCAGGTAGATCATTTTTTCCTCAGAGAGCTCTTCTCTAAAGCATGCCAGCAGGGGACAGGCTTTTCTACTCAGGCTGTGGCTACTTTCTAAAGAAAACAAACTGTAAGACTTTGCACACATTTTATTTTGATACACCTGAAACGTTTTTAAATTGGAGGAAAAAAAACAGTTTCAAGCTCGTCATAACCCTAAAGATGAATACAATACTAATATATAGATATGATGCTGAAAGCACTGCAAGTATTAAATCTGAACTTTCATTATAAAACTCTATGAAACAGCAATAAGTTTACTTGTATGGAAGAGCCCTGGGGCCATCATAAAAAAAATACAGAATTATGAGTTTGAATTTTTTTTTTTTTTTACAGAATTCTGAGTTTGAAAGTCAGAATTCTGAGTTTGAAAGTCAGAATTCTGAGATTAAAAGTCAGAATTGTAAGTTTTAAAGTCAGAATTCTGATATTAAAAGACAGCATTCTGAGATTCAAAGTCAGAATTTTGAGATTCATAGTCAGAATTCTGAGTTTCAAAGTCAGAATTCTGAGATTAAAAGTCGGAATTCTGAGATTAAAAGTCGGAATTCTGAGATTCAAAGTCAGAATTCTGAAATTCAAAGTCAGAATTCTGAGTTTCAAAATCAGAATTCTGAGATTCAAAGTCAGACGTCTGGGTTTATAAATATAGTAGTCTCTATTAGGAAGATTTTAGGACCAATGAGCAATAAGGTAGTAACACCCACAGACCATTATTCTACAGACATACATGTCTTCTGCTCTGTATATGGATATGTAAATCTATCTTAGTTACAGCACACAGTATAGGGAAGCAGGCAGTGCTGGGTTCTCTGGTTCCTCTACTGTATTAATGGTTCCTCGGTTTGCTGTCTTATCCTTCTTCTCTGTCATCTGCTCCAACATAATGAGCCATGCTGAAAACGTGTGTATTGTGTGTATTGTGTGTGAGTGGGGGGGGGGGGGGGGGCACAGCTTCCATAGATAGCAGAACACAACGGCCATGGTCTATGGTCATAACGGATTGATCATAGCAATTACTTGTCTGGGCTAAGTTGTTTCACAAACAATTAACCTCATATTAAACATAAAAAGCAATTATTTAGTGATGGGAAAATAATGGCATGCAGAGCAAAATACTGTACCTGTATATGCATATATATTTGCAGTATGTAAGAGTTTAAAACGGGTGCACACATAAGGGGCTAACAGTAGTAAAGAAGAAAAATGACCCTGCATCTGTGGTGTCACTGGATGGAAAAAAATGACCCTGCATCGGTGTTGTCACTGGATGGAAAACAATGACCCTGCATCAGTGGTGTCACTGGATGGAAAAAATGACCCTGCATCGGTGGTGTCACTGGATGGAAAAAATGACCCTGCATTGGTGGTGTCACTGGATGGAAAAAAATGACCCTGCATAGGTGGTGTCGCTGGATGGAAAAAATGACCCTACATCAGTGGTGTCACTGGATGGAAAAAATGACCCTGCATCGGTGGTGTCATTGGATGGAAAAAAATGAACCTGCATTGGTGGTGTCATTGGATGGAAAAAATGACCCTGCATCGGTGGTGTCATTGGATGGAAAAAGGGACCCTGCATCGGTGGTGTCATTGGATGGAAAAATGACCCTGCATAGGTGTTGTCATTGGATGGAAAAAATGACCCTGCGTCGGTGGTGTCACTGGATGGAAAAAAATGACCCTGCATCGGTGGTGTCAGTGGATAGAAAAAAATGACCCTGCATCGGTGGTGTCACTGGATGGAAAAAAATGACCCTGCATCGGTGGTGTCACTGGATGGAAAAAATTGCCCTGCATCGGTAGTGTCATTGGATAGAAAAAATTGACCCTGCATCGGTGGTGTCACTGGATGGAAGAAATTACCTTGCATCGGTGGTGTCATTGGATAGAAAAAATGACCCTGCATCGGTGGTGTCATTGGATGGAAAAAATGACCCTGCATTGGTGGTGTCACTGGATGGAAAAAAAAATGACCCTGCATCGGTGGTGTCACTGGATGGAAAAAAATGACTCTGCATCGGTAGTGTCACTGGATAGAAATAAATAACCCTGCATCGGTGGTGTCATTGGATGGAAAAAATGACCGTGCACTGGTGGTGTCACTGGATGGAAAAAAAATGACCCTGCATCGGTGGTGTCACTGGATAGAAAAAAATTACCCTGCATCGGTGGTGTCACTGGATGGAAAAAAATGACTCTGCATCGGTAGTGTCACTGGATAGAAATAAATAACCCTGCATCGGTGGTGTCATTGTATGAAAAAAAATGACCCTGCATTGGTGGTGTCACTGGATAGAAAAAAATGACCCTGCATCGGTGGTGTCACTGGATGGAAAAAAATGACTCTGCATCGGTAGTGTCACTGGATAGAAATAAATAACCCTGCATCGGTGGTGTCACTGGATGAAAAAAAATGGCCCTGCATCGGTGGTGTCACTGGATGGAAAAAATGACCCTGCATCGGTGGTGTCACTGGATGGAAAAAAATGACCCTGCATCGGTGGTGTCACTGGATGGAAAAAAAGGACCCTGCATCGGTGGTGTCATTGGATGGAAAAAATGACCCTACATCGGTGGTGTCACTGGATGGAAAAAATACTCAGAATTCTGACTTTGAATTTCAGAATTCTGACTTTGAAACTCAGAATTCTGACTTTGAAACTTAGAATTCTGAATTTTCAATCTCAATATTCAGAATTGTGCAGAATTTTTTTTTTTAAACATACAATTCTGACTTTCAATCTGAGAATTCTGAGTTTGAAACTCAGAATTTAAAAAAAAAAAATTAAACTCAGAATTCTGTAAAAACGAGGCGGGACCGGATGTGGATGGAGGAGTGAGTCAGTGAGGAGCGGCGTGAGTGCTCTCCTCACCCCACCTACAGCTTGGTAAACTTCAAGGTTTCCTCTGGCAGCTATGCGGATTCACTACCTGCCACCGGTAACCCACTACATGCTACCTACTATCGCCTGAAACCAGCTGATGCGACTGTGGGTCGGTGATATGCAGGCTCGTGCCGGGTGTTCCTACCTGAAGTGGTGCCTTCTCCCCTAAGAAGCCGGGGCGCTCTCTCCCTCAATATCGCCGGGTCCTCCGGCCACTTGTCAGGTACCGCTGGAGCTGGAGCTGTGGAGACCCGGAAGTAAAGCCGCGACACACGGAAACAGCTGAGACACTCACAAGGTGACAGCAGGGGTCGCTGAGGCCGTTGTAAGCGGCATTGGGAGGAAAGCTGAGCTGAATGTTGAACGGGATAACGGGACAACAGACGGGTTGAGAAGACTCTGACCCTGTGCATTCCGAGGAGGGATCCATCCATCCAGCTGGAGGGCGAATCTTTGGAGGGGTGAGTGGAAACCTAAAATGTGAAGTGGGACTGAAGGATGTGCTGCTATCTATTATAATAGACGCCCCTTATGCTTCAACTCTTGGGAAAAAGCTTAAATAAATCATAGAACTTGTGGGACTTGCTGATGATAGGAAAAGTGGCTGTGGCACATTGTAATACACCAGCTCATACAGTGGTATACTATATTTAGAAGTTTAAACTCAGAGCTATACCAGCCGAAACGTTGGAAAGCTGGAAATATTCCTAAAAGCTCTCCCGCTATACAAGATATTTTCCTATATTGACTATACTGACTCCCGGCCCCCTCACGCACTGTTGTAGCACGTTAAACACTACAAATCAGTTGTGGCCGGAGGGGTTAAAAATGTCGACAAGAAGGAAGGGAGATGAGCAGACAAACATGGAAGCTATGGGGTCCCAGTCTCTGCGATCAGCCAAAGAGAAAGAAAAAGACAAAGATAAAGGTGGTGTGTCAGTGGTGGCAGGGGCAACGGCAGCTGCGGTGGCGGCAACTGCAAAATTAGAGAAACTGGTTAATATAACAGACCATACACCAACGAAAGGGGGTCAGCAGGTACAAAGCAAAACAGCGTCAGACAGGAAGAGCCTGGGCCAGATGAACACACTCCCAAATAGTACCACAACAAGGAACCTCCCAAACAAAGGTGCGAGTATGGTGGGGAAAACAATAGAAACAAGTAATACCCAGACACATGCAACGGAAGGTGAACCAACCCTTAAGGAAATCCTTACTGCAGTTAACGCATGCAAACAATCTCTGAGCAATATGGCGGATCAAATGAAAGATATGAGGGAGGAACTAGCCCATGTAAGTCAAGATCTAAAGAAAATGGCAGAAAGAGTGACAGAAACAGAAGGGAGAATAGGCCGGCTGGAAGACGACTTAGACCCAATGAAACAAGAGTTAAAAGCACAGAAAGATCAGATAAAAAGGCTCATGGAAAAATTCGACGAAATGGAAAATAGACTCAGGAGAGACAATGTGAGGATAGTTGGGCTCCCAGAGAAGAGCGAGGGATCGGACCCGGCAGGCTTCTTGGAAAAATGGCTAATTGAGACTTTTGGGAAAGAAACATTCTCACAGCAGTTCTCCATTGAAAGGGCACATAGAGTTCCATTTAGACCCCCTGCTCAGGGTAGCCCACCAAGAGCGTTGTTATTGAAGTTTTTAAACTATAAGGATAAGGTGACCCTTCTCCGAATGGCTAGGGAAAGGGGGAATTTGTATTATAATGGAGCCAAAATATCAATGTACCCTGACTTTTCACCTGAATTGCAGAAGCGCAGGATGGAATTTCTGGGTATCAAGCGTAGCCTGCAAATGTATGACATCACGTATGCTCTCCTTTACCCCGCCAGGCTTCGGGTAAATGCGCTGCGGGGAAGCCAGATCTTTGAATCCCCGGAGAGAGCGCGGGCATGGTTGGAAGAAAAGAAAGATCAGCTTTTGCCAAAATAAACGGGGGCTGTAAATGTAAATGAGGAAGGAAAGAATATAAAAAAGATATAATTTTATATGTGTGGGGTGGGGGGACTCACAGGGTTGTTGTAAAACAAGATAGGGTTTTGTATGGATGAGGGACGGAAGATAGGTAGGGGGGGTGGGGGGAGGGGAGGAGGATGGAGGGTAAGAAGAGTAGGGGTAGAGGAGTGGGTGATGGTCATTAAAAAAGCCTACAAGGGGGACCTAGAGTGGTGTGGGGGGGGAGGGGGAGGGATGGGGGAGGTGGGAAGAGGAGGGTAACGATTATAATATGAAAAGTTAGAGGGGTTTTTAAACTAGGCGATGGGGGGGAGGGTCCAGAGACAGTGATAGCCAGCGCAGAACATATTCCAGAGGGTAGTATTGGGGGCATTAGTGGTAGGTTAATCAAAGCACAAAAACACAAGGTGAGTATAGTAGCAAGTCCAAGTTGCAATCTTGAAACACCCAATACGAGGACAATATGCGACCGGTCTAAACTATGTGGCATGTTCACCAATGCCAGGAGCCTGGCGGACAAGATGGGTGAACTAGAGATACTGTTGTACAAGGAGGATTTGGATTTTGTGGGAATTTCAGAGACCTGGTTCAACAGCTCTCATGATTGGCTGGCAAACATTCAAGGGTATACCCTATACCGCAAGGATAGAGAGGGTAAAAAAGGGGGAGGGGTATGCCTATATATCAAGAATAATGTACAAGTGAATGTGAGAGATGACATCACTGAGGGGGCTAGAGAGGAGGTGGAATCTTTATGGGTAGAGCTCCAAAGGGATGAAGCTAAGGGGAAAATAATACTGGGAGTATGCTATAGGCCCCCTAACCTGAGGGAGGAAGTGGAGACGGATCTCCTATCACAAATTGGATTAGCAGCAAGGATGGGAAGTGTTATCATAATGGGGGATTTTAATTATCCAGACATAGACTGGGCGGAGGGAACCGCGCATTCATTTAAGGCTCGCCAGTTCCTTAATGTCTTGCAGGACAATTTTATGGGTCAGATGGTAGACGCACCAACTAGAAATAAAACATTACTAGATCTACTGATTACCAACAATACAGACCTGATAACAGATGTGGAAATACGGGGCAATTTAGGTAACAGCGATCACAGGTCAATTAGTTTCAGTATAAATCACACAAATAGGAGACATGAAGGGAACACAAAGACACTGAATTTCAAAAGAGCCAACTTCCCTAAACTACAAACCTTGCTAAAAGGCATAAATTGGGATAAAATATTAGGAACAAAGAATACAGAGGAGAGATGGGTTTGCTTTAAGAGCATATTAAATAAGGGCATTAGCCAATGTATCCCATTGGGTAATAAATTTAAAAGAGCGAATAAACATCCTGGATGGCTTAACTCCAATGTAAAAATGCATATAAAAGCAAAGGAGAAGGCCTTCAAAAAATACAAGGTTGAGGGATCATCCACAGCATTCAGAATTTATAAAGAATGCAATAAGAAATGTAAGGGTGCAATTAGGATGGCTAAGATAGAACATGAAAGACACATAGCGGAGGAGAGCAAAAAAAAATCCCAAGAAATTCTTTAAGTATGTAAACAGTAAAAAAGGGAGGACAGACCATATTGGCCCCATAAAGAATGAGGAAGGACATCTGGTTACAAAGGATGGGGAGATGGCAGAGGTATTGAATTTATTCTTCTCCTCAGTATTCACGAGTGAATCGGGGGGCTTCAGTAACCAAAACTGCAGTGTTTATCCTCATGACACAACACAGGAAGCACCTACATGGTTAACAGAGGACGGAATTAAAATTAGACTTGAGAAACTTAACATTAATAAATCACCGGGACCAGATGGCTTGCATCCGAGGGTACTTAGGGAACTCAGTCAGGTGATTGCCAGACCGTTGTTCCTAATTTTTACAGACAGTCTATTGACTGGAATGGTACCAGCTGATTGGAGAAAAGCCAATGTAGCACCAATATTTAAAAAGGGCCCAAAAAACATCCCTGGGAATTACAGACCAGTTAGCCTAACATCAATAGTATGTAAACTCTTGGAGGGGATGATAAGGGACTATATACAAGATTTTAGTAATAAGAATGATATCATTAGCAGTAATCAGCATGGATTCATGAAGAATCGTTCTTGCCAAACCAATCTATTAACCTTCTATGAGGAGGTGAGTTGCCATCTAGATAAAGGAAGGCCCGTAGACGTGGTGTATCTGGATTTTGCAAAAGCATTTGACACAGTTCCCCATAAACGTTTACTGTACAAAATAAGGTGCGTTGGCATGGACCATAGGGTGAGTACATGGATTGAAAACTGGCTACAAGGGCGTGTTCAGAGGGTGGTGATAAATGGGGAGTACTCAGAATGGTCAGGGGTGGGTAGTGGGGTCCCCCAGGGTTCTGTGCTGGGTCCAATCCTATTTAATTTGTTCATAACTGACCTGGAGGATGGGATAAACAGTTCCATCTCTGTATTTGCAGACGATACTAAGCTAAGCAGGGCAATAACTTCTCCGCAGGATGTGGAAATCTTGCAAAAAGACCTGAACAAATTAATGGGGTGGGCGACTACATGGCAAATGAGGTTCAATGTAGAAAAATGTAAAATAATGCATTTGGGTGTCAAAAATATGAATGCAATCTATACACTGGGGGGAGAACCTCTGGGGGAATCTAGGATGGAAAAGGACTTGGGGGTCCTAGTGGATGATAGGCTCAGCAACGGCATGCAATGCCAAGCTGCTGCTAATAAAGCAAACAGAATATTGGCATGCATTAAAAGGGGGATCAACTGCAGAGATAAAACGATAATTCTCCCGCTCTACAAGACTCTGGTCCGCCCGCACCTGGAGTATGCTGTCCAGTTCTGGGCACCAGTCCTCAGGAGGGACGTACTGGAAATGGAGCGAGTACAAAGAAGGGCAACAAAGCTAATAAAGGGTCTGGAGGATCTTAGTTATGAGGAAAGGTTGCGAGCACTGAACTTATTCTCTCTGGAGAAGAGACGCTTGAGAGGGGATATGATTTCAATTTACAAATACTGTACTGGTGACCCCACAATAGGGATAAAACTTTTTCGCAGAAGAGAGTTTAATAAGACTCGTGGCCACTCATTACAATTAGAAGAAAAGAGGTTTAACCTTAAACTACGTAGAGGGTTCTTTACTGTAAGAGCGGCAAGGATGTGGAATTCCCTTCCACAGGCGGTGGTCTCAGCGGGGAGCATTGATAGCTTCAAGAAACTATTAGATAATCACCTGAATGACCGCAATATACAGGGATATGTAATGTAATACTGACACATAATCACACACATAGGTTGGACTTGATGGACTTGTGTCTTTTTTCAACCTCACCTACTATGTAACTATGTAACATGACTATCAGATCATCTATGACTATGTAAGATACAAAAAGGGCACGTTTGCACTTTAAAAAAGAAAAACAATTATGTCTTTCCACAAGGTTGCACTGAATACACTAGTAAATTATAAACAGTTATGGACAAATATGTACGTTAGGTGTATTATACATAGGTCCTTAAGACTTGAAGTCACTAAAATAAAAAGGCTGTGGGATGGGGAAAAAACCCTCTTTTCAGCAGAGATAAGCACTCCAGTTAGTTGGGAATGTAAAGCGTTAGGGAGAGGACCTAGTGGTGGGGTGGTAGTTCTCCTTTTTCCTTTTTTTTTTTTTTCTTCCTTTTCTCTCTACTTCTTTTCTGTCTGCTGATGTCATGCTCGCCTCAATTACTGCCTTTTCCCCTTAACTTAAAATCTCCTGTTCATAAACACAAGTAATAAATCATGGTCCTGAACATTGGATCATGGAATGTTAGAGGGTTGGGTTCCCCTGCTAAACGAGCAGCTGTATACAATGGTTTAGATACACTCAAAGTCGAAATTGCCTGTCTGCAAGAGACACACCTGACAAAAGATACAAAAAATAACTTATGGAAGAAGAGATATCAACAGCAGTTCCACTCTACATATACCTCCTACTCTAGAGGGGTATCAATTCTGATTGGTAGTGGGGTAGCGTTCACTTGCAGACAGTGCAGGATAGACGATGAGGGGCGGTATGTGCTCCTGCACTGTGTAATGGAGAATCTGGAATGTGTACTGGCTAATTTATATATCCCGCCCCCGTTTAAACTGGATATTATGTACAATCTTATGGAATTTATAACTGACAAGGCTGAATTGCCAGTTATAATTGTCGGGGACTTCAACATGGTTTTGGACAATAAAATAGATAGATTCCCTGGGGGGAAACAGAGTCAACGAAAGCAGGAAAACCGGTTGAAACAATTCCTTCAAGAAGCAGGGTTGCTTGACATGTGGAGAATACGGAACCCGAGGGTTCAGCAGTTCTCGTGCTACTCGAGCAACTGTGCTTCGCTGTCAAGGATAGACTTAGTTCTAGGTAATGGCTTAGCATCACAAAAAATAAATAACATAAATTATCACCCTAGAGGGGTATCGGACCACTCTCCACTCATAATCTCGATAAACCCGGGTCATATGAAAATCTATAGAACATGGAAGTTGAACCCAGCTTGGCTGGAAGTAATAGAGAACCAGGAAGGGGTAATAGTAAAATTGAAAGAATTCATAAAGTTTAACTCGGGCACCACATCAAGGGGGGTGCTGTGGGACACACTGAAGGCATACTTAAGGGGCCTACTCATACAGAAGGTGTCAAAAATTAAAAAAACGTCCCGGGATTGGGAGGAGCGGTTTAAGAGGGAACTAATGGCTGCTGAAAGAGAGTACACAAATGAACCTTCCCCTGAAAAACAGAGAGAGTGGGAAAATAAACAACAAAGGTATAAAGATATAATAATTAGGAAAGTAGAAAATAAAAGGGCATTCCAGAAACAAGTCATGTACGGAGAAGGGGAAAAAGTAGGAAAGATACTGGCCCAAATAGTTAGGTCCGGCTCCCCCCCATCCGTGGTCCCGGTCATTAAGACCTTGGCAGGTGAGACAACATCTCAATTTGAAATGATTACGGAAACATTTAAAGAATACTACAAGAGGTTATGTAAATCTAGTGGGACCAGGGATGAGGGGGAAATGGACAAATTTTTTCAAGACATAGACATACCAACACTGGAGGAGATGGATGTTGATGAATTGGAAAGACCAATTACTATAGAAGAGATTAAAATGGCAGTATCAGAAATGGCCAATCATAAATCACCAGGTCCCGATGGCCTCCCAGTCGAGATATACAAACAGTATGGGGAGGTACTACTTCAGGAACTTTTGGGCGTTTTCAACTGGGCAAAAGAGCAAGGGAGGTTACCCACTTCAATGACAGAAGCCACAATAATAGTAGTGCATAAAGAGGGGAAAGATCCCCTAGACCCTGGGTCATATAGACCTATATCACTGCTCTGTGCAGATGTAAAAATCTTAGCAAAAATTTTAGCTACCAGAGTGAAGAAAGTGATTCATAAAATAGTTCACCTGGACCAGACGGGATTTATACCCCATCGAACAACCAGCATGAATATCAGGAGAGTTCTGTTGAACTTGCAGATCCCCACGGTAAACAGAGGCTCGAGAGCAATGCTTCTGTTGGACGTGGTAAAAGCATTCGACAGCGTAGAATGGGAATATGTCTGGAGGGTATTAAAAGAGTACGGTTTTGGTCCCTCATTTACCAACTGGGTTAAAATACTGTATAATGAACCAAATGCAAAAGTAAAAGTCAATAATGATTATTCGACTGGGTTTAAACTGGAGAGGGGATCGAGGCAGGGATGCCCTTTGTCTCCCATGATTTTTGCCCTAGCCATGGAGCCACTGGCCACAACAATAAGGCAAGATAGGAAAATAGTGGGGTTCCAGAGGGGGAATGGCGAGGAGCGGATCGCATTGTATGCGGACGACGTCCTCATATTCATGGGAGACACAGAGGGATCTCTGAATCAAGTAATGGATATATTTTCAAGGTTTGGGAAAATATCGGGATTATCCATAAACTGGGAAAAATCAGTTTTGTTGCCATTAGACCCTGATAGTATAGACACCCCCTCAAGTAATAACAAGTTAGAAACAAAAACGCTAACAAAATATCTAGGTATTAAGATAACTAAGGACCCAGAGAGTTACTTAGATAATAACTTAGCCCCGCTGTTAAAAAAAATTAAAGATAAGATTGAAATATGGAAAGGCCTCCCGCTATCAACGGCGGGGAGGTGCAATTTAATTAAAATGCTATGGCTCCCCCAATTGTTGTATATAATGCAGAACTCACCAATATGGATAAGTAGGAAGTGGTTTGATAAAATAGAAACAATATTTAGAGACCTTATATGGAAAGGGGGATCCCCTAGGATAAGATTGCAGACCTTACAACTACCCACGCGGGAAGGAGGGATGGCAGTACCACACCCCCGTAGTTATTTCTTGGCGGCCCAGTTACAGCACTTGGGGAAAAATAGCAATGAGAGATTGACGATCACGGGTGCCCCCCATAGGACAGTGATAGAGACTTTGGAAGCAAACTCTTTTGTATATAAAACCCCTACGGTTAAATTGATAAAAAAAGTTTGGAGAAATGTCAAAGCACTGTTGGGAACGAGAGGTTGGATCAAACACACTCCCTTGTGGAACAATAAGAATCTACAAGAACTACAAGAAATAGGAACAATTAAAATATGGGAAAAAAGAGGAATAGAGAAATTAGCTCAGCTATATAATCAAACCTTACTTAAACCCTTTTCCGCATTAAAAAAAGAATTTGATATACCAGATAGCTCATTATATAATTATATACAAGTTAAACATGCCCTTAAAACACAGTTTGGGGACCAGGGTCCCGACTGGAACGAGTCCATCATGCTTCAGAAACTGGGTGACCAGGAGGACCAACGGGGGTTTATAGCTGAAATATACCCACACATCTGTAAAAACAGCATAGAGGCCCCGGAAAAACTTAAAAGTAGAGGGAAATGGGAGAGTGAGCTGGGCGTGTTTTCAGATGGGCAGTGGAGGGAGATACTAGCGGGGGGACATCGGGTGTCGATTTCCCCTGCCCAAAAGATTTCACAATTAATGGTACTCCATAGGACATATTACACCCCTAAAAGGTTATTTGAGTTTGGGAGGAGAATGGATGCCAATTGCCCTAGATGTCAAGATGAAGGGGACCTGTTACATATGCTATGGAAGTGCCCGAAATGATTCCGGTATTGGTCAGAGATTATAGAAACTTTAAAGAAAATATTCTTCCTAGAACTTAAAATGGACCCGAAATTATGTATCTTGGGAGTAGGGGAGGACATGGATATAGGAATCTGCAAAATTACAATAGTTCAGAGATGTCTCTTTCAGGCAAGAAAGTTAATCGCTCAAAGATGGCAGGCAAGAACCCCTCCACGGCAAGAGGAGTGGTTTAAAACAATGACTGAAACAATGTGGAAGGAAAAGGCAGTATATATAAAAAGGAGGAACCTAAAAACATTTAAAAAACTTTGGAAACCTTGGCTGGAGGAAGTGGGATATCCGCTATAAAGGAACATAGAGATAACGCCCGTATGAACAGGAATGTTAATAAGTGCGGTAATGATGGGAAGGGGGGAGGGTGGGTAGGGGAGGGAGAGGGGGGGGGTCGAGGGGAGGGGGAGGAATATGGGTAAGGGATAAGGTTATAAAAAATTAATAGAGCACTATTGATACGGGATTCTGATGTACATTCAAGAGTGATGGTTTGGTTGATTGGTAATATGTCACTGTAAGAATACTGTACACTGAGATGTATTTTGTACGAATACAAATAAAAATGATTGAATTTAAAAAAAAAAGAATTCTGTAAAAACAAAAAAAAAAAATTCTCATAAATCTCATTATTCTGTATTTTTTTTTATGATGGCCCCAGGGCTCTTCCATATACTTGAATATCCCACTGCCCAAGAATTCACTCCTATGATTTATAGCACACCATTAAAATATTCCTTTGTTTTTCCTAATTATTTAATTTTTGTCGGCTGAGACAAAGATGATGGCCTTAAAATCAGTGAGGTCACTCTTTGATTTTTTTGGGCGAACTTGACAATGGTTGATGACAAAGCCTTCTTATTCAATGGCTTTTCTGATGAAATTCTCATTGTAATTAAAGAGGTGGAATTTATCTGTGCCAACTCTGTAATATGTCGCATTCAGGGCTCCATATAGCAGCAATTGTCCTCCAGGCTTCAGCAGTTTGGTGAACTTTTGTAGATTCCTAATGAAATCATCTTTATATTTGCTAATGGAATCCAGGGCATTAGTAACCAGTACACAATCTGCTGGTGGTAACACCAATGGATCAGTTATGTTTTCCTTATCATTGTAACATTTTAACACGTGTTTGATTGCCGCCTTCAGCCGCAAATCCTTCTCTTCAGACAGTTCACTAAAATTTTGAAAAAAAGTGAGTTTAGACACTATGACAGCTAAAGAGAATTTTTTTGCCATTTTTAGGAAGCATATTGGAGTCCATGGGGAAAGTGAAATGAAAGGATATGCATAGCCAAAACTTTTTTGTTCTGGCTAGAGTAGAGAGGTTTAAGTCTAGGTTCACATCTATGCAACTGCGTTTGATGCGTTTTTCAGACACGTTTTTCAGTGCATTTTGCGTTTTTAAACCAGCGTTTTTTATGCTTTTTTTGCATGCAGTTTTCATGCATTTTGCAAAAAAGTTTTCAAAATTTGCAAAAGAAAACAGAGTGGGGTTCCCCCCCAGGTCCATACCAGTATGGATTCGGAGGGGACCCCCACGCCAAATTTTTTTAAAAATGACGTGGGGTCCCCCTCAAAATCCATACAAGACCCTTATTAGAGCATGCAGCCCAGCAGGTCAGGAAAGGGAGAGGACGAGCGAGCGCCACCCCTCCTGAACCATACCAGGCCCCATGCCCTCAACATGGGGGGTTGGGTGCTTTTGGGGGAGGAGGGGGGCTCTGTGCCCCAACCCCAAAGCACCTTGCCCCATGTTGATGAGGACAAGGGCTTCTTCCTGACAACCCTAGTCGGTGGTTGTCGGGGTCTGCGGGCGGGGGGCTTATCGGAATCTGGAAGCCCCCCTTTACGAATGGGGCCCCCAAATTAAAGGCCCCCCCTATGTGAATGGGTATATGGTACATCGCTATTGTCTTCTTCCTCGCTGCCGGTTACCCGCTAAAAAAATTAAAAAAGTCGCTCTTGTTCTGTTGATGTCTTCATCTGTTTTGTTGTCACCCGCTCTCTGCCAACCCTTATATAGCTATGGGGCTTGGCCATCCGACAAGGGGCGGGCTCTCTGGGTGATTAGAGTAGGCAGAGAGCGGGCAATAACAAAACATATGAAGACATCAACAAAACAAGAGCAGCCTTTTAAAAAATTTTTAGCAGATAACCGGCGGCAAGGAGGAAGACAGCAGCAGGAAGAGACAGTGGCGGTGGGAAGAGACAGCTCGAGGAGAAGACAGCGGGAAGGAGATTACAGTGGAAAGAGACAGCTCAAGGAGAAGACAGCAGGAAGGAGAAGACAGCGGGAAGAAACAGCTCGAGGAGGAGACGGTGGGAAGGAGAAGACCGTGGGAAGAAACAGCTCGAGGAGGAGACAGCTCGAGGAGGAGACAACGGTAAGGAGAAGACAGCGGGAAGAGTCAGCTCGAGGAGGAGATGGTGGTAAGAAGAAAACATCGGAAAGAGACAGCTAGAGAAGACAGAGCTATTAATAAAGGAATTGTCAAAAACCGGCTCTTGTGTTTGTATTACATTTCACTGCTTTTTTGGTGCATGGGTAGGGGTACGATGTACCCGATATCCATTCACATGGGGGGCATGGGATCTGGGGGCCCCCTTCTTAAAGGGGGGCTTCCAGATTCCAATAAGCCCCCATCCTGCAGACCCTGACAACCACTGGCTAGGGTTGTCGGGAAGAGGCCCTTGTCCTCACCAACATGGGGGCAAGGTTCTTTGGGGTGGGGGGCGCAGAGCCCCCCCTGCCCCAAAGCACCCACCCCCCATGTTGAGGGCAGCCTGGTATGGTTCAAGAGGGAGGGGCACTCACTCATCCCTTCCCTTTCCTGACCTACTGGGCGGCATGCTCAAATAAGGGTCTGGTATGGATTTTGAGGGGGGCCCAACTCAATTTTTTTTATTTTGGTGTGGGGGTCCCCTCCGAATCCATACTAGACCTGAAGGGCCTGGTATTGACCTGGGGGGAACTCCATGCCATTTTCTTTTTTTGTGAATTTTTTTGCCGGTACTTTTTTTTTACATTCAGCTGTCAGCGGAGAACCCCGCTGACAGCTGATGACTCATCGGTTGCTAAGGAAGCAGCAGACGGCTTCCCAGCCCCCTGCTTAGCAACCAGCTATATACAGTGGTGAAATAAGAACCGCAAAACACATCAAAAATCGCATCAAAAATGCACCACTTGTGTTTCTGGTGCAGCTCTATTGAAGTCTATTAGCCACAAATCGTGGGAAAAAAGTCCCCGACCCTTTCAAAAAACGCACCGGCCACAAAACGCATAATGCCATAGGAAACTATGTTAAATGGACTGTAGTGCTTTTCTGCAAACTGCAAAATGCACTAAAAAACGCATATGTGTGTGAACGTAAGGTAAAACCCCAATTAGGATATTTTGCTGCCTGTTATGGAGAACAATAGGGAATGAAAGAAAATCTCTCCAAAGTATGACCAGAATATTTGTACGTGATTTCCCCTCACTTCTTGCTCTAGCGATAACTCCAAAATTTGGGATTTCTGCTCACTTTCTGTCTCGGATAGTGTGGGTGTCCAGCAAACACATAGCCTACAATAAAAGCTTGACAACAGAGGGTCTAACCCCTAACCATCATTCAAAAACTGAAAAAAAAAGAGTTTCGGTTTTACATACATATTAACCACTTTCCACCCGACCAATGTACATAAACATTGTACATACAGGTGGGTATCCTCTAGTCCCTTTATGCTATCCCAGAAGCGAGCCCCATGTGTACCCCCTGGGGAACACAGCGGCGCGATCTGTGACCACTGTGTCCACCAGTAAATAAGTCATTCATAATACCTTGCTTACTAGTCTGTGATCTCTGCTATTGGTCACAGAGATCCTACGGTACCAGGGCCATGTCTCTGTACCATGTAATAGCTGTGACCAATCATAGCATCACAGTAGTAAACAAAGGTTTCATGAATGAAACTTTTTAAAAGTTTTACTGATTGCTTATATAGTGATCATCACAAAAGCAATAATAAAAATAAAAACAATGATCGCCCCCAGTACAATGTTACTAATTGTAAAAAAAAATTATATATTTATATATACACATGGGGCTCCGTTGGCACTACTTTGATTTAACTGGTAATTGTGTAGTCATGCAATGCTGTACCCAAATGAAATTTGCCTCCTTTTTTCCCCCACAAATAGAGCTTTCTTTTGGTGCTATTTGATCACCTCTGTCATTTTTATTTTTTGCGCTATACACAAAAAAAGAGCGACAATTTTGAAAAAAAAAAAATATTTTTTTACTTTTTGCTATAATAAATATCCCCACAAATGTTTTTAAAAAACAAGGTTCTTCATCAGTTTAGGCCAACATATTTCTGGTAAAAAAAAATTGCAATAAGCGTATATTGATTGGTTTGCGCAAAGGTTATAGCGTCTAAAGATTTATGGCATTTTTACTATTTTTTTTTTTTACTAGTAATGGCGGTGATCTGCGATTTGTAACGGTATTGCGACATTGCGTCAGACAGATCGGACACTTTTGACACATTTTTGGGACCATTGACATTTATACAGAGATCAGTGCTATATAAATGCACTGATTACTATGTAAATGACACTGGCAGGGAAGGGGTTAACACTAGGGGGCGATCATGGGGTTAAATGTATGTTCCCTCAGTGTGTTCTAACTGTGTGGGGAAAGGACTGAGTAGGAGAGGAGACATTTCGCTGTTCCTACTCACTAGGAAGAAACGACACGTCTCCTCTCCTCTGACAGCACAGGGATTTGTATGTTTACACGCACAAATCCCCGTGCTGGCACTCATGCATGCAATCTTGCATGGCCGGCGGCGATCGCGACTGCCGGCCACGCACATCGGCCCTCTAGCGGTTCTTAAAGGAAACCCGTACGGGGTTTCACGAAGGGGAGCAATTCTGCCCCCCTAAAAAAAGACGTGAGTCGGTCAGGAACAACCAGCTTTTCTTCACACCGAATTTGGATCGGTCGATCAGTTTTCTACCAATTCAAATCATAATCGCTATGAAAATTTGGAATTTGTTTGAAAATTAATAAACAAATTCCCTTAAATGAAAAATAATCACAGCCATTAGATTATTAATTTGGCTGATACTCAACCTTATTCCTTCCTTCTCAGCGACAAATGATAAGGCATGGGTCCAATCAAAAGCTCCAGTACGATCATGCAGCCATTTTTTCAGCTCTATGATACAATGATCATTGAATCTCAGGAGGATGATTTCTTTGAAATACTCGCAGGCTGAATACAGATGGAAAATGATGGGACTAAAGCTGATGTCGATGAGTGTGCCTCCTTTAATGTTAGCTGAGAGGAAAACAAAATTAAAAGGCATATAAGTGTTTTTTTATATCCTTTTTATTTCTGAATTATATGTGTGAATGGATGCATTTCAATTTCCTAATTGTTATCCCATTTTTCTGCTGCCATTTTTCAAATTAATGCTTCATTTGAACTGAAAACTTTGATAAACAAAAGTATAAGAATATGCATTTACAACATTAAAATCAACTAGGTTGGTACATCGTTTCACGTAAATCAATAGATAAATTAAGCCCGACAATAGTTTAATTTGCAACATGATGGGTAAAGGTTAAAAGGGTTGGAGCAAAGAGATAGTAAGAAAAAAACAATATATAAATAGATATGCTATTAAATAAAATTAAGGTTTGGGTTTACCGCTACCATGAATTGTGACAAATCTGTGAGGTTTGCTTAGTTTACCATTCGCAAATTTTTGTCTCAAAATTTTGCAGGATCCAAAGGCCAGAAAAAAAGAACAATCTACAGTGCAGTTCATAGCCTTTGCTCCATGTCAAGATTTGAGTTTGGCGCTACCATGTGTTCGTAGCGAATCTTTAGGGTCAGCAAATTTCGCAAAATGCAAAACTTTTGTATGAAAACTTTGCACGTTCACTATTAGAAATAGGGAACAACCAATAATAAGCTAGGCCATATGAGCTAATGTTCTGAAGAAAGGGATAACCTAGTCACCTTTCTATAAAACGGGTGGGCTCACATCAGCCAAATTTTCAGTGTGCGGTTGAGCATGACCCATGTCCAGATTCCCATGCCTTATGTTTGACAATAGCTTGCTTTTACTAGCCCTACAAATTTCCAGAATTGAATACATGAATTTCCATCTATATGCTGTACTTTAATGGGGTTTACCACAAAGTTTGCAAACATGGAACTGTGAGCAAGATTTAGGATACAAACTAAACCTTGGCAGATTTGCTCATCCCTCGAAACAAATAATGTAATTATATACAGTAAAATGTAAGGTTGAGTCCCTAACTGCCTTGTATATAAGAGAGTCTTAATCTGGCCATACGTTAATAATTTTTTTTTTCGTTCAACCAGCGGGTTAAAAGAAAAAAAAAGGCCTAATTCCCCCATCTACACATTCGGGGTGGATCGCTCCCACAGAGCCTTACCTACCATCAGAACACATTGATCAGTGTGGCTGGTGGCACTGATTTTTGGGAAAAGCCTGATAGGCTGGTTGTGCAGAAGTCGTTCAGTAGACCAACTTCTGTACAACCAGCCTGCCCATGCATGGATCCAAATTTGGCCAGCCCCTGTTAAACGGCTACATTTTTATCAAACTATGGCTACCTTACGGCAGTTAGATAAGTCCCATTTAAACATACATATCAAACTTGAAAAAATAATGAAGCTCCTCCATGGTCAGTTTAAGGCATTCCTCTCCAAACTCCATTCCAGGTTTATTGGCACAGTAAGTGTCGAGAAAGGTCCTGGAGTGGAAATTGTCTACATGGTAGATTTTATGCTGGATAGGATCCATCTTGTATTATTGTATCTTCTATAGAGGGGTCCTTGGCTGTCTGATGTTATCTGATGTGTGTACTTATTGCTTATCATGACATCATTTATATATGCATCCCCTGTCTATAGTACTGAATGCTAAATAAAATTACCACATTGTGACTCTTTCAGAGTTGACTTTGCAAACCCAGCTGACAGTAATGTGACCGAACATTAAACAGAATAAATGTGTTTTAGCTCACAATGTAAACTAAACTATTTTGAATTTTAAACAATTCTCTCACATGTGTGAACAGAAGAAATTATACTTTGTACTCGGTGTCAATCTGTGATAGTGTAACAAAGGAACAAAAGCAACAAAAACATAGACCTGAGTTGTGCCCTGGTCAAGTGGTCAGTATGCCTGAAAGGGGGCATACCCAAGTATGAATTGAAATAAAATGAAAAAAGAAAAGAAAAAGGGAATGGGTGGGTGGGACACGAGATCCTACGACCACAAGAAGGAGAAGGAGGGCAGGCTTTATGCAGCCTGACTCCTCCTACAATAACAGGCTGACCTGCGGTCAGCCTTACATTTGTACTCGGAGTCAATCTGTGATAGTGTAACAAAGGAACAAAAAGCAACAAAAACATAGACCTGAGTTGTGCCCTGGTCAAGTGGTCAGTATGCCTGAAAGGGGGCAAAAATGACCAGTAGGATGAATATGATGCCAAATTATAGCCCACTGAAATTACGTATAAACTATCAAATTACAAACGCTTATGGTATCTCAAAAAGTGGCTCTGGGCCAAACCCAGAGAAACAAGACGACCTCCACCTACCCAAACGGGCTGGGGTCCCTGGCACACATACACCGAACCTGCTCCTATCACTTATGACCCAAACCGGGTATAAGCCTGCCCTGAGCACCTAGCTGGTACCCAACATGAAGCAGACCATGAGAATGTGAAAAATACCACACGGAAAAATGACCCATGATGAGAAG
The DNA here is from genome assembly GCA_037952835.1 of Lithobates septentrionalis. Taxonomy (NCBI): domain Eukaryota; kingdom Metazoa; phylum Chordata; class Amphibia; order Anura; family Ranidae; genus Lithobates; species Lithobates septentrionalis. The sequence continues at coordinate 1,316,036 of JBBDGP010000816.1, read as the reverse complement.
TCCGCTGATCACAGCAGGAGGGCTACTCTTCAAGAACCCTGAGGATCGCTTATAGAATGCGCAGCAAATAAAGAAAGTCTATCGGGGTCTCCAACAACATGAAAAGCTGAGTCCAACCAGATACGCCCTGACAATGCCATGCCGATACGCGATAAAAGGGCCAAAAACCGAACCAAGTAGGAAGCCTACTGATCCTGACCTAGAGACTGAGAAAATTCGGAATCCACTAACCCCCTGAGCCTGTAAAAGCTGCTGGAGCTGCCATGCTGACTTACCATAGTTCCATGCTTCTGCCAACCCTAGCCAAAAGTGACTAGGAAATAAAAGGTTGTGTGCATACTAGAGGGAAAAACCAGTCCCCTGGGTAACCTACTCCGCGTAAGTGACCTGCCACTGGGACAGCAACATGAACTACGAAAAACGTGAGCATGCTGAGAACCTGCGCCAGGAACGTAAGCTGTGTGAAAGAACGAAACACATGTATAATGCGAGCTATGAACCGTAAGCAGCCTAAGCACCGAAGCTGCAAGAAACCGCAACCTACATGAAAAACCCCGGTATCACGAGAACGTGAATTGATGAACAGCGTGAGAAACATGAGAACGAGAGTAACCTTGGGAAAACATGAGAAAACCTAGAAGAACGAGAGAAACATAAAAGTGAGATTATCATAGAAACAACAAATTGCAAAAGACACGTAAAATGCATGAGACACGTATATTACATGAGACACGTAAATAGCATAAGACACGTAAATTGCATGAGACACGTAGACTGCATGAGACACGTAACTGCATGAAACACGTAAATTGCATGAGAAACGTAAATTGCATGAGAAACGTAAATTGCCTGAGAAACGTAAATTGCATAAGAGACGTGAGTTTGTATGAAATACATAAACAGCGTAAGAACAGATGAGGAGACTTGCCACCGAACAAGTCAATTAAAAACGATCACCTCAATGTGTCAAACCATAGACGTGATGGGTAATCTGCAGTGGTAGAACATGAACAACCCAGCTGTTTGACAGCAACCAAATAACATTACATACAACCAGCCCCAAGACATAACACCCCTGGTACCTGACAATGATGATGTGGGTGCAGGAATGGCAAGACCAATAGCGCAAGAATGTGAACCTAATGATGACACCCCCCTACTGTATGCAGTGAGTGAGCCCGAGCAACCTGCAGCGCCTGGACAGGAAATTAAAAACGAACACTCAGGGCTAAGATACCCACATAAAGAAAGTCTATCGGGGTCTCCAACAACATGAAAAGCTGAGTCCAACCAGATACGCCCTGACAATGCCATGCCGATACGCGATAAAAGGGCCAAAAACCGAACCAAGTAGGAAGCCTACTGATCCTGACCTAGAGACTGAGAAAATTCGGAATCCACTAACCCCCTGAGCCTGTAAAAGCTGCTGGAGCTGCCATGCTGACTTACCATAGTTCCATGCTTCTGCCAACCCTAGCCAAAAGTGACTAGGAAATAAAAGGTCGTGTGCATACTAGAGGGAAAAACCAGTCCCCTGGGTAACCTACTCCGCGTAAGTGACCTGCCACTGGGACAGCAACATGAACTACGAAAAACGTGAGCATGCTGAGAACCTGCGCCAGGAACGTAAGCTGCGTGAAAGAACGAAACACATGTATAATGCGAGCTATGAACCGTAAGCAGCCTAAGCACCGAAGCTGCAAGAAACCGCAACCTACATGAAAAACCCCGGTATCACGAGAACGTGAATTGATGAACAGCGTGAGAAACATGAGAACGAGAGTAACCTTGGGAAAACATGAGAAAACCTAGAAGAACGAGAGAAACATAAAAGTGAGATTATCATAGAAACAACAAATTGCAAAAGACACGTAAAATGCATGAGACACGTATATTACATGAGACACGTAAATAGCATGAGACACGTAAATTGCATGAGACACGTAGACTGCATGAGACACGTAACTGCATGAAACACGTAAATTGCATGAGAAACGTAAATTGCATGAGAAACGTAAATTGCATAAGAGACGTGAGTTTGTATGAAATACATAAACAGCGTAAGAACAGATGAGGAGACTTGCCACCGAACAAGTCAATTAAAAACGATCACCTCAATCTGTCAACCCATAGACGTGATGGGTAATCTGCAGTGGTAGAACATGAACGACCCAGCTGTTTGACGGCAACCAAATAACATTACATACAACCAGCCCCAAGACATAACACCCCTGGTACCTGTCAATGATGATGTGGGTGCAGGAATGGCAAGACCAATAGCGCAAGAATGTGAACCTAATGATGACACCCCCCTACTGTATGCAGTGAGTGAGCCCGAGCAACCTGCAGCGCCTGGACAGAAAATTAAAAACGAACACTCAGGGCTAAGATACCCACAGACCGAGGTGGGTAGAAGTAAATGTGTAATGGTGAACGTGCACGTATGACGTATGGAAACAGGCGAGAAGATTGCAGGACAACAATCAATTAAAAACGAAACCTCAGCCTGTACAGATCTGTAGACGTGACAGACCCTGAATGTGAGCACTAGCTAACGGAAATGCAGCGAACGAAAAGCTGTGACAAAGATATGACATAAACATATGACATAAACGTAAAATACATGGAAAACCGAGAGAAGCATGGAAACCAAGAGAAGCATGGGAAACCGAGAGAAGCCTGGGAAAACGAGAGAAGCCTGGGAAAACGAGAGAAGCCTGGGAAAACGAGAGAAGCACGAGAAACGAGAGAAGCATGAGAAAACGAGAGAAGCATGAGAAAACGAGAGAAGACTGGGAAAACGAGAGAAGACTGGGAAAACGAGAATCAAAGGAAAACGTGAGAATCAAAGAAACACGAGAGAATCAAACGTGAGCACCAAGGGAAAAAACGTGAAAACATACGAAAAGTAAGAACAACATGATGAATGTAAGAAAACATGAAAAGACATAAGAAGTGACACATTGCACGAGAAACCGTAATTGCATGAAAACACTGTGAAAATTGCATGAAACACTGTGAAAATTGCATGAAACACTGTGAAAATTGCATGAAAACACTGTAAAAATTTGCATGAAAACACTGTAAAAAATTGCATGAAAATACTGTAACAATTGCATGAAAACACTGTAAACTGCATGAAAACACTGTAAACTGCATTAAAACACTGAAACAAATGACAGACCATGACATAAAAAACACATGACATGAAACGTAATGACCTGTGAAAATAAGAAAAACATGGAAAAAACGAGAGAAGCATGGGAAAACGAGAGAAACACCCAAAAGCAACATGGAAAACGAGAGAAAAATGGAAAAAACTTGCGAACATGGGAAGACGTGAGAAACATGGGAAGACGTGAGAAACATGGGTAGACGTGAGAAACATGGGAAGACGTGAGAAACATGGGATGACGTGAGAAACATGGGAAGACGTGAGAAACATGGGAAGACGTAAGCATGAACAAATGTGAGAGGCATGGAAAAACGTGGGAAGTGTAAGAAACATGGAAAACGTGAGAACCATGTAAGACGTGAGTAACATGGGAAACATGAGAAATGTAAGAAACATGAATAGGCAAGAGAAGTGACAAATTGCATAAGAAATAGAACATTTCATGAGAACACCGTAAATTACATGAGAACGTAAATTACATGAGAAACGTAAATAGCATGAGAAACGTAAATAGCATGAGAAACGTAAATAGCATGAGAAATGTAAATTGCATGAGAAACGTAAATAGCATGAGAAACATAAATTGCATAAGAAAATGTAAATTGCATGAGAAACATAAATAGCATGAGAAACGTAATAGCATGAGAAACCGTAACAAAGCATGAGAGATTGAAAAAATGCATGAGAAACCGTAATTTAATAAAACCGTGAAATGCATTAAAAACGTGTAAAATGCATGAGAAACCGTAAAATGCATGAGAAACCGTAAAATGCATGAGAAACAGTAAAATGTACGAGAAACAGTAAAAAAGCACGAGGAATCGTAAAATACATGAGAAACCGTAAAAAACACGAGAAACCGTAAAATGCACGAGAATCCGTAAAATGCATGAAAAAACGTAAAATGCATGAGAAACCGTAAAATGCATGAGAAACCGTAAAAAGCACGAGAAACCGTAAATTTTAATGAAACCGTAAAAATGCATGAAAAACTGTAAAATGCATGAGAACCCATAAATTATATGAGAAACCATAAATCGCATGAGAAACCGTAAAATGCACGATAATCGTAAAATGCATGAGAACCGTAAATTGTATGCGAAACTAACATGCATGAGAACCGTAAATAGCATGAAAACCGTAAAATGAATAAGAAATCGTAAATCGCATGAAAACCGTAAAATGCATGAGAAATCGTAAATAAATGAGAAATCGTAAATCGCATGAAACCGTAAAAAAAAAACATGAAACCATAAAATGCATGAGAAACCGTAAATATAAATCGTAAAATGAATGAGAAACCCATGAGAACTGTAAATCGCATGAGAAACCAAAAATTACATGAGAAATTGTAAATTACATACCTGTAACCTGCATGAAACTATGAAAAAACATGAGAAACCGTAAATTGTATGAGAACCGTAAAATGCGTGAGAAACCGTAAAATGCATGAGAAAACCGAAAAACGCATGGGAAAACCGCAAAATTCCTGAGAAAACCGCAAAATGCATGAGCAAACCCGTAAAATGCATGAGAAACCAAAAATACCTGCAAAACTGTACCATGCATAAGAAACCGTAAATTGAAAGAAACCGTAAAAATGAAAGAGAAATCGTAAATAGCAAGAAAACCATGAAATGCATAAGAAACCGTAATTGATTAATAGGAGGCATGATTCCATATTTTGAAATATCACCAGAACAGGGGTGGATGGGGAGTGCTAGTTCATGTAACAACTAGTGACTTCCTGTTGTAGACAGGAAGTGAAGGGAATCTCGTGATTGGGGACACAGATGGTCAATAATGATAAAAGTTAGTTGGAGGTGATGATCGGGGAGGAGGAGGGGGAGGGGGAGGGTGATCATGTGTCTGGATGACAGCGATGCGTAGCACACATCACACACTGGCACACAGGAGGAGCTGTGAAGTGAGGAACCTCAGTCACTACTGACACAGAGCAGAGGAGGGGGCGAGGCCAGAGGCAGCCTCAGCAACAGGTCCTTGGCGAGGAGGAGGGGAGAGAGAGAGCGCTCAGAGAGTGACCAAGAGCTTCCCACAGCGCACACACTGCCTCTCACCAGCCGGAGACAAGCTGAGCGAGGAGGACAGAGGTGAGTGTGTGTGCGGACACCAGCACGGCTGCCTATGACGGAGGACGGAACTTAGAGGGCCGCCCGCGTCGCTCTGAGTTTGTAGCGCTGTGTGAGGGAGAGCGGTCACTACGAGCGGTGCCCCCCCCTTTCCCAAACCTGTAACCCCGCCGCTGAAATAGGGAGACTCGCTCCTCGCAGCCGCACATCTTCCTGCTGAGACAAAAAACCCGGAAGTGACGTCAAACGCACACGAGATCCTACGACCACAAGAAGGAGAAGAAGGAGGGCAGGCTTTATGCAGCCTGACTCCTCCTACAATAACAGGCTGACCTGCGGTCAGCCTTACATTTAACTGATTGCTGCACTTTACCAGTTTTAAGGGTAATTTGTTTTTTTTTTCAAGAAAGAAGAAAAGTAAAATATACTGTACATATGCATGCTAATGCTGTGAATATGTTCAAAAATATATATTTTAAAAAGCCAAAAGAAAATTATACATTTATATGGCCATGCTGTAAAAATGTGCTGTAATAGTAACATTATGTACATAGCACACCCCATGTAGGAGCTGGAAATAAACAGGGATCCCCCACTCATGCACAGGCAGAGACCCCAAATCTTCAGAGGCACACAAAGTCGGAAACAGTCCAGTCTGTAGCTTTGTTTTTGTTTTTTATTAGAGGGTTAACAACTTGGATAGGTTGGGAGGTTATGGGTTGCCCACTTGTGTGCGCATGTGCATAGGCGTTTGCACAATCACGCGGACATGCCTGCCAGGAGTGATATCATTGGAACTGTGCCCACGCATGTGCAATGGCCTCTGACTATGCACATCTGCTGAGGTATGGCCAGCATGTCCCTGACACCCCCTGACCCCTCCTCAAAGATTGATTCTCCTCTCCTTTTTATGTTCTCACCTCTCCTCTTTTGCCGACACCTCCCTGTTGTTCTCCTCTTCTTATACCTTCACCCCTCTACTTTACTCTTCTCCCCTCTTTTTATGCTGTATTTCCACTATTTACCTCTCCTCTTCTCTTTTTTACTAGAAAATAATCTGTGAAGTGGGATTACAGTTGTGGGTCAGGGGAAATGTATGACACAACACTAAGTGCTGTTGAAGATGCCAGATAAATGTAGCCGCACTGGATGAGGTAGAGATGTGACTCTAGTTGTAGATATTGATAAGTGTTTTCAGTACAAACCCTTTGCCTCCAGTCAGAGAAATCAAAAGCTGTAGGACAGTGATGGAGAACCTTGGCACCCCAGATGTTTTGGAACTACATTTCCTACGATGCTCAACTACACTGCAGAGTGCATGAGCATCACGGGAAATATAGTTCAAAAACATCTGGGGTGCCAAGGTTCGCCATCACTGTTGTAGGATATAGCTTGGTTGCACTGGCTGAGTGTTAGGCCTTGTAACCTCCCCTGGGTTATAAGCAGTGGCGGCTGCTGCTCCGTTTCTGAGGGGACAGCAAACAAAGCCCGCTCGCCAGCCTGCCCGCCAGGCCCACACTTACCCCATCCAGGTCACGCGCGGCTTCAGCAGGTTTCCCAGCTTCTCCCCCTGGCCAATCCAGTCACTTCTCCTCCCGGCCAATCTGGTTTTACGACCTGCTTCCAGTCCTGATTGGCTGAGAGGAGAAACCAATAGCGAATGTTGATTCTCTAATGTCACAAGTGCATTGCGCCCCGAGCCCAACCTTATTGAAGCCAATTAGAGCCTCATGCTCTAGTCATGTGCTTAAAAAAAAACATGTAGAAATCTATGCGTCTGGCGCCCTGCATGGAGATTAGGGGGGCTGTGCCCCTGCACCGCTTATGGACCAGCCGCCACTGGTTATGAGATCACTCCGTGCTTAAAGATGTGTGTGTGAAGGTCTTCCTCTGTCAACCAAGGTCATACAAGCTGCATATCAATTCACAAAGGGTGGAATTGTGACATTAAGGATAACCTGACTTACCTAAATACACACTTAATTTTTACCTAGAACAATGGAGTGTCAAGTCCTCATAGGCATACCGCTTACTAGCAAATATATTATTTGAAAAAAAAAAAAAAAAGCAAATATATTAACTTATTTGTAAAACACTATTCCTTTTTTTTAAACCCCTGTTCCTCTGACTGTGTAGACATTTTTTCAGTTTCCTCAAGGTGTTTATATCAAGATTTCTAAAAAGTGCTTTCATCTTACCTTAGGAAAATGTACTGCAAAATCTCTCCACAAGGAGTATCAAAAAGGGATGCTTCAATAAAGTGCAGAGAGATGGGCCTCATTCTCAGAACTGGGAGCTGTCTTCTTGGTGGACGGTGCCATGAACTGTGCACAGACAATAACTTCATCATAATATTTTACTTTTACCTCCTTTTCAGAAGCCTTGAAAAAATTCCTGTGTAACATCATTGGTACGATGGCATAGAATGTGCCAAGTTTATATTTGTTTTTACAAAAGTAAAATTATCTTAAAATTAAAATGTAAAACAAACTGTTTAAAATAAATTAGTGTAGAAAACCATTCAGTATCTCTTATAACCCAAATTTTTCCTATCTCGTCTGAGTACTATAAGCTATTTTCCCAGTATGTATCCTTCTTAGAAAGTATTTACAATACTTTGTCCTCTGAATTGCTTCTGCTGGAAATGCTACAATAATAACTTTGCTTAAAACAAGGAAGGAGCGGAATCAGACCAAAACTTTCATCCAATCTCTTTACTGAACACAGATTTGAAAATATAGTCCAAAATCATTGCAAAGCATTGTAAATAGCTCAAGCTCATTGCTTGAGCTATTTACCTCGGTTAATAAAAAAAGGAAAAAATAGTGTGCTGGCCAATCGAATACAAAAACTGCTGCTCCTGGAACTCCCTAAATACTGGGAGAAAGGAGATAAATAATTAAAGACAAGGTGCACTGTCTAAATATTTACACATTGCCATTGCCAGTCTAATAAAAGCTAATAAACAATGTGAAGTGAAAAAAAGGAAGTATGTACCTTTAAGAAAAAGTACATATAATCGTTCTCTGATACATTGCAAAAAAAATCAATCAAATAACAAAACTTTACACAGTGTAAACCCTATATATATATATATATATATATATATATATATATATATATACACATACACACACACACAGTATCTCACATAAGTGAATACACCCCTCACATTTTTCTGAATATTTTACTATATCTTTTCATGTGAAAACACTGCAGAAATGACACTTTGCTACAATGTAAAGTAGTGAGTGTACAGCTTGTATAACAGTGTAAATTTGCTGTCCCCTCAAAAAAACTTAACACACAGCCATTAATGTCTAAGCCTCTGGCAACAAAAGTGAGTACACCCCTAAGTGAAAAATGTCCAAATTGGTCCCATTTTCCCTCCCCAGTGTCATGTGACTCGTTAGTGTTACAAGGTCTCAGGTGTGAATGGAGAGCAGGTATGTTAAATTTGGTGTTATCGCTATCAGTCTCTCATACTAGTCACTGGAAGTTCAACATGGCACCTCATGGCAAAGAACTCTCTGAGGATCTGAAAAAAAGGATTGTTACATAGTTACATAGTAGATGAGGTTGAAAAAAGACACAAGTCCAACCTATGTGTGTGATTATATGTCAGTATTATATTGTATATCCCTGTATGTTGCGGTCGTTCAGATGCTTATTTAATAGTATTTTGAAACTATCGATGCTCGCCGCTGAGACCACTGCCTGTGGAAAGGAATTCCACATCCTTGCCGCTCTTACAGTAAAGAACCCTCTACGTAGTTTAAGGTTAAACCTCTTTTCTTCTCATTTTAATAAGTGGCCACATGTCTTGTGAAACTCCCTTCTGCGAAAAAGTTTTATCCCTATTGTGGGGTCACCACTACGGTATTTATAAATTGAAATCATATCCCCTCTCAAGCGTCTCTTCTCCAGAGAGAATAAGTTCAGTGCTCGCAACCTTTCCTCATAACTAATATCCTCAAGACCCTTTATTAGCTTAGTTGCCCTTCTTTGTACTCACTCCATTTCCATTACATCCTTCCTGAGGACTGGTGTCCAGAACTGAAAAGCATACTCCAGGTGTGGCCGGAACAGAGTCTTGTAGAGCGGGAGAATTATCGTTTTATCTCTGGAGTTGATCCCCTTTTTAATGCATGCCAATATTCTGTTTGCTTTGTTAGCAGCAGCTTGGCATTACTAAAACCTTGTGTATAGTCCCTTATCATCCCCTCCAAGAGCTTGCATACTATTGATGTTAGGCTAACTGGTCTGTAATTCCCAGGGATATATTTTGGGCCCTTTTTAAATATTGGTGCTACATTGGCTTTTCTCCAATCACCTGGTACCATTCCAGTCAGTAGACTGTCAGTAAAAATTAGGAACAATGGTCTGGCAATTACTTGACTGAGTTCCCTAAGTACCCTCGGATGCAAGCCATCTGGTCCTGGTGATTTATTAACGTTAAGTTTCCCAAGTCTAATTTTAATTCTGTCCTCTGTTACCCATGGAGGTGCTTCCTGTGATGTGTCATAAGGATAAACACTGCAGTTTTGGTTACTGAAGCCCCCCGATTCCCTCGTGAAGACTGAGGAGAAGAATAAATTCAATACCTTTGCCATCTCCCCATCCTTTGTAACCAGATGTCCTTCCTCATTCTTTATGGGGCCAATATGGTCTGTCCTCCCTTTTTTACTGTTTACATACTTAAAGAATTTCTTGGGATTTTTTTTGCTCTCCTCTGCTATGTGTCTTCCGTGTTCTATCTTAGCCGCCCTATTTGCTCCCTTACATTTCTTGTTGCATTCTTTATAAAGTCTGAATGCTGATGATGATCCCTCAACCTTGTATTTTTTGAAGGCTTCTCCTTTGGGTTTATATGCTTTACATTTTAATTCTGTCCTCTGTTACCCATGGAGGTGCTTCCTGTGATGTGTCATAAGGATAAACATTGCAGTTTTGGTTACTGAAGCCCCCTGATTCCCTCGTGAAGACTGAGGAGAAGAATAAATTCAATACCTTCGCCATCTCCCCATCCTTTGTAACCAGATGTCCTTCCTCATTCTTTATGGGGCCAATATGGTCTGTCCTCCCTTTTTTACTGTTTACATACTATCACGGGTACTCACCGAGGCTGAGATGCTGGGAGTGGCTTCCCTTGCGGCTAAGCGCACTACACCCCTGGTAGTGGTACAGAGGGTGTAGGGCACAGAGAGGCACGGGTCGTCTGCAGGCAGGAAGCTCTTGAGAGGAGGACTTCAGTCACGCAGAGATGAGAGAAACGGTGGCTCTGACCCGGAGCTGGAGAAGAAGACCCGGCCGGGGTTCTAACCCGCAAACACAATGGGAGCTGGGAGAAGTGCAGGAGATCAGGCACAGAGAACCCAGTAGTGGAGAGTCTATGATGCAGACCGATAACTAATACTGGAGACTGGCAGATGAGGAAGTCCTTGAAACAGGCCGAGGGTCAAACACAGCAGATAGTAGAGGAATCCTGAAGGCAAGCCAGAGGTAGGGGATTGGAGATGTCAGCAGAGAAGTCCGTTTAAACAAGCCGGGGTCATACACGAGAAGGCAGGAGAATCTGGAGAGAGGCAGAGGGTCAAACACTGGAAGCAGATCGTGGGGAAGTCCTTTAAACAAGCCGAGGTCAAAATGCTGGAGAGAGACAAGGTAGGTCAGGCAAATCCGGGTCAAACAGGTAAACACAGGAAGCAGGAATCAGGAACGGAACACTGGAAGCTGAAAGACAAACCAGCAATTAAACAGGGCACAAGTCAGTCCTTATATAGGCCAGAAAGGGGGCGTGACGCTGATGAGCGAACGTTCGTACGCCATTATGCCGTTACGCCGTTACGCCGTGTAGTGAACCCGTGTGTGCCGCTACTTTGCTAACGCGCATGCGCCGAAGCGCGGCTACGCCGCGCAAACGCACAGGAACCTTCCGATGTTGACAGGCTCTTTTCTGACAGTGCCCCCCCCCCCCAAAGGGCAACCTCCGGGTGCCCAATCTGGCCAGTACTCCCGGATATTTCTTGTGGAATGTTTGTATTAACCGTGGGGCGTGTATATTGGAGGAGGGTTCCCAAGAATTATCTTCTGGGGGGTACCCCTTCCACTTGACCAGGTACTGGATATGACCCCCCCTCCTTCTACAGTCCATTATAGCCTTAACCTCAAATTCATCTTCGCCTTCAATATTAATTGGAGGAGGTGGCAACTCCTCCCTTCCTGGGAAAGAACTGGGAGTTACTGGTTTCAAAAGGGAAGTATGAAAGACAGGATGAATTCTGTAAGAGCTGGGTAAAGAGAGTTCAAAGGCCACGGGGTTCACTACTCTCTTTATCTTGAAGGGACCAATAAATTTTGGACCTAATTTGCGTGAAGGACAAGAAAGTTTGAGGTTTGTTGCAGATAGCCAGACTTCATCCCCAATCTTGAAAATTGGGTTGCTCCTCCTCCCCCTGTCATAGTATTTCTTGTAGCTGTCCTGAGCCTTCTTCATAGTTTCCTGAATTATTTGAAAATTGGCTTGAATGGAATTTATTCGGTCTTGCACCGCAGGAACTGATACTTCTGAAAAAGAATTAGGCAAAAAAGAGGGGTGAAATCCATAATTAGCCCAGAAAGGAGTTTGATTGGTTGCTGTATGTATGGAATTATTGTAGGCAAATTCTGCACAGGGGAGGAGTGAAACCCAGTTGTCTTGAGAGCATGAGCAGAAACAGCGCAGATATTGTTCCAGCGTTTGGTTCGTCCTCTCTGTTTGGCCATTACTTTGAGGATGATATGCTGAGGATAGGCATACCTTGATTTCCAGGGATTTACAAAGGTCTCTCCAAAATTTTGAGGTGAACTGGACTCCTCTGTCAGACACAATGCTAACGGGTACTCCATGTAGCCTAACCACTTCCTTGATGAATATATCCGCGGTATCTGAGGCAGAGGGTGTGCCCTTCATGGGTAAGAAATGGACCATTTTTGAAAGGCGGTCGACTACTACCAGAATGGTGGAGAATCCCTCAGCAGGTGGTAGGTCAACGATAAAGTCCATGGCCACTTCCTTCCAGGGTTGCTCTGGAATGGGTAATGGTCTTAATAGACCCCAGGCTTTTGCATTGGATCCCTTGCTGCGTTGGCAAATAATACAAGAGTTTACGTAGTTCTTACAGTCCTGACTCCACCCTGGCCACCAGAATGAACGATGTATTAGTTCCGAGGTCTTTTGTACCCCGAAATGTCCTGCAAATTTGTTATCATGAAATGTTTTTAGTACCAAGGGTCTTACTTGCGCTGGAACAAATATTTTGTTTTGGGCCCATAGTAAACCATCCTGTTTCCTCAGTGTGGGTACTTCAGGTTTTAAGCATTGGCTGGAGGCCTGTTCAATGGCAGTTCTTAGATCTGGCTGGATTGAACAAAGAAAATTCTGTGAGGATAGAATAGTACCAGGTTCTGCTGTTTGAGAGGTTTCTGGGAACATCCGAGATAGGGCGTCCGCTTTCCCATTCTTGGAACCAGGCCGATAGGAAATGTGAAAGTTGAACCTGGAGAAGAACAAAGCCCAGCGGGCTTGCCGGGGTCTGAGGCGTTTTGCTGTTCTAAGGTACTCCAGGTTCTTGTGATCTGTGAAGATCATAATGGGGTGAGAAGCGCCCTCCAAAAGATATCTCCACTCCTCAAGAGCAAATTTGATGGCCAGTAGTTCACGCTCCCCCATGTCATAGTTCCTTTCTGGCGGGGACAGTTTCCGGGAGGCAAATGCCACAGGATGAAGAAGGGCCTTCTGGCCTCGTCTTTGGGATAGAATTGCTCCTAAAGCGGATTCTGAGGCGTCTACTTCCAACACATAAGGAAAAGCGGGGTCTGGATGCAGTAGTACCGGGGCAGAAGTAAATAGATTCTTCAGTTTATCAAATGCTTCCTGAGTTTCTGAGGACCACTGGAATCGGCTTTGCTGGCGAGTCAGTTGGGTTATGGGAGAAATAATCGATGAAAATCCTTTTATGAACCTGCGATAAAAGTTGGCAAAGCCCACAAATCGTTGGACCCCCTTTTTGTCTGTAGGGGCTGGCCATTCTTGGATAGACTTCACTTTCTGAGGATCCATTGAGACCCCTTCAGTGGAGATAATGAACCCTAGGAATTGGACTACTGTTTTTTCAAATTCGCATTTCTCTCCCTTTAGGTAAAGTCCGTGCTTCCTGAGGATCGTGAGTACCTTCTTCACATGGACTTGGTGCTGCTCAATGGTTGTAGAGAAAATCAGAATATCGTCAAGGTAAACAATCACAAAGTCATCTAAGTATTCACGAAAAATATAATTTACTAGGTGTTGGAATGTAGCTGGGGCATTACATAGACCAAATGGCATCACTAGATATTCAAAATGTCCGAACCTAGACCTAAAAGCCGTTTTCCACTCATCCCCTGGGCGTATCCGCACCAAGTTGTATGCGCCCCTTAGGTCAAGTTTAGAGAAAACTCGTGCGGTTCAAAACCGTTGGAACAGTTCTGGGATGAGGGGAAGCAGATAACGGTTCTTGATGGTGATCTTGTTGATTTCCCTGTAGTCCACACAAGGCCTTAAAGTACCATCTTTTTTTTCAACGAAGAAAATCCCTGCTCCAGCCGGAGAAGAGGAAGGACAAATGAATCCCTTTTCCAGGTTTTCGTTGATGTAGGACCGCAGAGCCTCCAACTCCTTTTCTGATAGGGGGAATATACGACCAAAAGGAATCTCGGAGCCAGGTAAGAGATCAATGGGACAGTCGTATGGTCGGTGAGGAGGCAAACTGTCAGCTCTCCTTTTGTCAAAAATGTCCATGAATTCACGGTAGGCTGCAGGGACGTGCTGAAGGTGATCAGGAACTGGCTGGACAGTTAGACAGGAAGCTGTGCAGACAGGACCAGAGGTGAAGCAGTGCTGGGAGCAGTAAGCCGAAGAGAAGGAGATCTTCTTCTCACTCCAATTGATATGGGGGTCGTGAGCTTGCAGCCATGGAAGTCCCAGGATGATAGGGAACATGGGGGAGCAGATGATGTCAAAGCACAGAAATTCTTGATGTCCTGAATCTGTGATGGTGAGAATGGGTTTAGTTTCTTGGGTAACAGGCCCGGAACAGGGGGATGATCCATCGGCCAGGTGGATTTGGAGCCTTTGTCTTTTATTTTGCAGAGGGATGCGTAAACTTCGAGCTAGGGATGTATCTAGGAAGCAGCTGCAGGCGCCAGAATCAATAATGGCTGGTAGCCGGATCTCCTCGCCTGCCACCTGTAGGGAGACAGGAAGGACAAGATGAGTTGAACTTGAACCATTGACTTGAAAGTTCATAGCTGTTTGTAATTGGGACTTACTGGGTCTTATAGGACAGTTGCGCAAAAAGTGGCCTGACCCTCCACAGTATAGGCAGAGATTGGCCTCCCGCCGGCGTTGTTTCTCATCAGGTGTAAGTGGAGCTCGGATCAGTCCCAGTTGCATTGGCTCGCTCTCCAAGGTAGAGGAGGAAGGGACTGCAGGAAGAGGATGACCTGTGGGGACCCTGGGTAGCATCCATGTAGGCCGAGGAGATTGAAGACGTTCAGCACGTCGTTCCCGTAGACGTCGGTCTAGTTTTATGGCTAGCTGGATCAACTCCTCCAGGGTGGAAGGAGAATCAACACGTGCCAATTCATCTTTGAGAGTCTCTGAGAGTCCCTGGCGGTACTGGTATTTGAGAGCCGCCTCATTCCATCCAGTGTCCCCTGACCATTTCCGAAATTCGACCGTATAGTCCTCCACCGGTCTTTTTCCCTGGACTAAGGTATGTAAGATGGACTCGGCCGTGGCTATGCGTTGGGGATCATCATATAATCTTCCCATGGATTCAAAGAAGGTTTCCACTGAGTTTAGTAAGGGACTTTTCTGCTCCAGGAGGTTGTGAGCCCAAGCTTGGGGTTCTTCAGACAACAAGGAAATAGTGAACCCTACTTTTACTGTCTCAGAGCTGAAAGTCTTAGGTTGGAGAGCCAGGTATAACAAGCAGGCGTTTTTAAATGCTCTAAACCTCTTCCGATTTCCGGAAAATCGTTCGGGTGTGGGCACCCTAGGTTCTGGGAGAGTCATAACAACTGCAGGAGCTGCGCTGGAGTGATCTTGTGAAGAGCTGGCCCCACTGGGGGATGTGGAAGTTGCATCCCCGGGAGATAAGATTAGGTGCTGGAGACGACCTTCTAGTTGGAAATAGCCATCTTGTAGCCTCTGGACTGCTTGCGTAAGGGTCGTTACCTGCTGGCATAGAGCTTCGAGAGGGGAACCCACTCTGTCGGCCTCAGACATCTGGCTGGTTTGTACTATCACGGGTACTCACCGAGGTTGAGATGCTGGGAGTGGCTTCCCTTGCGGCTAAGCGCACTACACCCCTGGTAGTGGTACAGAGGGTGTAGGGCACAGAGAGGCACGGGTCGCCTGCAAGCAGGAAGCTCTTGAGAGGAGGACTTCAGTCACGCAGAGATGAGAGCAACGGTGGCTCTGACCCGGAGCTGGAGAAGAAGACCCGGCCGGGGTTCTAACCCGCAAACACAATGGGAGCTGGGAGAAGTGCAGGAGATCAGGCACAGAGAACCCAGTAGTGGAGAGTCTATGATGCAGACCGATAACTAATACTGGAGACTGGCAGATGAGGAAGTCCTTGAAACAGGCCGAGGGGCAAACACAGCAGATAGTAGAGGAATCCTGAAGGCAAGCCAGAGGTAGGGGATTGGAGATGTCAGCAGAGAAGTCCGTTTAAACAAGCCGGGGTCATACACGAGAAGGCAGGAGAATCCGGAGACAGGCAGAGGGTCAAACACTGGAAGCAGATCGTGGGGAAGTCCTTTAAACAAGCCGAGGTCAAAATGCTGGAGAGAGACAAGGTAGGTCAGGAAAATCTGGGTCAAACAGGTAAACACAGGAAGCAGGAATCAGGAACGGAACACTGGAAGCTGAAAGACAAACCAGCAATTAAACAGGTCACAAGTCAGTCCTTATATAGGCCAGAAAGGGGGCGTGACGCTGACGAGCGAACGTTCATACGCCATTACGCCGTTACGCCGTTACGCCGTGTAGTGAACCCGTGTGTGCCGCTACTTTGCTAACGCGCATGCGCCGAAGCGCGGCTCCGCCGCGCAAACGCACAGGAACCTTCCGATGTTGACAGGCTCTTTTCAGACACATACTTAAAGAATTTCTTGGGATTTTTTTTTGCTCTCCTCTGCTATGTGTCTTTCGTGTTCTATCTTAGCCGCCCTATTTGCACCCTTACATTTCTTGTTGCATTCTTTATAAAGTCTGAATGCTGATGATGATCCCTCAACCTTGTATTTTTTGAAGGCTTCTCCTTTGCGTTTATATGCTTTACATTGGAGTTAAGCCATCCAGGACTTTTGTACGCTCTTTTAAATGTATTACCCAATGGGATGCATTGGCTAATGCCCTTATTTAATATGCTCTTAAAACAAACCCATCTCTCCTCTGTGTTCTCTGTTCCTAAGATTTTATCCCAATTCATGCCTTCTAACAAGGTTCGTAGTTTAGGGAAGTTGGCTCTTATGAAATTCAGTGTCTTTGTATTTCCCTTATGTTTCCTATTTGTGTGATTTATACTGAAGCCAATTGACCTGTAATCGCTGTTTCCTAAATTGCCCCATATTTCCACATCCGTGATCAGGGATGTATTGTTGGTAATCAGTAGATCCAATAAGGCTTTATTTCTAGTTGGTGCGTCTACCATCTGAACCATTAAATTGTCCTGCAAGACATTTAGGAACTGGCGAGCCTTAGACGAATGCGTGGTTCCCTCTGCCCAGTCCACATCTGGATAATTAAAATCCCCCATTATGATAAAAACTTCCCATCCTTGCTGCTAATCCAACTTGTGATAGGAGATCTGTCTCCCCCTCCTCCCTCAGGTTAGGGGGCCTATAGCATACTCCCAGTAATATTTTCCCCTTAGCTTCATCCCTTTGGAGCTCTACCCATAAGGATTCCACCTCCTCCCTAGCCGCCTTACATTCACTTACATTATTCTTGGTATATAGGCATACCCCTCCCCCTTTTTTACCCTCTCTATCCCTGCGATAAAGGGCAAACCCTTGAATGGTTGCCAGCCAATCATGAGAGCTGTTGAACCAGGTCTCTGAAATTCCCACAAAATCCAAATCCTCCTTGTACAACAGTATCTCTAGTTCACCCATCTTGTCCACCAGGCTCCTGGCATTGGTGGACATGCCACGTAGTTTAGACCGGTCACTAGGACTTGTTACTATATTTACCTTGGGTTTATGTGCTTTAGTCAACCTGCCACTAATGCCCCCAATACTACTCTCTGGAATATGTTCCGCTCTGACTATCTCTACCTCTGGGCCCTTCCCCCTGTTGCTTAGTTTAAAAACCCCTCTAACTTCTTGGCCATCTTTACTCCCAGCTGATTTGTATCCTCCTCATTTAGGTGCAGTTCGTCCCTTCTAGGGATGAGCCAAACACCCTCCGGTTCGGTTCGCAGCAGAACATGCGAACAGGCAAAAAATTTGGACGAATTTGGACGAACACCGCTAAAGTCTATGGGACACGAACATGAATAATCAAAAGTGCTTATTTTAAAGGCTTATATGCAAGTTATTGTCATAAAAAGTGTTTGGGGACCCGGGTCTTGCCCCAGGGCATATGCTTCAATGCAAATTTTTTTTTTTAAATGGCAGTTTTTTCGCGAGCAGTGATTTTTTTTAAGCTTAAAGTGAAACAATAAAAATGAAATATTCCTTTAAATATCATGTCTGGGGGGTGGCTGCAAACTGGCGCATTTTTCCCATGTTTAGAACAGTACCACAGCAAAATGACATTTCTAAAGGAATAATTGTCATTTAAAAACTGATTGCGGCTGTAATGAATTGTCGGGTTTCGGCAATATAGATAAAACTCATTAAAAAAAGAGCATGGATCCCCCCCCCCCCCAGTCCATTACCAGGCCCTTTGGGTCTGGTATGAATATTAAGGGGAACCCCAGAACCAAAATTTCTAAAAAAATTGCGTGGGGGTCCCCCTAAAAACCATGTGACTAGTGGTAGGTGTCCTTCGCGCTATCAATAGTGTGCAACAAAGAATAAGAACTAAATTAAATGCAGCAAAATCTAGAATGTGCACAGTGACACAAATAAATAAAGACAAAAAACAAAAAATGATTTCACGCAGTGATCTAATTTCCTGGGGAAATCTCCTCCAGGCAAGGTATTGTGAAAAAAATTGTTAAAACAGGACTAGTAAGTGCATAAAGTGCATAAGTGCATAAAAAATAAATAAATAACAAAGAAGTATATTCATAAATTCATAACTGGTACGCATAAATAAATCAATTCAAATAACTGGTGAGTGATACCAAAAATGCTGATGAATGATGTACCAATAATGATAAATTAGTGCAATATATAGTGAATAGTCCAGAAATAAAATGAATTGAAAGACTAGGTCCTCATAAGATGTTGAACTGTATTAAAAAGTCCTGAATATGGGATACAGTATATTTACAATAGGTGGCTTCTTAGTAATAAAATATAGTGGTGTTGCCCATAAATAACTTCATAAAAGTGGTCTCTCAGAACTCTCACCTCAAAGCTGGTAAAACATAGCATCTGTGAGTTCGGGTCCATAGGCGTTACCACTGCTGTATGTCAATAAGGCGGATTGTGGATTTCTCCTTAAGGATCCCCTGCTGGAATTCCTAAAACAGCTCCGGTATTACCAGCGCAATGGTAAGGGGAAAGAAAGGAGAGAAGAAAGGGAGCTCTACTGGTGTAGTATGTTAAAAGTATAGGGATGTTTATTAAATAAATAAAGGTGGACTCCTACATTTTGACACAAGATAAAAAGCAAATAGAACAAACAATGATAGTGTGGCGCTCTCAGCGCCCTTTCACTTTTCCTCCTGTGTACGTCTCGCTCCGGCCACTCCCTACGTGTTACGACACCGTCACGTGTCTTCATCTGGGGAGGCCCTGGCCCTTCAGGTCTGATATGCAAATTAAGGGGAACCCTGCGCCAAATTTAAAAAAAAAATGGTGTAGGAGTCCCCCCCCAAAATCCATACCAGACCCTTATCCGAGCACGCAACCTGGCAGGCCGCAGGAAAAGAGGGGGACAAGAGAGCGCCCCCCTCCTGAACCGTACCAGGCCACATGCCCTCAACATGGGGAGGATGTCCCAATGTTGATGGGGACAAGGGCCTCATCCCCATAACCCTTGCCCGATGGTTGTGGGGGTATGCAACAAGGGGACCCCCAGATCCCGGCCTCCCCCCATGTGAATTTGTAATGGGGTACTTGTACCCCTACCATTTCACAAAAAGAGTGTCAAAAATTGTAAAAAAGACAAGAGACAGCTTGGGACAAGTCCTTTATTAAAAAATAAAAATGTCCCGTGATGTAAGTTCACGCCGCCCGACTGACCGAAAAAAAAAAAGATGCAACCGACCCGCCTCCATGGGAGGCTCCCGCCGATTGACGTGTCTTCTCTGTGACAGTTTTTACATAACTGAGGGTGACCCCGCCCCCCCTCTGACACCACGGGGAAGCCACGGGGAACCCGTGCTCCCGTTAGACAACATACAGTATGGAGGGACTTCACAGTGCTGATAGTTGCTCCCCAGATTCAGAACCTGGGCTTCCGGGGAAACAAAAATATTTTTTTGTATTGAAATGTATTGAAAGATTTGGGTAAAAATAGAAAAAAAACACATTTCAAAGATATATTAGAAGTAATAGGAATGAGATAACATCAAAAGGGTTAATTCACTGAGAACACCTACTAATTGCCTAACAAGACACATCCAATGAGATGAAATTAACCAAATATATTGGGCATGCGCTATTATCAATGGGAAAACTGCAGTTACCCTAGCACCAGTTGCAGTTTACATACTTATTATTGTCTGCATGCGCCACTGCGCATGTTCAATCAATTATTTTTCCAGCGCACCAATTAAAGTGTGAACCGGCGCAGCGCATTCGTTTTAGTAAATCACCCCCAATGTGCTTAAAGTGATTGTAAATGCAGTTTAAAACAAAAAATAACAAACAGGTTTATACTTACCTGCTCAGGCAATATAATTGCACAGAGCAGCCCTGAACCTGTTCTTCCTTGGTTCCCCACCTGCGCTCCTGGCTCCTCCTCTTTGGACTCACTCCAGAGCCTCACTGTCTGCCTCTATAGACACAGACAGCGGGATTCGGCCTGCCCCCCCACTCCCTCGTCACTGTCTTTGATTGACAACAACAAAGCCTGCTATACCAGGAAGTGAGGGGAAAGAAGAGCTGCAGACAGATACAGTGCTGGATTTATGGGCTCAGGTAGGTAAAGGGGGGGAAGGAGTTCAGGGGCAATACTGGTACCTAAACATTTTTTACCTTAACCACTTCAGCCCCAGAAGGATTTGCCCCCTTCCTGACCAGGTCATTTTTTGCGATACAGCACTGCGTCGCTTTAACCACTTGCGACCAGCCACCGCAGTTGTACTGCGGCAACATGCCTCGGCTGCGTAAATCGACGTTATGTTACGTCACTCCCTCTGGTGGCCACTAGGGGCGTGCCTGTAGCTCGGCCCGGAGCCGATGCTCCCACAATCGCTCGTAAAACGGCGAGAACCGGGATCTCTGTGTGTAAACCGAGGGGAGAAGTGACAGAACAGAAAAGTATGAACAGCGATCTGTCATCTCCCCTGGTCAGTCCCCTCCCCCCTTCAGTTAGAACACACACTAAGGAACACAATTAACCCCTTGATCGCCCCCTAGTGCTAACCCCTTCACTGCCAGTGACATTTTTACAGTAATCAGTGCATTTTTATAGCACTGATCGCTGTATTAATGCCAATGGTCCCAAAAATGTGTCAAAATTGTCCGATGTGTCCACCATAATGTCGCAGTCACGATAAAAATTGCAGATCGCTGTCATTACTAGTAAAAAAAGAAAAATATTAATAAAAAATGCTATAAATCTATCCCCTATTTTGTAGATGCTATAACTTTTGCGCAAACCAATCAATACACGCTTATTGCAATTTTTATTACCAAAAATGTGTAGAAAAATACATATCAGCCTAAACTGAGAAAAAAATTTGTTTTTTTATATATTTTTGGGGGATATTTATTATAGCAAAAAGTAAAAAATATTGTGTTTTATTTCAAAATTGTCGCTCTTTTTTTGTTTATAGCTCAAAAAATAAAAACAGCAGAGATGATCAAATACCACCAAAAGAAAGCTCTATTTGTGTGAAAAAAAGGACGTCAATTTTGTTTGGGTGCAAAGTCACACGACTGCGCAATTGTCAGTTAAAGTGACGCAGTGCCGAATCACAAAAAGTGCTCCGGTCAGGAAGGGGGTAAAATCTTCCGGGGCTGAATCAGGTAGCTGACAATTGCGCGGTCAAGCAACGTTGTACCCAAACAAAATTTATGTCCTTTCTTCCCCACAAATAGAGCTTTCTTTTGGTGGTATTTTATCACCTCTTCGATTTTTATTTTTTGCGCTATAAACTAAAAAAGAGCGACAATTTTGAAAAAAAAATACAATATTTTGTACTTTTTGCTACAATAAATATCGCAAATAAATAAATAAATACATTTCTTCAGCAGTTTAGGCCGCTCTATGGGGCGTCAGATGGAAACGGACTTCATGTCCTTTTTCATCCGATTTGATCCACTGGATGGCGAATGTATCACCATACGTCTATTTTTAGCAGATTTTATTGCATCGGATGCCCGGCGGGTGTTAGCAGACACATGTAGGCTGATATCCGCTGCCCAATAGAAAACAATGGGTGGTCTGATCAGGTCCACCTGAAAAACTGATAGGTGGACCCGAACGGTCCGCTGGTGTGAAAGGGATCTTATAGTGAGAGGGCTGGCACAAAAAAGCATTTATTATTTATTGTTAAAGAGTAACTCCACTTTTTTTGAGAAAAAAAACATTCCCCCCTGCGTGATCTATGTACAGTGCAAGGATTATAATAAACTTTGTTGCAGTTTCCTACCTCTTGTTATTCTGACTTCATTATGGTTACCAAGAATTTGGCCAAGTGAAGTCCCACATTAGTTTGCCAGGGTTGAGAAACTCGAACATGCGCGATTTACTGGGAACCCATGGTAGTGGCAAACTATAAACTCATTGCTAATAGTCAGCAATTTCTGAAAAATATACGTATCAAAAAGTGCTGTGGGATGAAAGTTGTGTACATAGTAGATCTTATGTGGGCAAGGCTCCAATCTAATAATATTGTATCCCTGACAGCACCCTCCAGTGTCTCCTGTCTTCTCATGGTGTAACTGTAAGTATTATTTTACTAACGTATCAGCCTCAGGTGATTGCACTGTGATCATCTGCCAAACAGAAGAGAATATTTTTTATTTAGTCTTCTCACAGCTTTCACAGGAGAGCAAAGGATTGTTTAACTACTTGAAGACTGGACTGTTATACCTACTTCCAGTCTGTGCCATTTTTCAGTTTTTAGCACCGTCAAACTTTGAAGTCAGTCATGCAGCACTGTATTTACATGATTTTTTTTACATAAATAGAGCTTTCTTTTAGTGGTATTTAATCACCACTGTTTTTTGTTTTCCTTTTTACTATACTACATTTTACTATATAAAGTAAAAAAGACCGAAAAGTTTTTCTTCATTTCTGTTATAAAATTTTGCAAATAAGTAATCTTTCTTCCTATATTTAGCTCAAAATGTATTCTGCTACATTTCTTTGGTGGAAAAAAACAAATAATTGTGCATTATTTAGTCTGTGTATATAGAGCAGTGGCGGATGGTGGGTTTTCCTTTTTAGGGGGAGGCAAACAACCACCCCCCCTCCAGGCGGCCAGCGGACGCGGCACTACCACCTCCTAGATCAGGCAGCCGGCGGTCTGGCACTTGCCCGATCTAGGTGGCGAGCTGTGATGTCCTCCAGCACAGCCTGTCTGCTGTGTGTGCGGTGGGGTGTGGGCAGCAGCTCCAGTGTCCGCTCCTCCAGCAGCTTACTCCGCTGTGTGTCTCCTCTCTCTTCCGCCTAAGCGCTAGGCATCCAGTAGGATCTCCTGACGCTTTGGCATATCGGGAAACAGGTCTCAAAACCTCCTGCCTCCGGATTGGCGGGGAGGAACTTTAGTGTGAAAATAGCAAAAATGTATTCGCTATCGTCACACAACTGGGTGGGCTCGGAGCGCAGTGCCCACCTTCTTTTGAAGCCTATTAGAGCCTCAGGCTCACCCCCCCATTGGAATCCACAGTCCGGCGCCCTGATATGTAGATCAGCGGGCCAGACGCATGGATAGAGGGGTGGGCGCCTGTGCGCCCTCTATGAACTCATAAGCCCCATACACACGATAGGACTTTGTACAAACTTTCCCTTGGATTTTTGTACAAAGGGCGTTGCCCAAAAGTTTGTCTTGCATACAGACGACAGGACTTTTCCAGCCAACTTTCACCATATCATGTGGTTTTTCAGCTCTTTACCACCACCCTTTGGTCAACTTGTGTATTGTTGTCTGATATTGTGTGAATCTCGCCACTTTTATTGGCAAGATTGACACCTTGCGAGCCGGGTTGACTCTGGTGCGGGGATCCGACTTGGATCCCCGCCAATGCCAGGCACTGTGTTTGGTATGAGTCTTGAGGGGGAACTCCACGCCAAATTTTAAATAAAAAAATGGCATGGGTTCCCCCCCCCCCGGGGCATACCAAGCCCTTAGGTCTGGTATGGATATTAAGAGAAAACCCCCTACGCCGAAAAAACGGCGTAGGGGTCCCCCCCAAATCCATACCAGACCCTTATCCGAGCACGCAGCCCGGCCGGTCAGGAAAGGGAGTGGGGACGAGCGAGCGCCCCCCCCTCCTGAGCCGTACCAGGCCGCATGCCCTCAACATGGGGGGTGGGTGCTTTGGGGGAGGGGGGTGCCCTGCGGGCCCCCCACCCCAAAGCACCTTGTCCCCATGTTGATGAGGACAAGGGCCTCTTCCTGACAACCCTGGCCGTTGGTTGTCGGGGTCTGCGGGCGGGGCGCTTATCGGAATCCGGGAACCCCCTTTAATAAGGGGGCCCCCAGATCCCGGCCCCCCACCCTATGTGAATAAGTATGGGGTACATCGTACCCCTACCCATTCACCTAGGGAAAAAAGTGTCAATAACAAAACACAGTACACAGGTTTTTAAAGTAATTTATTAGGCAGCTCCGGGGTCTTCTTCCAACTTCGGGGGTCCTCTTCCAACTTCGGGGGTCTCTCCGGCGTCTTCTCCCGGTGTCCGCATCTTCTGCCGGCTCCACCGCTATCTTCTGGCGCTCTTTTGCCAGCGGTGGTCCGGACTTCTGGATCGTCTTTTTCCCTCTTCTCTTCCAGAGATGTCACCGCCTATATAAGTCCGTTGTCGAGTGCACAGAGAACATTCTGGCTGGAGAGAGCGTCGTGTCAACATCTCTGGAAGAGAAGAGGGAAGAAGACGATCCAGAAGTCCGGACCACCGCTGGCAAAAGAGCGCCAGAAGATAGCGGTGGAGCCGGCAGAAGATGCGGACACCGGGAGAAGACGCCGGAGAGACCCCCGAAGTCGGAAGAGGACCCCCGAAGTCGGAAGAAGACCCCCAAAGTCGGAAGAAGACCCCGGAGCTGCCTAATAAATTACTTTAAAAACCTGTGTACTGTGTTTTTTTTTTACCCCATACTCATTCACATAGGGTGGGGGGCCGGGATCTGGGGGCCCCCTTATTAAAGGGGGTTTCCGGATTCCGATAAGCGCCCCGCCCGCAGACCCCGACAACCAACGGCCAGGGTTGTTGGGAAGAGGCCCTTGTCCTCATCAACTTGGGGACAAGGTGCTTTGGGGTGGGGGGCCCACAGGGTGCCCCCCTCCCCCAAAGCACCCACTCCCCATGTTGAGGGCATGCGGCCTGGTATGGCTCAGGAGGGGGGGGGGGCGCTCACCCGTCCCCACTCCCTTTCCTGACCGGCCGGGCTGCGTGCTCGGATAAGGGTCTGGTATGGATTCGGGGGGACCCCCACGCCGTTTATTCGGCGTAGGGGGTTCCCCTTAAAATCCATACCAGACCGAAGGGCTTGGTGTTCCCCAGAGGGGAATTCCCTCTCACGCCCACCGCAGTAGGAAAATGTGTTTTTCCTATTGCAGCTAGCGCGAGATGTACAGTACCATGCCGCGGAGAACCAACACGATCCGATCGCGCTGGAAACATTCTCGCGGCTGCGTACTGTAGTTTGTACAAAAGTCCAATGGCTTTGTGTACACACGATAGGGCTTTGCTCCATCTGACTTTTGTTGCTGGAAAGTTTGTCCGTTCACACAGCCAACAAAAGTCCAATGGAAACTGAAAAAGTTTGTCCGATGGAGCGTACACACGGTCGGATGTTGCTCCAAAACAGCTAATTTGCATGTTTGTTGTCAAAAAGTCTGATCGTGTGTACGACCCTATATAGAGTATACAAACTATGGTGTATATATATGTGTGTATATATATATATATATATATATATATATATATATATATCTATATATATATATATACATACAAATACACAGTGTCCTCACAAAAGTGAGTACACCCCTTACATTTTTGTAAATATTTTATTATATCTTTTCATGTGACAACTCTGAAGAAATGACACTTTGCTATAATGTAAAGTAGTGGGTGTACAGCTTGTATAACAGTGTACATTTGCTGTCCCCTCAAAACAACTCAACACACAGCCATTAATGTCTAAATCACTGGCAACAAAAGTGAGGATAACCCTAAGTGAAAATGTTCAAATTGGGCCCAAAGTGTCAAAATTTGATGTGGCCACCATTGTTTTCTAGCACTGCCTTAACCCTCTTGGGCATGGAGATCACCAGATCTTCACAGGTTCTCACTGGAGTCCTCTATAAACTTCCATGACGACATCATGGAGCTGGTGGATGCTAGAGACCTTGTGCTCCTCCACCTTCTGTTTAAGGATGCCCCACAGATGCTCTATAGGGTTTAGGTCTGGAGACATGCTTGGCCAGTCCTTTACCTTTATCCTCAGCATCTTTAGCAAGGCAGTGGTCGTCTTGGAGGTGTGTTTGGGGTCGTTATGTGGAAATACTGCCCTGCGGCCCAGTCTCTGAAGGGAGGGGATCATGCCTTGCTTCAGTATGTCACAGTATATGTTGACATTCATGGTTCCATCAATGAACTGTAGCTCCCCAGTGCCGGAAGCAATCATGCAGCCCCAGACCCTGACACTCCCACCACCATGCTTGACCATAGGCAAGACACACTTGTCTTTGTACTCCTCACCTGGTTGCCGCCACACACGCTTGACACCATCTGAACCAAATATAATGCTTTGAAAAAGTATTCACACCCCTTGAAATTTTCCACATTTTGTCACGTTACAGCCAAAAATGTAAATGTATTTTATTGGGATTTTATGTGATAGACCAACACAAAGTGGCACATGATTGTGAAGTGGAAGGAAAATGATAAAGGGTTTTCAATTTTTTTTACAAAAAAAATCTGAAAAGTGTAGCAAGCAAAAATTTGTATTCAGCGCCCTTTTTTCTGATACCCCTAACTAAAATCTAGTGGAACCAATTGTCTTCAGAAGTCACCTAATTAGTAAATAGAAATACAGCTGTTCTGTGAAGCCTTCAGAGGTTTGTTGGAGAACGTTAGTGAACAAACAGCATAATGAAGGCCAAGCAACACACCAGACAGGTCAGGGATAAAGTTGTGGAGAATTTTAAAGCAGGGTTGAGTTATAAAAAAATATCCCAAGCTTTGAACATCTCACGGAGCACTTTTCAATCCATCATCCAAAACTGAAGAGTATGGCACAACTGCAAACCTACCAAGACATGGCCGTCCCCCTAAACTGACAGGTCGAACAAAAAGAGCATTAATCAGAGAAGCAGCCAAGAGGCCCATGGTAA
Source organism: Lithobates septentrionalis (assembly GCA_037952835.1). NCBI lineage: Eukaryota > Metazoa > Chordata > Amphibia > Anura > Ranidae > Lithobates > Lithobates septentrionalis. The sequence goes on along the minus strand of JBBDGP010000816.1, from coordinate 1,288,829 downwards.
CTCTGGAGGAGCTGCAGAGATCCACAGCTCAGGTGGGAGAATCTGTCCACAGTACAACTATTAGTCGTGCACTCCACAAATCTGGTCTTTATAGAAGAGTGGCAAGAAGAAAGCCATTGTTGAAAGAAAGCCATAAGAAGTCCAGTTTGCAGTTTGCAAAAAGCTATGTGGGGAACACAGCAAACATGTGCAAGAAGGTGCTCTGGCCAGATAAGACCAAAATTTAACTTTTTGGCCTAAAAGCAAAACGCTATGTGTGGCAGAAAACAAACACTGCACATCACCCTGAAAGCATCATCCCCACCGTTAAACATGGTGGTGGCAGCATTGTGTTGTGGGGATGCTTTTCTTCAGCAGGAACAGGGAAGCTGGTCAGAGTTGATGGGAAGATGGATGAAGCCAAATACAGGGTTTAGAGGAAAACCTGTTAGAGTCTGCAAAACACCTGAGACTGGGGCGTAGGTTCACTTTCCAGCAGGACAACAACCCTAAACATACAGCTAGAGCTACAATGGAATGGTTTAGATCAAAGCATATTCATGTTTAGAATAGCCCAGTCAAAGTCCAGACCTAAATCTAATTGAGAATCAATGGCAAGACTTGAAAATTGCTGTTCACAGATGCTCTCCATGCAATTTGACAGGGCTTGAGCTATTTTACAAAGAAGAATGGGAAAACATTTCACTCTCTAGATGTGCAAAGCTGGTAGAAACATACCCAAAAAGAATTGCAGCGAAAGGTGGTTCTACAAAGTATTGACTCAGGGGGGCTGAATACAAATGCACGCCACACTTTTCACATATTTATTTATAAACAAATTTTGAAAACTATTTATCATTTTTCTTCCACTTCACGATTATGTGTCACTTTGTTGGTCTATCACATAAAATCTCAATAAAATACATTTACGTTTTTGGTTGTAACATGACAAAATGTGTAAAAGTTCAAGGGGTATGAATACTTTTTCAGGGCACTGTAAGTTTATCTTGGTCTCATCAGACCACAAGACATGGTTTCAGTAATCCAAACCCTTATTCTGCTTGTCTTCAGAAAACTGTTTGCAGGCTTTCTTGTGCATCATCTTCATTAATGGCATTAATGGCTGTGTGTTGAGTTATTTTGCAAATTTATACTGTTATACAAGCTGTACACTCACTACTTTACATTGTAGCAAAGTGTCATTTCTTCAGTGTTGTCACATGAAAAGGTATAATAAAATATATACAAAAATGTGAGATACTGTATATGTGAGATACAGTATCTCACTTTTGTGAGATACTGTATATTTGAAAATTGATCAATCCTGATTTACTGATGGCCTATCTCAATTCTTGAGGCCCTAATATGCCAGGACAGCAGAACTACCCTCCTAATGTATTTCGTAAGAGGCGTGGTGAGTTTTTTGAAGTTGTAATTTGTTGTCACAATTATTTTGTAAAAGTAAAGAAACTAAATAAAATGTGTTTCACAAAGTTTTCATATTTCTCACACACAGCATAGACATACTTACAATTACATCCTAAAATACATTCTATTACTCCTCTTGAGTTTAGGGATACCACATATGTGAGACTTTTTCACAGCCAGAGGGGCCCAAAATCCTAGAAGTACCTTCTGGCCTTTTTTTTTTTTAATTCTATATTCTATTTTTCCAAAAACAAAAAGTACATTTTTTATACATATCAACAAATAAACAAATAACATTATTGCTGTTTGCGTATCACAGAGTATAGTTTAACATATTATAGTTCAGTTTTCTTTACATATATATGACTTATTGTCAACCACAGCAGAACCAAAAGTAACACAGCATATACAGAAGAAAAAAAAAAAAAAAAAAAACACAACCCACACACAGATTCTTCCCCTGTTTCTAGTATATCCATTCTACATACACGCATATGCGCATTTGTCTGTATACGCACTTTGTGCACGCACACACATAGACACATACATATATAGTTTCCCTGTCCTCTTCCCCCCCAGCATTTCACAAATGCTAATTACCAGGCAGAGAAGAGAAGGAGGAAAAAAAAAAAAACTCCTCCCATAATGCTGTTCTCCGATCGCACATCCGTATTCCCTAGTGCAGACCAGAAGGGACCATGAGTTCCATTTTTTATTGAATTTCTCCACCTTACCCTGTATAGTTGCAATACCTTTTTCCATAGCATATATCCCAGCTATTTTTTTAAACCACAATGAGATCGGGGGGGGGTGATTCCCGCTTCCAAAAGGCTGGGATACAAGCCTTTTGCTGCATTCAGAAGGTGAACCACCAGGGAGTTCCAATATTTGCGCTTAGGAAGATCCGAAAGGTGGAGAAGATATCTTCTTGGATATCTTCCTGGATCGAGCCCCAAATCATACTCTGTTAACTGTCTTACGGTGTCCCGCACTTTAGACCAGAAATCTACTATCTTCTTACATGACCAGAAGATATAGAGCATGTTACCCTCTGACTCTCCGCACCACCAGCATTTATTCGACCTCTCTGAGTACATTTTTTGTAATAGTAATGGAACTTTGTACCACCTTGTAAGAATTTTTTAACATAGCTCTTGGTAATGGCTGGCTGTAGAAGAGTAATGGGCAAAATGTAAAATATAACTCCGTTGCTCCTTAGAAAGTGTAATGTCTAGATCTCTTTCCCATTTCAAAAGGAATCCTGGCACAAAGCCTTCGGGGGGATCTATTAGTATTTTATATATCTCCGATACCCCATGTGCAGAGGGCTCTTCTAGAAGACATACATTTTCCAATGGTGTGTTTGATCGATCTGATCTCTCCCCCCTGTTAAGGGAAGTTAGGAAATGTGTAAGCTGCTGCATCCACCTTCTGGCTTTTAACCCTTTCACTGGCAGGGCCATTTTATGTGGGGGGTTGCAACATTTTTTTCTTAGTCGTTCAATGACAGACACAGCCTTCTTTATTTCTAACGATAGGGTTATATCGCCTCCGCAGGAGTAGGACTAGGCAGAACAAGAGGCGAACTAGGGGGAGGCATGGATCCAGGTCCCTGATTTGCAGGAACACATGATCCATGCCTTCCTTACTGACGGAACGGTGATCTACCTTGCTTATATAGGCAGATCTGACCCATCTGCCTGTGTCCTGAATGATCAGCGGGTGCCGACAGACATCGGTACCACGGGACCCGCTGATCAGCTCCCACTTTGTAGCATTACAGCGGGAGTGAGCCTCTGGTGGCACGCACTAGCGCCCGATAACCAGAAGTGCAGGATATATATATATATATATATATATATATATATATATATATATATATATATATATATATATATATATATATGTGTGTGTGATCATGCGAAGAATAGTAAAACTGCTATAGGGTGGTCAGCAAGTGGTTCAAGAGAACCTGTCACCAAAAAAATCATCACATAGAGGACTTTTGATGAAAAAAAAAGTTAAAGTAAAAAAGTTTTTAACTTGTAAAAAATGAATTTTACACCCAAGCACATAAAATCTACCCCCCCCAAAAAAGGATTTTCTACTAACCGTATAATCCGTTTCTCTGAGTTCATTGACAGACACAGCCTTCTTTATTCCTAACGATAAGGTTATATCGCCTTCGCAGGAGTAGGACTAGACAGAACAAAAAAAACAAAACACTTGGCCACTCCCATGGGCCGTCCTCAGTCCGTATATTACCCCCTCCCTGCTCTAGGTATTCAGTTTTTTTCTGCCTAGTAAGGAGTAAGGACTTCGTTCCCTGCTGGGATTGCTAGTCCTGGGAATTTTTTGTTTGTTAATTTTTGTTTTTTTCCTGGATTTTTTCCGGTGAGATCTCCAATCAACTGCCGGGCTGGGCGACAGACTGGACACTTGGTCCAGGGGTCACCCCAGTCTGGCCAGCGAGCGTGTGCAGACCACAGCTACGCGCTAGGTCGGCCGCGACATAGCTCCACTGGACAGGGGCTGGCCCTGCGAGTTAAACGTCTCGCGAGGTCGCATACAACCGAGTCTCGGCCTGTGCCGCAGCGTTCCTCATGGCCGACAGCCCCCCACTTTGGTGGCGAGGAGGATCTGTCCGGGGACGTTCCCCCCGCACAATCCGCTGGAGAGGTAAGTAGTACTCTCCTCTCCTTCCCTGGGACGTGGGTACTCCCTGGGGTGGTCAGGCCCACTGGGGTTCTCCTCAACCCCCCCTCCTATCCCCCCCTCTTTCCCGGGTGAGGCCCAGGCTTCTGGCCTAGGGACTTTTTGGGACACACGGCCCTTTTTTCCACCCTTGGGTTGTATTGGGGGGGTATCTGGTGGTTAGGCCTGGGAGGCGGGTGATCGGGGGTCCTGCTGTGTAATTTAGGCCGCGTCTCTGCGGCCTACCAGCTAGGGTTTGTCCAGTCCCTCCGCGGTCCGCGCATTCACAGGCAGTGTGCGAAAAATTTAGGCCACGGTTTTGCGGACTACCGGCCGAGTGTCCGTTCAGGGTCAGTCCGGTCACCCCCGCAGGCCGCGTGCTTGCGGCGGGAAGGTAAAAATTTAGCCTGCAGCTTTTGCGGCCTACCAGCTTTCGTCGGTCCAGTCTCCCCATGGGCCACGCACTGCGGCATCCATAAATTTAGGCCATGGCTTGCAGCCTACCGCGGTCCTGTCCCCCCACAGGCCACGTGCTTGCGGCTAAAAATTTAGCCTGCAGCTTTTGCGGCCTATTGGCTCTCGTCGGTGCACTCCCTGGTGCGTGCCTTTTTGTTCAAGCGGTTAGACGTCTGTTTCCACCAGGGCGGTTTCTTCCAGCGCCGTGGGATCTGAACTTGGTGTTTTCGATCCTCCAAAGGCCTCTCTATCTTTCTCTCAAAATATTCGGGAGGTTCCACTGCTTTCTCTGTCTCGGAAGGTGACCTCTAGGTGGCTATCACCTCTACTTGCAGGGTGTCGTGAATAGTGGCGTTATCTTGTCATTCACCTTACCCAGGTTAAGGTGGTGCTTCGCCCTTTTTTACATAGTTCTGTCCTTGGATTTCCATTTGAATAAGGACTTTGGGTTGGCTTCTTGTGTCCCTGGTCAGCACATCCCAAGGAATTGGTTATGGCGCATTCTTCTCAGGCACTTAGTGCTTCTTGGGCCTTCTGTCATCAGGCGGCCGTTGCTCAAGTTGGCAAGGCGGCCACTGGTCGTCGGTGTACATTTTCACAAGTTCTACGAAGTGGATGGTTTGGCATCTGCGGATGCCTCTTTTGGCCGCAGGTTTTTTTACAGGCCGCTGTTTAGAGGGTCTATTCCCTCTTGAAGGGGTATCGTTCTGGTGGGGTTCCAGCTTGTCCTGGGTTAAGCTCCTGTTACCTGGTTGGCTCTTGTAGAGCTCCGGGGGTTTTTCGTTTTCCCACCCCTCATGTTGGCACTGCTTTGGGACGTCCCTATCGTTAGGAATAAAGAAGGCTGTGTCTGTCAATGAATGACTGAGAAAATAGGATTTTTTACTTACCGTAAAATCCGTTTCTCTGAGTTCATTGACAGACACAGCACCCACCCCTCTATGGAGTTTTTTTGATACTTCTATTGCTGCTTGCTACTAAAATGAATACTTAGAGCAGGGAGAAGGTTATATACGGACTGAGGACGGCCCATGGGAGTGGCCAAGTGTTTTGTTATTTTTGTTCTGCCTAGTCTTACTCCTGCAGAGGCGATATAACCCTATCGTTAGGAATAAAGAAGGCTGTGTCTGTCAATGAACTCAGAGAAACGGATTTTATGGTAAGTAAAAAATCCTATTTTTTGGGGGGGGGGGGGGTAGATTTTATGTGCTTGGGTGTAAAATTTATTTTTTACAAGTTAAAAACTTTTTTTACTTTAACTTTTTTTTTCATCAAAAGTCCTCTATGTGATGTGATTTTTTGGGTGACATGTTCTCTTGAACCACTTGCTGACCACCCTATAGCAGTTTTACTACTCTTCGCATGATCACACACACACACACATATATATATATATATATATATATATATATATATATATATATATATATATATATATCCTGCACTTATGGGTATCGGGCGCGAGTGTGTGTCGCCAGAGGCTCACTCCCGCTGTAATGCTACAAAGTGGGAGCTGATCAGCGGGTCCCGTGGTACCGATGTCTGTCGGCACCCGCTGATCATTCAGGACACAGGCAGATGGGCGATCTGCCTATATAAGCAAGGTAGATCACCGTTCCGTCAGTAAGGAAGGCATGGATCCTGTATTCCTGCAAAGCAGGGACATGGATCCATGCCTCCCCCTAGTTCACCTCCCTCACTACAGTAAAACACCAGCTAGTCACACAGGTAACCCCTTAAGATTGCCCCTAATGTTGACCCCTTCCCAGACAGTGTCAATAGTACAGTGACAGTGCATATTTTTAGCACTGATCACCGTATTCGTGTCACTGGTCCCCAAAAAAGTATCAAAAGTGTCAGTTAATGTCCAATTTGTCTGCAACAATATTGAAGTCCCGCTATAAATCGCTGATTGCTGCCATTGCTAGTAAAAATAAATAAATAAAAGTTCTATAAAAATATCTCATTAATTGCAGACGCTATAACTTTTGCGCAAACCAATCAATATATGCCTATTGGGATTTTTTTACTGAAAAAATTGTAGCAGAATACATATTGGCCTAAATTAATGAAGAAATTAAGATTTTTTACATTTTTTTATTTATGTTTTATAGCAGAAAGTAAAAAATATTGGCTTTCTTTCAAAATTGTTGGTTGTTTTTTGTTTATAGCGTAACAAATAAAAAAATGCAGAGGTGATCAAATACAAGCAAAAGAAAGCTCTGTTTGTGGGAAAAAAGGACAAAATAGTTTTTTGGGTACAGTGTCACACAACCACGCAGTTTTCAGTTAAAGTAAAGCAGTGCCATGTAGCAAAAAATGGCCTAGTCAGGAAGGGGGGTACATTTTCTGGAGCTGAAGTGGTCTAAAAGACCCTGGATGTCTCCCCTGTGCTCCACTTAATGTAATGCAATGCATATCGCATTGCATTGCATTCTTTCCCGGCCATACTGGCCAGGGACACCATGATTAGCTCACATTGAATTGATGGCAAACATGTCCTTTCTGGGTCAGCAACAAGGAGGGGAGGAGTGTGGGCGTGAGTCTGCTCAGTTCCCTCCCCCCACCCGATGGCACCTGCAAATGGGCAAGCGGAGCCCGGGATACATGGCGGGGGGGCATGCTACTGGGGGTGTGCAGAAGCAAACCTAACAATGCTTCCCCCTGACAGGCAGGAGTCTGCTTGTCATATTTACACACAATCCCTGTGGCTGCAGCCACCAGGAAGGTGTTTAACACCCCTACTGTCTGGTTTGTACGACGCACTGACCTGGCAGTGAAAGGGTTAAAGAGCATACATTTTACATCTAATTTCCTGGGCACCTATCACATTTGTTGAGTCCTTGAAGTGTAAGGACAGAAGAAACACCTGCAAAATGTCACTATTTTCAAAAGCAAACACCCTGGGGTATTTTTTAGAAGGCATAGTGAGTCTTTTGAAAGTGTATTCTTTTTGCCACAGGTTTTTGGAAAAAGAGGAATCAAAATGAAAATATATTTTTTTACACAAAGTTGTCAATTAATATAATTTTTCTAATGTACAGCATAGGCTTTATAGAATTACACCCCAAAACATACTCTGCTACTCCTCCCGAATACGGCGATACCACATGTGTGAGACTTTTTAACAGCCAAACCACATAGAGAGGCTCAAAATCCAAGAAGTACCTTTCGGCTTTCTAGGTGCATAAATGATGCTTCTGATTTCCTGACTACCTATCAAATTTTCGGAGGATCTGGAGCACCAGGACAGTGGAAATACCCACAAAATTACATTTTGGAGAGTCAACACCCCCACTGTATTTTTTAGAGGCATGGTGTGTCTTTAGAAGCTTTTATTTTTTTGATACAATTTTTTAGTGTCTGATTATGTACCAGACATTGTAGCTTCTGCACCACATAAATCATGCAATTGTGTTAAAACCAATGTACTGTAGTAATCTAGATATCTATATATTGATGCTAACCCTAATTGATACCAGGCTGCCTGCTACTAGACATGTGCAATTTGTTTCGGTCCGAATACAAATTCAGGACTCATTTTTGGTTATTCGGAGATTCAGATGTATATGAATCTCTGAATTAAAGTGGTTGTAAACTCACCCAGATAACTTTTCCCCATTTAAATCAGTGATAAGCACTGTACAAATTGCTGTGTATGAATCAGTTCTAACCTGCTCCGTTTGCTTGTAATGTGTCTTTTTCCTTTTCATGACGTCAGCGGTGCATGTGCATATTTCGCCCGATTCACGGCATGCTCATTGTGAATATATGAACTGACAGTCCATTCATTCATATGCATCTTCTCTCTGCGGCACGGCTCAGATATCCCACGAGATTACAGTGCTATTTACAAGTTCCTTGAAACACCCCATGTGACTTGCTACCTCACAGGGGGTGTAAACATCAGCACTTTGCATGGGACACAGGAGCAAGGGGATCAGCTTCATTAAGTAGATTGCGTCAAAAACAAAAAAAACTATCAATAAATATGTGTTGCAAAGCTTTCTCACCTCTCTATGCTTCAATATGTGGGATATTATTGCTATATTAATTGGGAATGAAAACGAGGCTTGGCTACAATGTGCGAGGTTACTGCAGAGACAAACAGAAACAAAGGTAGGGTGGAAGTAAACTGCTCCTCAGACTCAGAAGACAGTAGCTAAGATGGCGCTGACTGCAACCAGGAAGTAGGAATTACAAATCATCTGGAAAAAAAGTAAGAAACATCCTTAGATGGGAAAGAATAATGCAGAATGTTATGTAAAGCTTTATTAGACTGGATTTATTAAGAAGGAGCATTTGAGGGGCTGAGTTTACTTCCTCTTTAACCACTTGCCTACCAGGCACTAACACCCCCTTCCTGCCCAAGCCATTTTTTAGCTTTCAGCGCTGTCGCACTTTGAATGACAATTGCGCGGTCATGCTACACTGTACCCAAACAAATTTTTTTATCATTTTCTTCACATAAATAGAGCTTTCTTTTGGTGGCATTTAATCACTGCTGGGTTTTTTTTTTTACAAAATTTTTTACAAAGAATGTTGAAAAAAAAAAGTTTACTTTTTTCTGTCAGTAAATTTTGTAATTTTTTGCCTTCACTGATGTGCGCTGATGAGGCGGCACCGATGGGCACTGATAGGCTGAACTGGTGGGCATTGATGAGGTGGCACTTATGGGCACTGATGAGGCGGCACTGATGAGGTGGCACTGATGAGGAGGCACTAATATGCCGCACTTATGGGCACTGATAGGTGGCACTGATATGTGGCACTAATGAGCACTGCTAGGCGGCACTGATGGGCACTGTTAGGTGGCACTGATGGGCACTAATAGGCAACACTGGTGGGCACTGATAGGTGGCACTGGTGGGCACGGATAGGTGGCACTGGTGGGTACAGATAGGCAGCACGGATAGGCAGTACATATGGGCATTAATGGGTGGCACTGATGGGTGACACTGATGGGAATGGATGGACAGCAGTGATGGGCATTGATGGGCAGCAATGATTGCCAGCACTGACTGACATGGCTAATGGGCACTGGTTGGTGGCACTTGTGGGCAGTGGTGGGCGCTGATGGCTGCCACTGGTGGGCACTGTATGCTGGCATTGGTGGGCACTGTATAGTGACACTATATTTCTTTATTGTAATCAGGGCACTGATGATCAGTGCCCTGATTACATTCCTATGTGTCCCCCTGTGAGGAGATGCCGCTGATCGGCTCTACTCTCCTCACACTCTGGCAGTGTGAGGCGAGGAGAGCCGATTACTGGCACTTCCTTGTTTTCATGTGACCGGCTGTGATTGGACACAGCCAATCACATGCTTAAAGAGCTGCGGATGCGGCTCTTTACACAGATTGGGGTCACACTGTGTCCTAGCAACACGGCGTGGCAGCGATTGCCTCAATGACTCATCAGCTGTCAGCGGGCTTCCTCACTGAAATGTAAACAAAACAATGCCGGCAATAGAAAATTCTGAAAAAAAACATGGGGTTCCCACCCCAGTCCATACCAGGCCCTTATCAGAGCAAGCAGCCCAGCAGGCCAGGAAAGCGGAGGGCGAGCGAGCGCCCCCTCTCCTAAGCCATACCAGGCCACATGCCCTCAACATGGTGGGGGTGCTTTGGGGAAGGAGGGCTCTGTTGTGGGGGTCTGCGGGCAGGGGGCTTTGAATTTCGGAAGACAGTTATATTCTCTCTATTTTATTCTATAGTTTTTTCCATGGCGGCCCCTCATCCACAGTACATTGTGGGCGGGTGCTAAGTGATTAAATAGAATTATTTTTTATGTACATGTGAAGGTGGGTGGATTGTGGCATGGCTCTCCTTTGTTATGATCTCATGGGGTCCAATTGTTGATCTTGCACATGGGCCCATTCAGCCTTTGCCGTTGCTCTCTTCTCCTCTCTTCCTTCACTTTTTTCTCTTCTCTCATCTCCTCACCTCCTCTCTTCTCCCCCCTTCTCTTTCTTCTCCCCTCCTGTCCTCTACCCTCTCCTCACCTTCCTTTGCCTTACTCGCCTATTCTCTGTTTCACTGTTTAACCATTTCTTCTCCCTTTCTTTCCCGTTTTCTCCCCTCTCCTCTCCTCTCCACCCTCCTCTCCACCTCTTTTGCTGGAGATCACATGCCACATGCCTGATAATATTACTGCCTGATTTACAAAACGTTTTAAAACCTGAAACAGCTAATTCAAAGAAAATACAAATCTTCTAAACTTTGTGTCTGGTCCCCCTCCCAAAACAATATTGGCTCATTTCAACATACATTCAGCCTGACTGAAAAAAATTGGGGTATATGTCACCTCTTTCCTGCCATTTCTGCAGGAAGTGCAGAGGCATGAAAATTCTCACCGCACAGGCATGGATCCACTTCCAGGTATCAACTCAGTTGTCTCCCAGGATAAAGAGCCCCAGGTGCTGGCTAATGCTGAGTCATGTTGAAGGTGAATGGGAAAATCCGGACAGCCGCACTCCAAGAAGATGTAGTTCAAAAATTATTTATTGTAATACGTTCTTGAGCATATAGCATACAAAACACTGTGGCAGAAAGTACAGGCAATCAGCTAATGCGTTTCGCGCTTATACCAAGCGCTTACTCATAGCTATGAGTAAGCGCTTGGTATAAGCGTGAAACGCGTTAACTGATTGCCTGTACTTTCTGCCACAGTGTTTTGTATGCTTTATGCTCAAGAACTTATTACAATAAATAATTTTTGAACTACATCTTCCTGGAGTGCGGCTGTCCGGATTTTCTCATTCACCTTCAAAGTGCAGAGGCATGTGACCAATCAAATGCTGTCCGTCCATTTTTTCACTTCTACAATACAGTGGTCAGTATGCCTGAGAAAGAGAGTCACGGAGCTAAGGGGAACACTAGGCGTAGGGACGGCATGACAGTGCTGGACAGCACAGTTGCCGTTTTAAGAAGGAGGAAGATTTCCCCTTTTAGAGAAGGGGAGGGGTTGGGCCAGGAAGAGCAGGAGATGTGTAAAGGGGGAAGTGATGTCATTCGGAGAGCGGTGAAGGACGAGAGTAGTTGCGCGCCTCACCTCTCTTCAATTTTTTCCCGGGCTGTAGTTCAAACATGGCGGCGATGGAGGGATTTATGGACCAGCTGAGAGCGGCGGTGGCCGCGAACGGCGCGGACTGGCTTCTACAACAGATAAGTGTGATAGCAGTCGGCGGAACGGCGGTGAGCGGGGGGGAGGCGGCAGCACCTCGTGCGCGGCGGTCACGGCCGCCGGAGAGATACAGCCCTGAGTCAGGGCTGGGAACGTCCTGATCGGAGCAGAGGAGGGCACCTGAGGGAGAGCAGGGGCAGCAGAAGGAGGGCAGAGGAGAGGTGACTCGGCGCAAGGGCGGTGTGACTGCGGGAAGGGGGCCCAGCAATACACGCGGCTCTTCCCCCCCGGCATGGCGGAGATGCATAGAACAGCCTGAGGGGTCTGCAGGAGAAGGGCGGAGAGGTCGGGACACTCAGGAAGCTACCGCACCCAGTGATGCAGCTGCGCAGACATCTGCAACGGCCAGTGGTCCTCTGCGAGGCGGGAGAGGGGCAGCCGGAGTCATCAGAGCCAGTGGGGGAGGAGGTACTGGACGGTCAACGCGCACCCCAAAAGACGGCAGGCGTAGGAGTCCATCACCAGGGGCATCCAACGGGTCTGGCGGCATTACGGGGAGAGGTGGACGAGCGCAGCACCGCAGGCCCTCGGCAACCACTGCGACTGCAGTTGGGGTGCAGCAGGAAGTCAACAGAATGGAACACAGTGACGATCGGTCGGAAGGGGAGCTGTCCGGGTCTGACGGAGGCGACGATCAAGGACGGCAGGCTACGGTGGTTCCAGGAGTGGCGGCTGTTGGGCCCAGTCCAGGGCAGCCCGGTGAGTGCGCTTCTTCTAATCCTGTTACTATGTTACTGCATAACTTGTTGGGGCAAAAAGAGCAGAGGAGTAGTTCAGGGTCGGGGGGTTTTGACAGGTCAGGGGGGGCTGAGACGGGTCCTGCTATACCGCCGGCAAGGGTGCCGCAGTTGAGAAATGAAGGTTTACATGAGTTGTTAACAGGTCTTAAGGAGCTAGTGGCAAGGGTGGAATCGGGGTCAGGTAGCTGTCCGGCTAAGGCATGGACATCAGAGAAGACTCCTCCGCAGAGGGGGGTCGCACCACCAATTGCGAGCGATGTACAGATTGATGTGGCAGCGGTGGGGGTGTCCCCCAGTACGTCAGGAGTGGTTACGACTTCGGGGGATCAGGTGAAGACAACGGAAAAACCTGCAGATTCAGTTAGATTGGCAGATGCGGCAAGGAGCGAGGTTTATGTCTGCTTTGAAGGCCCATTGGGGGCTCATTTAAAAGCAGAGATAAAAGAAAAAATATGGAAGGGCGACTACGTTGAAATTTTCACGTTGCTGCCTTTAGAAAAATTTAATCTGGATAGATTAAAACCGGTCGAAGGTAAAAAGGAGGACGAGGAGAGGCGAAGGTATCGCTTAATTCCACGCACATTTTCCAATTGGTTACAAGCGTTTGCCATTCTGGCGAGTGTGGTGGGTGAGAAGGCGCCGGAGAATTGTTCAGCGCTGTTCGTATACCTGGAAGCCATTAGTGAAGCCCACAGGACATACGGGGGCTTGGCGTGGCTACGCTATGATGAACAATTTCGACAGAGGATGGCTGTTAGACCGAATCTACGCTGGGATCATAAGGACATCAGCTTGTGGATGAGGTTGATGACGGCGGCGAGGGCCCCTAGTCAGTTTTTTCAGGCAGGGGTCGGAGGTTCAGCAGCTCCGGGACAACCGACCGAGAAGAGATGGGGTTATTGCTGGCAATTCAATGAAGGGACCTGTAGATTTGGATCCAACTGTCGCTTCAAGCACTTATGCTCCGGCTGCGCAGGATCACATGCATTGGCCAAATGTTTCAAAAAAGGAAAAGGTCGTGCCGGAGATACTGCGGGTAAGAGGGAGGACTCCGGTCCAAGTGGAAAGGATGCTGCCTTTCCTCAATAGATACCCTGATCGGGCAGCGGCCGCCACTTTAGAGGCAGGGTTTAAGAATGGTTTTGTTATTCCTTGTTCTCTGGCGGTGGTGCCGCCCGAGGCCAAGAATCTTCGGTCGGCCTTGCTGCATTCCAGGGTGGTTACTGACAAATTGAAAAAAGAGGTCTCACTGGGACGCATGGCGGGCCCTTTTGAGGAGGTACCTCTATCGGGGTTGGTGGTCTCTCCTTTGGGTGTGGTACCCAAAAGGGAGCCTAACAAGTTCAGACTCATACACCACCTCTCTTTTCCAAAGGGAGGGTCGGTGAATGATGCAATTGCGCCGGAAGATTGTGCGGTCACGTACACATCTTTTGACGCAGCGGTAGCATGGGTTAAAAAATATGGGCAGGGGTCATTAATGGCCAAGTCAGATATCGAATCGGCTTTTCGGCTCTTGCCAGTGCATCCCGACAGTTTTAGATGGCTAGGCTGTAAATGGGAAGGGGCCTACTATGTAGACCGGTGTCTTCCAATGGGCTGTTCTATATCCTGTGCTCTTTTTGAGACATTCAGCTCGTTCTTAGAATGGGCCGTTCGGGATGTGGCAGGTATCAATTCAGTCATCCATTACTTGGACGACTTCTTATGTGTTGGTCCTGCGGGTTCTAACCTTTGTGCAGTGCTTTTGGGGACATTGCAATACCTAGCGGAAAGATTCGGGGTGCCGCTAGCCCCGGAAAAGACAGAGGGTCCAACAGCGATTATCACATTTCTCGGAATTGAGATTGATTCGTTGAGGATGGAATGCAGGATTCCGCAGGACAAATTGTTGAGGTTGAAAGAGGAAGTTCGCGGGACTATTGGAGTTAGGAAATTGCAGCTTCGCCAACTCCAATCACTGCTAGGTAAGTTAAATTTTGCCTGCAGGATTATTCCTATGGGCCGGATTTTTTGCAGGCGGCTTGCTGCCGCCACTGCAGGTGTCCGAGCACCTACACATTTCGTGAGTCTTACAAGTGAACATAGGGAGGATTTGTGTGTGTGGCAGGTATTCTTGGAGTCATTTAATGGAAGGGCTCTTTGGATGTCCGGACCCATCAGCAACTGTGATTTGGAACTCTTCACGGATGCGGCGGGTTCGACGGGGTTTGGCGCCTTTTTTAAGGGGCAATGGTGCGCAGCCAGGTGGCCGGTGGCATGGCAGGAGGCGGGGTTCTTGAAGAACCTGGTACTTTTGGAGTTGTTCCCCATTGTGGTTGCCATGGAGTTGTGGGGTGTGGCATTCAAGAACTTGAAGGTCCGATTCAATTGTGACAATCTGGGGGTGGTGCAAGTGGTTAATCGGCTGACCGCGGCATCTGTGCCGGTGGTCAGGCTTTTGCGCCATCTCGTTCTTCGCTGCTTGCAAGTAAATGCTTTCATATATGCTGTGCATCTCCCGGGGACCGAGAACACTTTGGCTGATGCTTTGTCTCGTTTTCAGTGGGACAGGTTCCGGAAGTTGGCACCGGAGGCGGATCTACAGGGGGTTGCCTGTCCCGGCTGGATATGGAACATTGCCTTGGAACAGCAGCAAAATGGATTCAACGATCTGTGAGTACGGCTACATGGAATGCCTACTCTAAGGTATGGAAGGATTGGTTCGCCTTTTTGACTGTCTTGGGCATGGGATCGGATGATCCGGAAGTGGACAAGGCGGTTCTGTATTTTATCGTTAGGGATTTTGAAAAAGGTATCTCTGCGGCGGCCATCAATCGGGAATTGGCAGGTTTGGCCTTCCTTTTTAAATGGCAGGGGCATCGTGACCATACTAAGGAATTTTGGTTACGACAGGCAGTCAAGGGATATAGGAAGGCGCACAAGCAGAGGGATGGGAGGCGCCCTGTCTCATTCGAAATGCTGAAGCAATTGATGCTGAGCTTGGAAAAGGTCTGTAGTTCACATTACGAATGTGTGCTATTCAAAGCATCGTTCGCGCTTGCCTTCTTTGGGGCGCTGAGGGTAAGTGAGCTGGTCAGCCCTTCAAAGGCAGCTCCGGGAGGGCTCATGCAGAGTGAAGTTGAACTATGGGTGGATAGGGTTCGTATATGGATTAGTAGATCTAAGACGGATCAAACAGGGAGGGGTAGGTATTTGGACCTTGGGAAGATTGCGGAGTGTAGCATATGCCCGGTTAGGGTGGTGGGAGCCTTTATGGGGGTTAGACCAGCTTCTACAGGCCACTTTTTGATTCACGAGGACGGTTCGTGTCTGTCCAAATTCCAGTTTGTAGCGGTTTTTAAAAAATGCGTGGTTATGGTGGGGTGTGATCCGGTACGGTTCTCTTCACATTCGTTTAGGATTGGGGCGGCCACAGAGGCTGCCAGGGCAGGTCTGAGTCAGGAGGTAATTAGACGTCTGGGCAGATGGGACTCGGATAGATTTAAGTTATATATCCGCCCTCACATGGTTCAAATGTAATGTAGGGTACTTGGTGATATTTATGTATATGAGTTGAGTATTATGTGTTTATTTTGGTTTTTGCATTGTTTCTTTCGTTAACAGGTCAAGCAGTGGGTCTTGTATGGATACTCGGGCACTCTTATGTGTTCTGGGGGGCCAAGAGAGCTGACGTTCGGCCGAATGGCAGGCAGCTAAGGATTCCTAGACAAGAGGCGCTTATCCGGTGGATTAGGGTCCCGGGGATGCAATGGAATAGGGTGCTGGGGGAAGTGTATAGGTTCTCTCGCTTGGACAGGTCCCCCGATGTACTGTTATTGCATGTGGGTGGTAATGATATGGGGGCCAGATCGATGAGGGATCTCATTAGAGATATTAAATGCGATTTCTTAAGGCTACGGGCAGCTTATCCCAAGATGGTTCTAGTGTGGTCCGATATGGTGGGGAGGTTGTCCTGGCGTTGGGCTTGGTCTGATAAGAAAGTGGACAGGGCCAGGATTAAGGTTAACAAAGAGGTTAGCAGGTTCTTTATCAAAAATGGCGGGTTAGCCGTTCGTCATAGGGAGTTAGAGGTGGACACCTGGCGGTATCTCCGCAGTGATGGTGTGCATCTGAATGAGGTAGGGACCGACTTATGGTCATTAGGTTTACAGGAAGGGATACAGAGAGGTCTGAGTGTGTGGAGGTGCGCGCAAGGGTAAGGGGTTACCCCTTTCGTGCGGTGGCAGTTTTTGATTCCTTTAATAGGAAAAAGTTATGTTACAAGTGGTAACATGTGTTACCCATCCAGGGGATGGGGGGTTGTTTGATGGTACCCATCCATATGATGGGGGGTTTTTGCTGTACCCATACATGGAAGGATGGGGATTGAAGTGGTACCTTCAGGCCTTAAGGGTTAACCTGGAGGAGTTTAGAAGGTTAGGTCACTGGGGTAGGTCGTGATCATGCCTCCGAGTCAGGGGTTTCCGACTGGTAGGTTTAAAATAAAGAATTTCCCCCCCCAGTGACCAGGGTTATAGTTTTTGTTCTTACAGTAAATTTACCCTCAGAAGTTATTTAAAAAAGTTATAGTTATTTATATATATTTATGTTATTTTATAAGTTTTAATAAATAGGCCGTAAGGCCATTTTTTACTCCAAGAACTAGCCTGAGTCATCTATGATGTTTTTGGAGGGAGGGTATGTGTAAAAGGTTAGTAGTTTAAGTAGCTGGGCTTAAGTCCTACAATGTCAAGAGAGTCACGGAGCTAAGGGGAACACTAGGCGTAGGGACGGCATGACAGTGCTGGACAGCACAGTTGCCGTTTTAAGAAGGAGGAAGATTTCCCCTTTTAGAGAAGGGGAGGGGTTGGGCCAGGAAGAGCAGGAGATGTGTAAAGGGGGAAGTGATGTCATTCGGAAAGCGGTGAAGGACGAGAGTCCCACCCACCCTCCCGAGTATGGGCAGTTTTTGATTCCTTTAATAGGAAAAAGTTATGTTACAAGTGGTAACATGTGTTACCCATCCAGGGGATGGGGGGTTGTTTGATGGTACCCATCCATATGATGGGGGGTTTTTGCTGTACCCATACATGGAAGGATGGGGATTGAAGTGGTACCTTCAGGCCTTAAGGGTTAACCTGGAGGAGTTTAGAAGGTTAGGTCACTGGGGTAGGTCGTGATCATGCCTCCGAGTCAGGGGTTTCCGACTGGTAGGTTTAAAATAAAGAATTTCCCCCCCCAGTGACCAGGGTTATAGTTTTTGTTCTTACAGTAAATTTACCCTCAGAAGTTATTTAAAAAAGTTATAGTTATTTATATATATTTATGTTATTTTATAAGTTTTAATAAATAGGCCGTAAGGCCATTTTTTACTCCAAGAACTAGCCTGAGTCATCTATGATGTTTTTGGAGGGAGGGTATGTGTAAAAGGTTAGTAGTTTAAGTAGCTGGGCTTAAGTCCTACAATGTCAGGATAATATCTTTGAAATATTCCTGTGCTGAATAAAGATGGCGAATGACGGGACCAATGCTGAAGTCAATCAACACGTCTCCTTAAGGCTCTGTTTCCACTACTGTAAGTTGTTGTGCAACTTGACACATGTGAAGTCGCATGACAAGTCAAAACCCATGTATTTCATTGGTCCTCGTTCTAATTGGTGCGACTCAAGTCGCAGCGACTCCAAAAAAGGTTTTTGCACTACTTTTTTTCCGACTTTGGTGCGACTTTTTTCTCACATGGTTTTCACCGGTCGCATGACATCGCATTAAAAATCGCATTGCAAAGTTGCACTGTAAATCGCGCGACTTTAGGGTTGCAATAGTGGAAACAGAGCCTTAAAGTCACCTGCAGAAAACGATTCAAAACAACCTTTAAGGAGAGCTGTGGTTTGGTCTCTATGCCATGCGATTGAATTCAGAACAGTTAAAGCACAACTGTGTTCTACCTGAATATGCTAAATTGTCAGCAAGAATGACACACTATACCACCTACAGTACATTAAATATTGTTCACACAAATCCTATAACATCAAAAATGCATCAACTATAACATGTTCTGAAAATGATGCAACACTATCAATATAAACCATGCAAGGAATGGGCATACAATTAAACATTCAAAAGTGATATTTCAGTTATTGGTAGGTGCTGTAGATTTAAACCATCTACCAGTTTCTCCTATCTTTTCGGCATTCTATTAATGGGATATCTATGCTGAGGTTCCAGCTCTGCACCCCTACTGTGCCCATTATTAGGGACTTCCACTGTCCCTGCAAGTTGTCCTGGGTCTGCACACCTTTTGTGCCCATTATGAGGATTTCCCTCCATCACTATTCTTAGTTCCCAGGTCTGCTCACCTGATTTGCTGGTTATGAGGGGTTCAGTTCAGGTTTACAGTATTATTTGTTTTATAATATGGAGATATAACAGGCGGAGCTTTACCACACAAATGCGGGTGGGGACAGCAAAATCTTCCCGGAGCACATAATCTGGCAGGGAATTATGGCACGGAGAGCTTATTGTTAAAGTTTTCAAAAATTCTGCTTTATTTAAAGCGGGAATCCGGCGACCAATCTTTTTTTTTTTTTTTTTTTTTAGGTCATTGAGACACTTTGCTAATCCCAAAATAATACTCACAGTTTGGGTGTAATATTTCCGCCTCTGTCTGTTTTCGTACTGAAGAATAACTTTAAAAATGTGATGCTGGCTGTTTCCATCTTGCTTGTAGGCATGTGAAGCCCACAAGCATTGATTTCCTGGATGCGGTGAATGCTGTTCATTCACAGCTTGTTCACACGCATGATCATTGTTCCCGCACTGAATCTTGGGAAGCCTGACACTAAGCTCCCAGGAGACAGTGCGGCGCCGGAGAAAGGCAATAAACACGCCTACTCCCATGGGAGGAGAGACAGGAAGTGCCACAATAAAGTACAATATAAAGGTAATTACAGCGATAAAAAAAATTTTCGTGCGGCATTTGAACATCTATGCAATTAACTGAAGGGGGTAAGATTAAGTTAAAAATTTGAGTGGAACCCCACTTTAAATAAGAATCCTTTACTGTTTCAGTCAGTAGCAGCCCGTAATGCAGGGCGCAAGGGCACCGCCCCCCCCCCCCAATCCATGCATCCAGCCCCCTAATCTACATGCGGGGTGCCGGACGCATGGATTTCAATGGTTTTTTACATTTTTTTTAGAAGTGGGCTCAGGGCAAAGAGCACTGTGCTACGAGCCCACCCACTTGTGTGACAATAGCAAATTACTATCCGCTATTGTCTTCCTGATTCTCCTCCCGGCTAATTATGAAGTGGGTTCTGAAACCCATCACCCGATTAGCTGAGAGCAGAAGCGATCCTATTGTCCGCCTAGGAGGAAGAGGGAGGAGACGCATTGGCAGAAGCCGCCGTGATGCATGAGGAGGAGGAGATGTAGGGGAAGCCGCCGCCCGGAGGAAGCGCTGCGCGCGACCTAGATGGGGAAAGTGCGGGGCGGGTGACCTGACCGAATACTCCCTGTTCATTTTTTTTAAAAGTTTCGGGAGTGAAAGCCATGTAGTATTGGTGTCTGCAATACAGAAACCCTCTGGTGTGTTTCTTATCTTCTGATGTGTGTGATAATTATAATCTTTTAAAAACAAATATGACTTCATTAGAATGTCACCAAATATTAGTACATTGTGACTCAAGTCATCACAATTTGATAGCAGGGATTAAGGTGACTGCATTGTGACCAATCCATAGGCAAAATTTATAGTATATCTAAAACTAAAGCTTTTTTTGTTCAGTTTTGGAAAGAGTAGGGAGAAAGGGCAGATTCTGTATTATTATTGTTATTATACAGGATTTATATAGCGCAAACAGTTTATGCAGCGCTTTACAATATAATGTATGTCTCCGGATGGTGTGGCCCGTTCACTGCTTTGCCCTGCTCGCCCCATAATACCTCTGCATGCAGATATTTTTCATCTCCCTTTAGGCCTGCCTGACACTTTTTTAAAAAAAGGGGATTGCATGAATTGAATAGAAAAGAAGAAAAAGAGCGCACCAGCCTAGTGCATTATCCTTGACAGATTTATTAATTAAAAACAAGATAAAAACTACTCACAAAGGTCGAAGAAAAAATCGCATAGTATATGGCACAGAGGCAATTATTCCAGTGGTAGCAGTTTTTCAGGTCCCAGGAAGGAGGCATACGGACTACTGCTGGCTAACGCGTTTCGAAGGTTACCCTTCTTCATCAGAGCCTTAGTAGTGTTGGTCTCATGCTGGCTTTTTACACACATGTCAAACTAAACCAGACTGGTCGGGTTGGTTCTAGGGCTCCTCCCTTAATTGATGGGCGGTCCTCTAGGGAGGGTGGGTCTTGGCTTGGTTGTCATTATTAAAGGGCCATAGTATATTGATTTATTTATTTATCTAATTGGTTTTTATCTTCATCATTACCATCACCGTTGACGAATTTTGCTGTGTACACCAGAACCTGGGCCACAGCCGCAATTTCCAGTCCCCAATTCCAGCTCTAGTATTAATTTAAAATTAAAATTGAAATTGAAATTGAACTTTAGTTTTTAAGTTTTTAAGTATTTGGTTTCTTGACTTCTCAAATATTTTTATATATGCATGTGTATGATCTGAAGTACAAACATCCCATAACAGGTAGGCTGAAAGGGTCATGCCAATGGTTATCTATAGACAAGCCAAGGCATCCCAGAGGATCTGCTCATCTCCCCTCTCATCAATACATCACAAATAACAGAGAACGCTGGACAATGTTTAGGAGTTTAAAATTAGGGATGTACCTTATGGTGTATGGATCAGATGGCATCTCCTCTGCTTGAGTGCGTTGTCTCTGTGGGGGCTGTGACTGTGTGGGCTTCCATTGCTGACAGGTCCTGGCCAGTAACACGTTCCTATGCGGAGCTGGCCAGGACCTGTCAGCAATGGAAGCCCACACAGTCACAGCCCCCACAGAGACAACGCACTCGAGCAGAGGAGATGCCATCTGATCCATACACCATAAGGTACATCCCTAATTTTAAACTCCTAAACATTGTCCAGCGTTCTCTGTTATTTGTGATGTATTGATGAGAGGGGAGATGAGCAGATCCTCTGGGATGCCTTGGCTTGTCTATAGATAACCATTGGCATGACCCTTTCAGCCTACCTGTTATGGGATGTTTGTACTTCAGATCATACACATGCATATATAAAAATATTTGAGAAGTCAAGAAACCAAATACTTAAAAACTTAAAAACTAAAGTTCAATTTCAATTTCAATTTTAATTTTAAATTAATACTAGAGCTGGAATTGGGGACTGGAAATTGCGGCTGTGGCCCAGGTTCTGGTGTACACAGCAAAATTCGTCAACGGTGATGGTAATGATGAAGATAAAAACCAATTAGATAAATAAATAAATCAATATACTATTGCCCTTTAATAATGACAACCAAGCCAAGACCCACCCTCCCTAGAGGACCGCCCATCAATTAAGGGAGGAGCCCTAGAACCAACCCGACCAGTCTGGTTTAGTTTGACATGTGTATAAAAAGCCAGCATGAGACCAACACTACTAAGGCTCTGATGAAGAAGGGTAACCTTCGAAACGCGTTAGCCAGCAGTAGTCCATATGCCTCCTTCCTGGGACCTGGAAAACTGCTACCACTGGAATAATTGCCTCTGTGCCATATACTATGCGATTTTTTCTTCGACCTTTGTGAGTAGTTTTTATCTTGTTTTTAATTAATAAATCTGTCAAGGATAATGCACTAGGCTGGTGCGCTCTTTTTCTTCTTTTCATTTAACACTAGGACAATCCCATCCTTTGAGAGCAGCAAGGCCGAAATCCATAGTCCTTCTTGAACCCTTGGGACTTTTTAGCCCATACACCTGTGCGCAAGAGTATTTTTTGCTTCTTCTTTTTATACATGAATTGAATAGCCTCTATGAAAATCGGTTAAAGGTAGCCAGAGGTGGTGCTTTGGTGCACATTACTTTACCACACAAGTATGCATTGATGTGTTGCAAACAAACGGTAGTTTTGCCTGTGTCAGCAAAAAGTGTACACTGTGGAACTCAAAATAGAAAAAAGTCCTAGCAAAAGTAATATGTACTTAATCTTAACAGAATACACCCTGAAACAATAAACCCTAAAAAGTTGGGTATACACAGTGAGGTTTTTTTTTGTTGTTGTTGTTCAACCTAAAATGGCACAGGCTCCTGAATCCATTAAACCCCAACTATATAGTACATACTCGGTAAGGCTGAAAAAAGACAGTGTATCCAGTTCAACCTATCTGTGTATGTGTTCATGTCAATAGTAAATTGTATATCCCTGTATGTTGCGATCATTTAGATGCTTATCTAATAGTTTTTTAAAACTATCAACGCTCACTGCTGATACCACTGCTCGTGGAAGAGAATTCCACATCCTTACCGCTGACAGTAAAGAACCCTCTACTCAGATTAAAGTTAAACTGCTTCTCTTCCAATTTCGGCGAATGGCCACATGTCTTTTTAAACTCCCTATCGCTGAAAAGTTTTTTCCCTATGCTGAGGTCACCAGTAAAGTATTAGTATATCGCTACCATATCCTCTCCCAAGCGTCTCTTCTCCAGAGAGAATAAGTCCAATGCATTGTATTGTACTCGCTATTTATCACCACCCTTTGGACCCGCCCCTGTAGCCAGTTTTTAATCCAGGTACATACCCTATGGTCTATGCCAAAAGACCTCAGTTTGTAAAGTAAACATTTGTGGGGAACTGTATCAAATGTCTTAACAAAATCCAGATACACCAAATCCACAGGCCTTCCTTTATCTAGATGGCAGCTCACTTCCTCGTAGAATATTAATAAATTGGTCTGGCAAGAACAATCCCTCATGAATCCATGCTGATTACTGTGAAAGCCAAGACCCACCCTCCCTAGAGGACCGCCCATCAATTAAGGGAGGAGCCCTAGAACCAACCCGACCAGTCTGGTTTAGTTTGACATGTGTATAAAAAGCCAGCATGAGACCAACACTACTAAGGCTCTGATGAAGAAGGGTAACCTTCGAAACGCGTTAGCCAGCAGTAGTCCATATGCCTCCTTCCTGGGACCTGGAAAACTGCTACCACTGGAATAATTGCCTCTGTGCCATATACTATGTTATTTTTTCTTCGACCTTTGTGAGTAGTTTTTATCTTGTTTTTAATTAATAAATCTGTCAAGGATAATGCACTAGGCTGGTGCGCTCTTTTTCTTCTTTTCATTTAACACTAGGACAATCCCATCCTTTGAGAGCAGCAAGGCCGAAATCCATAGTCCTTCTTGAACCCTTGGGACTTTTTAGCCCATACACCTGTGCGCAAGAGTATTTTTTGCTTCTTCTTTTTATACATGAATTGAATAGCCTCTATGAAAATCGGTTAAAGGTAGCCAGAGGTGGTGCTTTGGTGCACATTACTTTACCACACAAGTATGCATTGATGTGTTGCAAACAAACGGTAGTTTTGCCTGTGTCAGCAAAAAGTGTACACTGTGGAACTCAAAATAGAAAAAAGTCCTAGCAAAAGTAATATGTACTTAATCTTAACAGAATACACCCTGAAACAATAAACCCTAAAAAGTTGGGTATACACAGTGAGGTTTTTTTTTGTTGTTGTTGTTCAACCTAAAATGGCACAGGCTCCTGAATCCATTAAACCCCAACTATATAGTACATACTCGGTAAGGCTGAAAAAAGACAGTGTATCCAGTTCAACCTATCTGTGTATGTGTTTATGTCAATAGTAAATTGTATATCCCTGTATGTTGCGATCATTTAGATGCTTATCTAATAGTTTTTTAAAACTATCAACGCTCACTGCTGATACCACTGCTCGTGGAAGAGAATTCCACATCCTTACCGCTGACAGTAAAGAACCCTCTACTCAGATTAAAGTTAAACTGCTTCTCTTCCAATTTCGGCGAATGGCCACATGTCTTTTTAAACTCCCTATCGCTGAAAAGTTTTTTCCCTATGCTGAGGTCACCAGTAAAGTATTAGTATATCGCTACCATATCCTCTCCCAAGCGTCTCTTCTCCAGAGAGAATAAGTCCAATGCATTGTATTGTACTCGCTATTTATCACCACCCTTTGGACCCGCCCCTGTAGCCAGTTTTTAATCCAGGTACATACCCTATGGTCTATGCCAAAAGACCTCAGTTTGTAAAGTAAACATTTGTGGGGAACTGTATCAAATGTCTTAACAAAATCCAGATACACCAAATCCACAGGCCTTCCTTTATCTAGATGGCAGCTCACTTCCTCGTAGAATATTAATAAATTGGTCTGGCAAGAACAATCCCTCATGAATCCATGCTGATTACTGTGAATGATACTGTTTTCATTAGCACAATCTTGGATATAATCCCTTATTAACCTCTCCAATAGCTTACAGACGATTGATGTTAGGCTGACTGGCCTGTCCTTTCCTGGGATATATCTCGACCCTTTTTTAAATATTGTTACCACGTTGGCTTTTCTTTAATCAGCTGGTACAATTCCAGTCAGTAAACTGTCCATAAAAATTAGGAACAATGGTCTAGCTATCACCTGACTGAGTTCCTTAAGGACCCTCGGGTGTAAGCCATCTGGCCCTGTTGGTTTATTTATGTTAAGTTTTTCAAGTCTATTTCTGATACTGGCTTATGTTAGCCACGAGGGTACATTCGGTGACGTGTTATTAAAATTACGGTCCTCAGCCTTTTATTATTTTCCTCCCTTTCGAGCTCCACCCACAAGGATTCTACCATCTCTCTTGCTCCATTAGTAATGTCTTCCCTTGCGTTCACTTTAAACTAGCTGGTAAAAAATATATGGTGTAATAAAAATCCGCGCTTAGGAAAAGAGTTGCAGCCTCCCCTAAATGGCTCCCAAAGGGACCTATAAGAGTATCTAAGGGAGAGGGGGGAAGTGGCACTAGCCTATATGGCACAAAGTGTTTAAATGTGAAGTGATGAGGGTATAATTCTAACTTAGCATAAAATAAATAAAGATAAAATACCAGTGTACATATTCCTGAGAAAGGGTAAATATAAATCTATAAAAGGTGTACAGACCATCTACCACTGGGTATATGGATTGTGTTATAAAGTGAATAGGTGTTGTGGGTATATGTGAATGGGTAGAGATGCAACCCAACTAAATTGAGTTTTAAAAGGCACATCTACCTTCACCCATCCACACCAAAGCCTAGAATAAAATATAAACCAATCCAATGAACAGAAATAACAATAATAATAAACCATAAAAACTATATATGCAGATTTCTCCACACCTTAATGCACGTGAACATTAATAATATAAACCACCCAACAGACCATGCATATAAAGTCCACGGTAAATTAATTGATAGGCAAGTGTTCAATAATAAGGTTCTGGTCCCTGGACAAAAAATGTGAACTTATTGTGAAAAAATATTTGCCATGAATGAAAAAATATACAAGAAATAAAAAGTGATCAAACAACACGTGGTCTCAAAATCCAAACAAAAATTCCAGTGACTTCTGTGCACGGCAGGTATGGTGACTTGGTGCTCCCCCAATGGGTCCCCACTCACCGAAAGTAGTTACCCCTGCAGGGGTAGTAGGCATAGAGTGGGCAGCTATACATAGATCTCCCCCTTGGATATCCGTGTTGGTCCTCTGCACCTCCGTCAGCTTGTCAGCCCGTTCCTTTATTCCATAGACCTCCAAAGCGTGTTCTGAATCAGGGTTCCTCAGATTCCTTCACCGCAGCAAGCGGCACGGTCCTCACAGGAAAAAACTACAGGAAATACTTCATAGTGTAGTATAAAACGATTTATTTAAAAAATATATAAAAAAATACAACGCTATCCGGCGATGGTACAATGAAGCAAGGATGCATGCAGCAATGTAGGCAGGAAGCTAGTCCGTGGCGTGCGTGCCAGCTGCATTCCAAGCTAGAACCTTCCGGGTATGACGTAAGAGCGTGGCTCCGACTTACGCGTTTCGTCACAGGACGTTCTCAAAGGCAGTCTCAAAGGCCAAGGAAACTTAATACAGCAGATGGAAGACACATCATGCTTACTTCCCTTCAACTTCAGAAGGTGCCATAAGCACAGAACTAGCGGAAACTAGTGGGGCCCAGGTACATCCCATCTACTGGCTAGAATTGGTCTACATGGAAAAATTGCAGCCAGAAAGTCATACCTCCAAAGTGGCTAAGCAACTCAACTGTGCATGACAACATAGGGACTGGGGTGCAGAAAAATGTCAGCGGGTGCTCTGGACTGGTGAGTCAAAATGTTAAATATATATGTCTGTAGCAGAAGGCAGTTTGTTTGCCGAAGGGCAGGAGAGAGGTACAATGTGTGTCTGCAGGCAACAGTAAAGAACGGTGGAGGTTCCTTGCAAGTCTGGGGCTGCATTTCTGCAAATGGAGATGGAAGATCAATGGCGTCATCAAGGCTGAGAAAATACAGGCAGATTATCCATCTCATGCCATTCCAACAGAAAGGCGTGTGATTGGCCCCAAATTTATTCTGCAGCAGGGCAATAATCCCAAACATACAGCCAATGTCATTACGATCTCTCTTTAGGTAAAGAAGAATGTAGAGTCCTGGAAGTGATGGCTTAGCCTCCACAGAGCCCTAAACTCAACATCATTGAGTCTGTCTGGGATTACATGAAGAGACAAAAGGATTTGGGACAGCCTATATCCACAGAAGATCTGTGGTTAATTTTCCAAGTTCTTGCCGAGTGCCTTGAAACTGTGTGCAAGTGTACTTAGAAGAATTGATGCTGTTTTGAAGGCAAAGGGTGGTCATGCCAAATATTGATTTGATTTGGATTTCTCTTCTGTTAATTTACTTTTCATTTTGTTAATTGATAAAAATAAACTATTAATTCTACTATTTCTGAAAGCATTCAGAATATATATTTATAGTATATATACACACATATGCCCCGTACACATGGTCGGACATTCCGATAACAAAATCCATGGATTTTTTCCGACGGATGTTGGCTCAAACTTGTTTTGTCTACACACGGTCGCACAAAGTTGTCGGAATTTCCACCAAGAATGTGGTCACGTACACCACGTACGACGAGACTATAAAAGGGCAGTTCAGTACTAAGCGCGGCACCCTTTGGGCTCCTTTTGCTAATCTTGTGTTAGTAAAAATTTTGTGAGAGACGATTCGCGCTTTTTCAGACTCGTGGTTTTCAGATCGTTTTCTGCTGTTCAGTTTGTGCTTGTGGGTTTGTATCTGGTCTTCAGTGCGTGCAGCGAGTTACCCTTGACTTTGTCATTGTGTTCTTGTTCGTTCGTTACTGATTTTCAGGTCTTCACAGGCCTTGCTGTTCTTCAGTGCTTTCTGTTACTTCGTTCTGAGCAGCCGACCGTTTTCTAGCCATGTTGCGTATACGTACTCATCGTAGAGTTCGTGCTGTGCGGGGGCTTGGTTTTGGGGTCCTTACTTTGACACAAGCCCAGTCCATGAACAGGGCGAGGAGGAGTTCATGGACCAAGAATTGGTTGCTCCATCGTAACCAGTTCTGTCACATGCCTTTGCTCCGTGAGATCTGTGAGAATAATCCTGATGATTTCAGGAACTTTCTCCGGATGACGGACCCCGTATTTCACCGTTTGTTGGCTTTGCTGACCCCCTATATTAGCAGGCAGGGTACCTGCATGAGGCAAACTATCACTCCGGAGCAGAGGCTAGTCGCCACCCTGCGGTACTTAGCGACGGGGAGAAGCCTGCAGGACCTCAAGCTCTCGACAGGCATCTTCCCCCAGGCTCTGGGAATCATTATCCCAGAGACCTGTTCTGCCAACATCCAGGTCCTGCAGAAGGACTACATTAAGGTAAGATTTTTATCCTTTACATCACATTTTATTGTATGTAATGTTTGATAATATATTGTATTTCTTTCCTCATTCCTTAATTACCATGATTGTAATATGCTGTGAATGTGGGGGGCGTGGCCTGGAGGGGCATGGGATAGGACGCTGAGAAGCTGAGCTCCGCCGGTGACATATCCTTACGAGCATATCCTATAAGCGCACCCGCCGCTAGACACTCCAAAAGACCTCCCTCCCCCCCCCCATTCACCTTATCACCCTCCTCTCCCCCCTCCCCCCCCTCCCCACTTTTTCTGCTATATGTCCTAAGCGCATAGTTTTTGTGGTTTGACTTTTATACCACCTTAGGGTGGGTTTACACTCTGCAGCTATGGACATCTTTGGATATATGACCAGTAGAAATATAGATCTAGGGGGCGTGTTTAGTCAGGAACAGGTTACCAACACGCAGGATATGCATAGCCTTATGAGGCAGCTCAGACATGCTATGGAAAAGCAGCTGAGAGTATGGTGGGACATTGCCACCTTAGATATGTACATCAGGGAAAAAATGACCCCTAGAAGACTTAGGTGGGACTTACATCCGAATGATAACATTGATGATGGAGATCTTATGGGTGACTGGTACTCTCTCTTCAATAAGTGTGAGGGGGAGCTGCTTCGGAACATTGTTAAGAGAAGACAATTTAAACTAAGGGGCATAGAAGCTAATATTATAGAGATTAAAAATATGCTAGTACCCTTCTCTAACCAAAGGGAATACAAGGACAAAGAAAAGGAACTCCAGGAAATCATCAAAAAATATGATGGGGAGATCCAAGCAAAAAAACAAAAGAAATATAAGAGGGATGTCCTTGACTATAGGAATGGGAAAGTATACAAGTGGCAATCCAACATGAGAGATCAAAATGATGATGTGGATGACATCAGCATTGATGAGAGCCCAGAGGAACTTCCTGGGGGCCGGATGATGGAATGGATGGGCGACAATTCGCAATTCCCATCCCCAGAGCGTCCCAACGGTGGGAACCGTAGCAGATCTAGACCTTTTAATAGGGATCCAGATAGATCTAATCATAGAAGGGTAAGCCACCAAAGACCCCATGAATATAGGACACCAAGTAATGTGAGGTATGGTGTACCTACACACAACAGGTTCTCACCCCTGAGATACCAATATGAATCCCACCCCCCCTATAGAAGTGACTTTAGGGAGGAGAGGGATTTTCACGGAGGACAGAGACACAGACCTCCGGGAAGGTGGAAGACCCGCCCTTCCTACAGGGCATATGGATGGAGGGGAAGGAATACAAACAGAGGCTATACACAGAGAGAGGACCAATGGGGAACTGGAAAAGAACGAACCCCAACCATAAATCGAGGGTATGGGGAGAGGAGGAACCCCAACCACGAACAAGAGCACGGTCAGAGAAGAAATATAGAAGAGATGCGAACAAACCCGGCAAGAAGAGGCAGACAAGAGGATGCAGAGGAGGCAGGAAGAAAAAGAAGAAGAGTGTACTAGGAAAAGGCATCTACAACTTAAGCAATGTAACATTTACAGCGGAAGAACTACAGGTGCTTGATTTGGGCCTATAATTTGCACCGGACAAGGCCCTGGATAAATTTGAGGCCTATATTGATCTCCAAAAATTCATGAGGAAACTTAATTTGAAAAAACACTTTGCCATAAACACAGAAACCAGCATCAAGGATACTCCAGAATATATCCAAACTAACTTGAAGAATAACTCTACCTACAACCCCAAAACCCCAGGAAGTCAGTGTTTGACTGCGTTTAAGAAAATGGTAGAAGAGGACTTGAGAAATCTGAAAAGGAAGGAAAGAAAGAGGAAAAATATCTGGAGGACCATTAAAGATTTAGGGAAACGGCATGAGGTAGTTATAAGACCGGCCGACAAAGGAGGTGGACTGGTCATCTTGGACAAAAAAGACTACCAAGAAGAGATGGGCAACCTACTAAATGTGGAAAACACGTATAAAAAACTCAGAACGAATCCAAAGAGAAAATATGAGAAACAACTAAAGAAGTACATCACTAAAGGAAAGGCTATGGGGATTTTGAATGCGAGAGAAGCTGAATATTTATACTCTAACTCTACAAAGACCCCTGTGATATATTACACACCAAAGATTCATAAAAGACTGAACAAACCACCTGGAAGACCTATTATCAGCGGTATAAATTCAATCTTCTCTAGATTAGGGGAATATCTGGATAAATACTTGAAACCTCTGGTACAGCAAGGGAAATCATATCTGCGGGATAGTTTACAACTCATCGAAGAACTCCAAAGTATAAAAGGTACAGAAAATTGGGTATTGGCAACAATAGATGTCAATTCACTGTATACAAGCATTGAGCAACCAGACGGATTGCTTGCAGTAGAAAAGGCTCTATATGAGAACACAGGAATGAGACAGGGACAGATCAACTACATTATGGAAGGCCTGAAAATGGCAATGGAGTGCAACTACTTTTGGTACAACAAGGAGTATTTTGTACAAACCAAAGGTGTTGCAATGGGGGCACGATATGCACCAAGTGTTGCAAACCTGTTCATGAACATGTGGGAGGAGGAATATATTTACAACAAAAACATCCCCCAAATTAAAATGTACCGTAGATATATTGATGATTTAATCATCTTATGGGATGGCACTACGGACAGTTTTGAAAAATTCCTTGAAGGGCTGAACAGGAATAGGTATGGGATCACGTTCACGGGTAAATGGAACCTGCATGCGATTGACTACTTGGATTTGGAAATCTTCAAAGCAGGTGATTCCCTTAATACCCGTACTTTCTTTAAAAGTACAGATCGTAACGGGTATATACCCACTTCAAGCTGTCACCATCCGAAGTGGAAATCCAACATTCCAAAAGGCCAACTATTAAGGATACGAAGAAACTGCAACACACTGGAGGATTTTGAGATCCAGGCAGATGTCCTGATTCAGCGGTTCCAAGAGAAAGGATACCCACAAGAAAATCTGAATAAGCTGAAACAGGAGATCAAGAACATGGACAGGAACCAACTACTTAAGAAGAACATTAGGGCCAGGAATGACCAGATGGAGATGACCTTCATTACAGGGTTCAACAACCAATATAAGGATGTGGAACGGATCATTAAGAAATACTGGCCCATCCTGAAAGAGGACCGTGTACTAGCAAAAATCCTCCCCACCAAACCGAAGTTTGTGTACAGGAAAACACCTACTCTTCGTAACCATCTTGTACATAATGTCATTGACCCCCCCAAGCAAACTCAAATTATACCCAATATGAAAGGGTTCTTCAGATGTCGCAGATGTCTACCCTGTAGAGTCAGCAAACCCCAACCTAGGAAAAAGGAAAAGTTCAAGTCAACTGTAGACCATAAAGAATATCAGATTAAGGAGCTGATAACTTGTCACAGCACTCATGTCACCTATATCATTGAGTGCCCCTGCCATCTACAGTACGTGGGGAGAACCACCCGCCCACTCTATGTCAGGATACGGGAACATATCAAAAATATCAAAAAAGGGTTTCCGAAGCATCATCTATCACGGCATTTTGCCGAGTTCCATCAAAAAGATCCCAGTGGCCTCATTTTTTATGGTATTGATCAGGTGAAAACCCACTGGAGAGGGGGCAACAAAGAAACATTAGTCTCCAGGAATGAGACAGGGTGGATATACCGGTTGGGGTCTATTGCCCCCAAAGGTTTAAATTTGGACATAGACCTCAACTGTTTTATAGCTAACCCTTAAATCAACTCATAGTAGGAGAGATTTCCCCTGGGTCCTTTCTGGCACATGTTCTCTGCCTGCATCTGTTAGTTGTTCAACAAAACTAAGAGAGGACTATAGCAACAAGAAACTATGCTACTAACTATTCTGTGGCCTTTGTATACATGTGCTATAGAATAAGGGATAAGTAGGGGACAGCGATAGAAAAATCTTAGATATAAGTTATATGGGGTTGGTATATAGGCTGAACTTAACCATACACCCCTAACGATTATGGGGCACAGGTGCATGCACGGTTGTACATGGGGGTACCCACACATAGGTATGTGGGAATAGGTGTAATCTATATGCACCAGGATACTGTTTCCATGTACATGTATGAGCCCTGATTCATTTCCTTCATGTTGTCCTTCCTCTTTCACTAAATATCATTTATGGTGATTTCATGTACATGTTCCATGTTTTAAATACAACTCATACCCTGGGTCGATATCATGCACCCCAATCCTTCCGGTTTTTTAGTTCCCCAGAATGATATGAGGGGCCTGGGGTTTGGATACCACAGTGGAATAGTCTACTAAGGAGTATCTGGGTGGAAGTGAGAGAATACACCACCTAACAGGGAGGCTAATGTACGTGGGTTATTAATCACGTATAGGAGCACTTTATAGTCGGAAATGCCTACACAGTAGCTATATTTAGGAGTACACTGGCCCCACATGGGAATGCATGCAGGCCATTCTGTAGGCTAGCCAGTTCTTTATGTACAACACTCTTTGGGTATACAACTTCAATTATAATTTCTATGAGGGGCCCGGGTGGTCTTAGAAACACTAGGTATTGGTCCTAAGTCTTAGATGGTAAAAGGTTAGTTTGTATTTTTTATATTTTTTTTTTTTTATTTTTTTTTATTTTATTTATTTTATTTTTTATCTATACATTTTCTGTCATTTTTTAAGTTTTTTAAGTTTTCTGTCTTCTGAAGTCTGGAGATCGGAGGATGATATACATACAGATAGTAAGATATACCCAATATCCTGGTTCTGCATCCGCAACATGGTGGATTCTGAACGGGACTTGGGTTGACATTCTATTACATCCACTTTTACAAGATAGACACTGAGTTTGCAAGGTGGAGGACATGCATTACCGTTATCCACCACTGCGGGCTGTGCCTATACGATATACTCACCTGGTTTATAAATAAAGATGATCTTTACTTAATTCTAACCTATATCATACAAGATGCTTGATGTTTACATTGCTTTATGTGAAATGAGTCTGCCAATCTATGTAAAAGGTCAGCGGAGATGTATGGGTCAGTAATAATTATTAAATACCTCGACATATGTCCACAGGGATCTGATTTGGGCACCGCCTAATGGGGACGTACGGGAGGGGGAGCCACGGGATTGAAAATCCAATCAAAATCCCTGCAGGGACGGGAGAGGGGAGGATCCAGCATGTCCGCCTACCTTATAACCTGTGAGGTGTAGTAAGATGGCGCCGCCTTTGAAAACGTCGATGACGAAACGCGTAAGGCGGGGCTACGCACTTACGTCATTTCCGGGTACAGAGCGAGAGAGCCTGGAACGCAGCTGGACCGCACGCCGTACGCTGCGGGTTACACTTCCTGGCTCTCGGCTTCACCCATAGTGTAGTACGCTGTGTGTTTTTTCCCCAGAGGGGAGTTTTTATGCTATTAAAGTTTTTATCATACTACACTATGAGATGGCATCTCTTTCCATGAGGGCTTAGCTGGCGATCCCCGTCCTGGATATTGTATGAGGTGGTAATCCGGAATTCCTGGGAGAGAGGCCATTCCATCGTAGCAACCACGGGATACCGGACAAGAGGACGGCTTTGGGATCCTAGATTGCCTGTCACCCCTGCAGGGGTAGTGGAAGCTGGTGAGTGGGGAGCCAAAGGGGAGCACAGAAGTCACGGATTTACCTCTGTGGGCACCAAAAGTCACTAAGCTGTTGGAACTTTTCTGCTGCCATTCAAAATTGGGATGCACTATTTGAGAATAGACTCTCTCTTTTTTTGCCTTTTTTTGAAACTTTGACGTCATTTAGAGTCTTTTTGGACTTGATTGCACTATATTGCACTTTATTGCACATTTATAAGTTGGATTGCACGGTCATATATATACGTATGTGCTGGATTGCACTGTTATATTATATACATACATTGCACTGTCATATATTTGTTTTTGCACTAGCCATTTAGAGTCTTGTTGGACTCGATTGCACTATATTGCACTTTATTGCACATTTATAAGTTGGATTGCACGGTCATATATATACGTATGTGCTGGATTGCACCGTCATATTATATACATTGCACTGTCATATACTTGTCTTTGCACTGGTACATGCATATGCCACTAATTTTGTATACATATAAGTTGGATTTATCACAATAGCTGCTCAGCAGCAGCACCTAGTAGAATTTCTCATTATTTGTGATATAGAGGTATATGCAATAAGATAGGGGTTGCATATACATATACCTATATTTCCACAAGGTTTTTGTGATATACTATGGGTTCACCCAGTAAGAATTTCACAGTCTTCACCGTTTGTGTTTGGATTACTATTTAATTTATCTGGCATAGTCACTGTCTATGTACATTTAATTTTCCACAGCCCACAAGGGAGTGCCACACCCCCACTAACAATTCTTAACACGTTAGTTCTCTTTGAGGGCTTAACCTGGGGAGGCAGCATACCTTACAATTTTCTTCCTTTCTCCCCTCCCTCCCCCCCCCCCCCCATCCACCTTATCACCCTCCTCTCCCCCCTCCCCCCCCCCCTCCCCACTTTTTCTGCTATATGTCCTAAGCGCATAGTTTTTGTGGTTTGACTTTTATACCACCTTAGGGTGGGTTTACACTCTGCAGCTATGGACATCTTTGGATATATGACCAGTAGAAATATAGATCTAGGGGGCGTGTTTAGTCAGGAACAGGTTACCAACACGCAGGATATGCATAGCCTTATGAGGCAGCTCAGACATGCTATGGAAAAGCAGCTGAGAGTATGGTGGGACATTGCCACCTTAGATATGTACATCAGGGAAAAAATGACCCCTAGAAGACTTAGGTGGGACTTACATCCGAATGATAACATTGATGATGGAGATCTTATGGGTGACTGGTACTCTCTCTTCAATAAGTGTGAGGGGGAGCTGCTTCGGAACATTGTTAAGAGAAGACAATTTAAACTAAGGGGCATAGAAGCTAATATTATAGAGATTAAAAATTTGCTAGTACCCTTCTCTAACCAAAGGGAATACAAGGACAAAGAAAAGGAACTCCAGGAAATCATCAAAAAATATGATGGGGAGATCCAAGCAAAAAAACAAAAGAAATATAAGAGGGATGTCCTTGACTATAGGAATGGGAAAGTATACAAGTGGCAATCCAACATGAGAGATCAAAATGATGATGTGGATGACATCAGCATTGATGAGAGCCCAGAGGAACTCCCTGGGGGCCGGATGATGGAATGGATGGGCGACAATTCGCAATTCCCATCCCCAGAGCGTCCCAACGGTGGGAACCGTAGCAGATCTAGACCTTTTAATAGGGATCCAGATAGATCTAATCATAGAAGGGTAAGCCACCAAAGACCCCATGAATATAGGACACCAAGTAATGTGAGGTATGGTGTACCTACACACAACAGGTTCTCACCCCTGAGATACCAATATGAATCCCACCCCCCCTATAGAAGTGACTTTAGGGAGGACAGGGATTTTCACGGAGGACAGAGACACAGACCTCCGGGAAGGTGGAAGACCCGCCCTTCCTACAGGGCATATGGATGGAGGGGAAGGAATACAAACAGAGGCTATACACAGAGAGAGGACCAATGGGGAACTGGAGAAGAACGAACCCCAACCATAAATCGAGGGTATGGGGAGAGGAGGAACCCCAACCACGAACAAGAGCACGGTCAGAGAAGAAATATAGAAGAGATGCGAACAAACCCGGCAAGAAGAGGCAGACAAGAGGATGCAGAGGAGGCAGGAAGAAAAAGAAGAAGAGTGTACTAGGAAAAGGCATCTACAACTTAAGCAATGTAACATTTACAGCGGAAGAACTACAGGTGCTTGATTTGGGCCTAAAATTTGCACCGGACAAGGCCCTGGATAAATTTGAGGCCTATATTGATCTCCAAAAATTCATGAGGAAACTTAATTTGAAAAAACACTTTGCCATAAACACAGAAACCAGCATCAAGGATACTCCAGAATATATCCAAACTAACTTGAAGAATAACTCTACCTACAACCCCAAAACCCCAGGAAGTCAGTGTTTGACTGCGTTTAAGAAAATGGTAGAAGAGGACTTGAGAAATCTGAAAAGGAAGGAAAGAAAGAGGAAAAATATCTGGAGGACCATTAAAGATTTA
This sequence comes from Lithobates septentrionalis, assembly GCA_037952835.1. NCBI lineage: Eukaryota > Metazoa > Chordata > Amphibia > Anura > Ranidae > Lithobates > Lithobates septentrionalis. Next base: position 1,252,329 of record JBBDGP010000816.1, on the reverse strand, counting down.
GGGAAACGGCATGAGGTAGTTATAAGACCGGCCGACAAAGGAGGTGGACTGGTCATCTTGGACAAAAAAGACTACCAAGAAGAGATGGGCAACCTACTAAATGTGGAAAACACGTATAAAAAACTCAGAACGAATCCAAAGAGAAAATATGAGATACAACTAAAGAAGTACATCACTAAAGGAAAGGCTATGGGGATTTTGAATGCGAGAGAAGCTGAATATTTATACTCTAACTCTACAAAGACCCCTGTGATATATTACACACCAAAGATTCATAAAAGACTGAACAAACCACCTGGAAGACCTATTATCAGCGGTATAAATTCAATCTTCTCTAGATTAGGGGAATATCTGGATAAATACTTGAAACCTCTGGTACAGCAAGGGAAATCATATCTGCGGGATAGTTTACAACTCATCGAAGAACTCCAAAGTATAAAAGGTACAGAAAATTGGGTATTGGCAACAATAGATGTCAATTCACTGTATACAAGCATTGAGCAACCAGACGGATTGCTTGCAGTAGAAAAGGCTCTATATGAGAACACAGGAATGAGACAGGGACAGATCAACTACATTATGGAAGGCCTGAAAATGGCAATGGAGTGCAACTACTTTTGGTACAACAAGGAGTATTTTGTACAAACCAAAGGTGTTGCAATGGGGGCACGATATGCACCAAGTGTTGCAAACCTGTTCATGAACATGTGGGAGGAGGAATATATTTACAACAAAAACATCCCCCAAATTAAAATGTACCGTAGATATATTGATGATTTAATCATCTTATGGGATGGCACTACGGACAGTTTTGAAAAATTCCTTGAAGGGCTGAACAGGAATAGGTATGGGATCACGTTCACGGGTAAATGGAACCTGCATGCGATTGACTACTTGGATTTGGAAATCTTCAAAGCAGGTGATTCCCTTAATACCCGTACTTTCTTTAAAAGTACAGATCGTAACGGGTATATACCCACTTCAAGCTGTCACCATCCGAAGTGGAAATCCAACATTCCAAAAGGCCAACTATTAAGGATACGAAGAAACTGCAACACACTGGAGGATTTTGAGATCCAGGCAGATGTCCTGATTCAGCGGTTCCAAGAGAAAGGATACCCACAAGAAAATCTGAATAAGCTGAAACAGGAGATCAAGAACATGGACAGGAACCAACTACTTAAGAAGAACATTAGGGCCAGGAATGACCAGATGGAGATGACCTTCATTACAGGGTTCAACAACCAATATAAGGATGTGGAACGGATCATTAAGAAATACTGGCCCATCCTGAAAGAGAACCGTGTACTAGCAAAAATCCTCCCCACCAAACCGAAGTTTGTGTACAGGAAAACACCTACTCTTCGTAACCATCTTGTACATAATGTCATTGACCCCCCCAAGCAAACTCAAATTATACCCAATATGAAAGGGTTCTTCAGATGTCGCAGATGTCTACCCTGTAGAGTCAGCAAACCCCAACCTAGGAAAAAGGAAAAGTTCAAGTCAACTGTAGACCATAAAGAATATCAGATTAAGGAGCTGATAACTTGTCACAGCACTCATGTCACCTATATCATTGAGTGCCCCTGCCATCTACAGTACGTGGGGAGAACCACCCGCCCACTCTATGTCAGGATACGGGAACATATCAAAAATATCAAAAAAGGGTTTCCGAAGCATCATCTATCACGGCATTTTGCCGAGTTCCATCAAAAAGATCCCAGTGGCCTCATTTTTTATGGTATTGATCAGGTGAAAACCCACTGGAGAGGGGGCAACAAAGAAACATTAGTCTCCAGGAATGAGACAGGGTGGATATACCGGTTGGGGTCTATTGCCCCCAAAGGTTTAAATTTGGACATAGACCTCAACTGTTTTATAGCTAACCCTTAAATCAACTCATAGTAGGAGAGATTTCCCCTGGGTCCTTTCTGGCACATGTTCTCTGCCTGCATCTGTTAGTTGTTCAACAAAACTAAGAGAGGACTATAGCAACAAGAAACTATGCTACTAACTATTCTGTGGCCTTTGTATACATGTGCTATAGAATAAGGGATAAGTAGGGGACAGCGATAGAAAAATCTTAGATATAAGTTATATGGGGTTGGTATATAGGCTGAACTTAACCATACACCCCTAACGATTATGGGGCACAGGTGCATGCACGGTTGTACATGGGGGTACCCACACATAGGTATGTGGGAATAGGTGTAATCTATATGCACCAGGATACTGTTTCCATGTACATGTATGAGCCCTGATTCATTTCCTTCATGTTGTCCTTCCTCTTTCACTAAATATCATTTATGGTGATTTCATGTACATGTTCCATGTTTTAAATACAACTCATACCCTGGGTCGATATCATGCACCCCAATCCTTCCGGTTTTTTAGTTCCCCAGAATGATATGAGGGGCCTGGGGTTTGGATACCACAGTGGAATAGTCTACTAAGGAGTATCTGGGTGGAAGTGAGAGAATACACCACCTAACAGGGAGGCTAATGTACGTGGGTTATTAATCACGTATAGGAGCACTTTATAGTCGGAAATGCCTACACAGTAGCTATATTTAGGAGTACACTGGCCCCACATGGGAATGCATGCAGGCCATTCTGTAGGCTAGCCAGTTCTTTATGTACAACACTCTTTGGGTATACAACTTCAATTATAATTTCTATGAGGGGCCCGGGTGGTCTTAGAAACACTAGGTATTGGTCCTAAGTCTTAGATGGTAAAAGGTTAGTTTGTATTTTTTATATATTTTTTTTTTATTTTATTTTATTTTATTTATTTTATTTTTTATCTATACATTTTCTGTCATTTTTTAAGTTTTTTAAGTTTTCTGTCTTCTGAAGTCTGGAGATCGGAGGATGATATACATACAGATAGTAAGATATACCCAATATCCTGGTTCTGCATCCGCAACATGGTGGATTCTGAACGGGACTTGGGTTGACATTCTATTACATCCACTTTTACAAGATAGACACTGAGTTTGCAAGGTGGAGGACATGCATTACCGTTATCCACCACTGCGGGCTGTGCCTATACGATATACTCACCTGGTTTATAAATAAAGATGATCTTTACTTAATTCTAACCTATATCATACAAGATGCTTGATGTTTACATTGCTTTATGTGAAATGAGTCTGCCAATCTATGTAAAAGGTCAGCGAAGATGTATGGGTCAGTAATAATTATTAAATACCTCGACATATGTCCACAGGGATCTGATTTGGGCACCGCCTAATGGGGACGTACGGGAGAGGGAGCCACGGGTTTGAAAATCCAATCAAAATCCCTGCAGGGACGGGAGAGGGGAGGATCCAGCATGTCCGCCTACCTTATAACCTGTGAGGTGTAGTAAGATGGCGCCGCCTTTGAAAACGTCGATGACGAAACGCGTAAGGCGGGGCTACGCACTTACGTCATTTCCGGGTACAGAGCGAGAGAGCCTGGAACGCAGCTGGACCGCACGCCGTACGCTGCGGGTTACACTTCCTGGCTCTCGGCTTCACCCATAGTGTAGTACGCTGTGTGTTTTTTCCCCAGAGGGGAGTTTTTATGCTATTAAAGTTTTTATCATACTACACTATGAGATGGCATCTCTTTCCATGAGGGCTTAGCTGGCGATCCCCGTCCTGGATATTGTATGAGGTGGTAATCCGGAATTCCTGGGAGAGAGGCCATTCCATCGTAGCAACCACGGGATACCGGACAAGAGGACGGCTTTGGGATCCTAGATTGCCTGTCACCCCTGCAGGGGTAGTGGAAGCTGGTGAGTGGGGAGCCAAAGGGGAGCACAGAAGTCACGGATTTACCTCTGTGGGCACCAAAAGTCACTAAGCTGTTGGAACTTTTCTGCTGCCATTCAAAATTGGGATGCACTATTTGAGAATAGACTCTCTCTTTTTTTGCCTTTTTTTGAAACTTTGACGTCATTTAGAGTCTTGTTGGACTTGATTGCACTATATTGCACTTTATTGCACATTTATAAGTTGGATTGCACGGTCATATATATACGTATGTGCTGGATTGCACCGTCATATTATATACATTGCACTGTCATATACTTGTCTTTGCACTGGTACATGCATATGCCACTAATTTTGTATACATATAAGTTGGATTTATCACAATAGCTGCTCAGCAGCAGCACCTAGTAGAATTTCTCATTATTTGTGATATAGAGGTATATGCAATAAGATAGGGGTTGCATATACATATACCTATATTTCCACAAGGTTTTTGTGATATACTATGGGTTCACCCAGTAAGAATTTCACAGTCTTCACCGTTTGTGTTTGGATTACTATTTAATTTATCTGGCATAGTCACTGTCTATGTACATTTAATTTTCCACAGCCCACAAGGGAGCGCCACACCCCCACTAACAATTCTACTCCAAAAGACCCGCATCACACCGGACGATCACTGGGAGCATGTCACCGCCGAAAAAACCTGCTGCCACGACCTCAAAATGGGACCAGTATCCCCGTCAAGAGAAGGATTCTCCAGACAAAGATGGCGGCGCCACGAGGGGGGAAGAAACGGCCGTAACTACAGACACAGCTAAGGTACTGGAAGCAATTACTTCTTGCCAAGAGGCTTTTGCAGCATGTCAGTCCACCCTTACAGCTAGAATAGAAGAAGTAAACGTGGACATTTCACTGGTGAGGCAAGATTTTGAAAAGCTGAGAGAGAGAGTCACTGAAACTGAAACCAGAATCAGCATGGAGGAAGACTCCCTCCCCCCTCTCCAACATTCTACCGAGGCCATGCAATTACAGGTGAATCTCATTTAAAACTGCTTGCGGGTTTAATGTCATGTCGGGTCATGGCAATATGGATGAAAATCAGTGAGACAAATGGCATGGGTACCCCCCCAGTCCATTACCAGGCCCTTTGGGTCTTGTATCGATATTAAGGGGAACCCTGCACCCAAATTAAAATAAGGAAAGGCCCTATATACTCTGAACAGCAGTATACAGGCGGTGCAAACAAGACAGGGTTTGTTGTTAAGTAGAATCTGTTTGTAATTTTGAACGGGTACATTTTTAACGTGTTTAGCTCCAGCCAAAAAATCTTTTTTAAGCTTTTTGGAAAACATAGGGAAGGGTTATCACCCCTGTGACATTTGTTTTGCTGTCTTTCCTCCTCTTCAGAAGATTTCACCTCACTTTTTGTCCCAATGAAAAATGTTTTTTGAAAATTTGGGTTTTTTTGTGGAACAAGGATTGGAAAGCATCAGTGGAAAGGAGAAATTGTTTTCCCATATTAACTCTTACAGGAGAGAATTTCCCTTCCTAGGGGTAGATTTCATCTCACTTCCTGTTGTCTCCTTCCGTTTGCAAGTAGGAGTCGTTTGTAAGTTAGATGTTTGAAAGTAGGGTCCTGCCCTATATACTCAGCAGAAATTTGGGCCTTAGGTGTTGCTGTGGCCACAACACTGTAAGCCCTCATAGGGCCCTACTGTGAAATATTAGATCAAGAATTGTAATTACATGCCCCTGTTGAACAGGAGCTGAAAAATTAGGCCTTAGGCACTGGTGCTGGTGCCACAACACTGCAACCCCTCACAGACACTCTAGTTGGAACGCAGGAACGAGCCCTGCTGCAAAGTATTGCATCAAAAATTGTAATTACACGCCCCTGTTAGACAGGGGCAGAAAAATTGGGCCTTAGGCACTGGTGCTGGTGCCACAACACTGCAACCCCTCACAGACACTCTAGTTGGAACGCAGGAATGAGCCCTGCTGCAAAGTATTGCATCAAAAATTGTAATTACACGCCCCTGTTAGACAGGGGCAGAAAAATTGGGCCTTAGGCACTGGTGCTGGTGCCACAACACTGCAACCCCTCACAGACACTCTAGTTGGAACGCAGGAACGAGCCCTGCTGCAAAGTATTGCATCAAAAATTGTAATTACACGCCCCTGTTAGACAGGGGCAGAAAAATTGGGCCTTAGGCACTGGTGCTGGTGCCACAACACTGCAACCCCTCACAGACACTCTAGTTGGAATGCAGGAACGAGCCCTGCTGCAAAGTATTACATCAAAAATTGTAATTACACGCCCCTGTTAAACAGGGGCTGAAAAATTGTGCCTTAGGCACTGGTGGTGGCGCCCAGAACCAAAAATGTTCTTACAAGCTATCAGCGTGATGATTGAGGAGGAAGAGGATAATTACTCAGGGATAGTCACTCAGCATCAGCATAGGCAGTCTTTAAAGGGATCTGAGATTTCAAAAAAAATTATTCGGTTACATCAGCATCAGGTGGTGATCCAAGACTGATTCATTTTTATGAAGGTCAGCCGATCGACCGAGTCGGTGGACAGACGCACCCTGTGATCGGTTACCACGCCTCCAGCAGCACTGAATGTGAGTTCCGAAAGAACGCTGGATGCAGGACAGGCCAGTAGCTTAATTGCATACTGTGCAAGCTCTGGCCAGTGATCCATCCTCAAGACCCAGTAACCCAGAGGATTTTCGGTGGGAAAGGTGTCCAAGTCTGATCTTGCCCCTACGTATTCCTGCACCATGTAAAACAGACGCTGGCGATGGTTGCTGGAACCGATCATACCTTGGGGCTGCGGACCAAAAAATTGTCTGAACGCATCGGTCAGACGGCCACCTTCTCCACCGCTCCTTCTTTGACTGACCGAAGCCTCAGCAACACGTTGTCCAGAAACAGGAGTTTGTAACCTCCCAGTCTCTGGGAACGCATTGCACAGACCTTTCTGCAAGGCCTCCCGAAGATGTTTCATCCTCTGCTCCCTCTGCGATGGCAAGATAAGGTCCGCAACCATACCCTTGTAACGTGGATCAAGGAGGGTTGCCAGCCAGTATTGGTCCTTTTCCTTGATACCACGAATACGAGGATCCTTACGCAGGCTTTGCAGGATCAGGGAGGCCATGCAGCGTAGGTTTGCTGAGGCATTCGGTCCGGAGTCCTCTGGGTCACTAAGGACGACAACGCCCGCAGCCACCTCCTCCCAGCCACGTACAAGTCCATGTGTTTCTTGGGACTGATCCCTTAAAGATTGCTGCTGATGCTGAGTGCCAGGCTCCACCTCCATACTGACACAATCTTCCTCCTCCTCCTCCTCCTCCTCCTCGTCCTCTTCCTGTGTGATCGGCGGGCACGCAGGAACACTGTCTGGATAAAGGGGGCCTTGAGAGCTAAGGAAGTCCTCCTCTTCCTGCCTCTGTTCTGCCTCAAGTGCCCTGTCCATTATTCCACGCAGCGTGTGCTCCAATAGGTGGACAAGGGGGACAGTGTCACTGATGCATGCACTGTCACTGCTCACCATCCTCGTGGCCTCCTCGAATGGTGACAGGACAGTGCATGCATCCCTGATCATGGCCCACTGGCGTGGGGAAAAAAAACCAAGCTCCCCTGACCCTGTCCTGGTGCCATAGTCGCACAGGTACTCATTGATGGCCCTCTGCTGCGTGTGCAGCCGCTGCAGCATGGCCAACGTTGAGTTCCACCTGGTGGGCATGTCACAGATTAGGCGGTTCTTGGGCAGGTTAAACTCCTTTTGGAGGTCCGTCAGCCGAGCACTGGCATTATATGACCGGCGGAAATGCACACAGACTTTCCTGGCCTGCCTCAGGACATCCTGTAAGCCCGGGTACCTGCCCAAGAACCGCTGCACCACCAAGTTAAGGACGTGAGCCAAACAGGGCACATGGGTCATTTGTCCCTGTCGGAGGGCAGAGAGGAGGTTGGTGCCATTGTCGCAAACCACCATTCCTGCCTTAAGTTGGCGTGGCGTCAACCACCTCTGAACCTGCCCCTGCAGAGCTGACAGAACCTCTGCCCCAGTGTGGCTCCTGTCCCCCAAGCACACCAGCTCAAGCACCGCATGGCATCTTTTGGCCTGCGTACTTGCGTAGCCCCTTGAACGACTACGGAGCACCGCTGGTTCCGAGGAAGAGGCCATGGAGGAAGAAGAAGAGGAGGGGGTGGAGGAGAGAGGTGTGTCACAATCAGCATTTTGGAGGCGTGGTGGCGGAACAACCTCCAACACTACTGCACCTTGTCCTGCATCCTTCCCAGCTGCCAGCAGAGTCACCCAATGCGCCGTGAAACTTAGGTAACGTCCCTGTCCATGCCTGCTGGACCATGAGTCAGTGGTAATATGCACCTTACCGCTGACCGCCCTGTCCAGCGAGGCATGGACATTGCCTTCCACATGCCGGTAGAGAGCCGGAATCGCCTTCCGTGAGAAAAAGTGGCGTTTGGGTACCTGCCACTGAGGAACCGCACATTCCAAAAACTCACGGAAGGGGGCAGAGTCTACCAACTGAAAAGGCAGCAGTTGAAGTGCTAGCAATTTTGCCAAGCTAGCATTCAACCGCTGGGCATGTGGATGGCTGGGAGCAAACTTCTTTCGGCGGTGCAGCAGCTGGGGCAGGGAAATTTGCCTGGTACAATCTGACGTCGGTGTACCAAAAGCAGATTGCCCACAAGTACTTGGTTGTGACACACCTAATTCTACACCTTCATTCCTCTCACTGCAGGTCTCAGAGAGGACTGGAGGTCTAGTGGGGTTGGAAATCTCAGCTGATGAGGAGCAAGGAGAGATCCTCTTTGTTCTTTGGTGTGGGTCTTTTAGATACGCTTGCCAACGAACTGCATGGCAGGTCAACATATGTCTGGTCAAGCATGTGGTACCAAGCGGGAGATGTTTTGGCCACGCGAGATACGCTTGAGACATATGTTGTAAATAGCAGCGGTGCGATCTGATGCACTGGTCTCAAAAAAGGCCCACACCAAAGAACTTTTTGAATAACGCGCAGAGACTGCAGTGCCCTGCACATGTGGAGCTTTGGGGTGTGATGCAGTCAATGTGCTGCCCTTAGGCTGGCCCCTGGAGGGCATCCTGCCTCGTTGGGGATGTGCCGCCTCCTCCTCCTCCTCCTCCTCCTCTCTCCTATCAGGCACCCACGTTGAGTCAGTGACCTCATCATCCCCTCCCTCCTCATCACTGGAGCAAACCTGGCAGTATGCTGCAGCAGGGGGAGCATGACTGCCAGATTGCTGTCCTTCTTGGGCACCCCCTCTGTCCGTGCTCATGTTACTGCCTTCATCGAGCTCAGTATCATCATCAGAGCCTTCCAAACGCTGGGCATCCTCCTGGAGCATGTACCCAACACTGTGGTCAAACAGTTCGAGGGAATCCTCAGGAGGACATGGTGGAGCTAGGGAAGGAGTCACTGATGACATTGAGCTGAGGGAAGAGGCCGCTGCTTTGCCAGACAAAGCACCCTGGGTGAGAGAGGATGAGGAGGATGAGGACGGCTTGGTCATCCACTCGACCAAGTCTTCCGCATGTTGCGGCTCAAAACGGCCAGCTGCCGAAAAAAAGGCCAAGCGTGTGCCATGGCCACGTGCTGATGAGGATGCACCGTCTCCACGACCAGCACTAGACACAGAGCCTGCTTGCCCTCTCTTATTGGCTTGTGACTGTCTGCCTCTCCTTCTTGGCCTTCCAGACATACTAATTGCCTGTAGCTGCACTAAGCTGGGTTAGAACACCAGTAATTTTCTTCAGGTAGCTTTATATACTGTAACCAGACAAGCCTGCCTGTCAGTAGGAAGATAACAGGAACGGATCTAGCTGAACACTGTGAGCAGGACGCACTGTACTAAATGTAAATAGTCTAGCTGCCTGACCGTGGTACTAATAGGATCAAATAGAACACCTGTAATTTTCTTCAGGTAGCTTTATATACTGTAACCAGACAAGCCTGCCTGTCAGTAGGAAGATAACAGGAACGGATCTAGCTGAACACTGTGAGCAGGACGCACTGTACTAAATGTAAATAGTCTAGCTGCCTGACCGTGGTACTAATAGGATCAAATAGAACACCTGTAATTTTCTTCAGGTAGCTTTATATACTGTAACCAGACAAGCCTGCCTGTCAGTAGGAAGATAACAGGAACGGATCTAGCTGAACACTGTGAGCAGGACGCACTGTACTAAATGTAAATAGTCTAGCTGCCTGACCGTGGTACTAATAGGATCAAATAGAACACCTGTAATTTTCTTCAGGTAGCTTTATATACTGTAACCAGACAAGCCTGCCTGTCAGTAGGAAGATAACAGGAACGGATCTAGCTGAACACTGTGAGCAGGACGCACTGTACTAAATGTAAATAGTCTAGCTGCCTGACCGTGGTACTAATAGGATCAAATAGAACACCTGTAATTTTCTTCAGGTAGCTTTATATAGTGTAACCAGACAAGCCTGCCTGTCAGTAGGAAGATAACAGGAACGGATCTAGCTGAACACTGTGAGCAGGACGCACTGTACTAAATGTAAATAGTCTAGCTGCCTGACCGTGGTACTAATAGGATCAAATAGAACACCTGTAATTTTCTTCAGGTAGCTTTATATACTGTAACCAGACAAGCCTGCCTGTCAGTAGGAAGATAACAGGAACGGATCTAGCTGAACACTGTGAGCAGGACGCACTGTACTAAATGTAAATAGTCTAGCTGCCTGACCGTGGTACTAATAGGATCAAATAGAACACCTGTAATTTTCTTCAGGTAGCTTTATATACTGTAACCAGACAAGCCTGCCTGTCAGTAGGAAGATAACAGGAACGGATCTAGCTGAACACTGTGAGCAGGACGCACTGTACTAAATGTAAATAGTCTAGCTGCCTGACCGTGGTACTAATAGGATCAAATAGAACACCTGTAATTTTCTTCAGGTAGCTTTATATACTGTAACCAGACAAGCCTGCCTGTCAGTAGGAAGATAACAGGAACGGATCTAGCTGAACACTGTGAGCAGGACGCACTGCACTAAATGTAAATAGTCTAGAAGATAACAGGAATGGATCTAGCTGAACACTGTGAGCAGGACGCACTGAATTAAATGTAAATAGTCTAGAAGATAACAGGAACGGATCTAGCTGAACACTGTGAGCAGGACGCACTGCACTAAATGTAAATAGTCTAGAAGATAACAGGAACGGATCTAGCTGAACACTGTGAGCAGGACGCACTGCACTAAATGTAAATAGTCTAGAAGATAACAGGAACGGATCTAGCTAAACTGAATACAGTATATATATATATATATATGCAACACCTGGGATGCATATATATACACAATACACTGTAAGTGCAGCTAACTGACTGACTGTTCTGCCTAATCTATCTAACTCAAATCAAATGACACTGTCTCTCTCTCTATCTCTCAGCACACCGGAACACACACTACACAGGGCCGCCGTGCAGGCGGCCTTATATAGTGTGGGGCGTGTACTAAATCCCCTGAGCCATAATTGGCCAAAGCCTCCTTGGCTTTGGCCAATTACGGCTCTCTGTTCAGGCGGCGCTGTGATTGGCCAAGCATGCGGGTCATAGTGCATGCTTGGCCAATCATCAGCCAGCAATGCACTGCGATGCCGCAGTGAATTATGGGCCGTGACGCGCCACACGAATTTGGCGCGAACGGCCCATATCGTTCGCAATTCGGCGAACGACCGAACAGCCGATGTTCGAGTCGAACATGGGTTCGACTCGAACACGAAGCTCATCCCTAATCTTGATATATGTTATGTTCATCTACTGTATGTAATTTCCCTTATTTGTTCAATAAAAAGATTTTATAAGGAAAAAAATATGCTGTGAATGTCCTCTTTGTCCTCATGCATGCTGGAATTTTTTTAAATTTTTTTTGTCCTTCATACATGCCTTTACTTACCTCCCCAGCATGCTCTCCTGGGCCTATATTCACCTCATGTAGTCACTTAACAATGTATTTTGTCAGCTCCATAGTAGTGCTTTACCCTAAATAAAACTTGAGTACAACCAGCCTGTCGGATTTTACATATGATTGTGGCTAGTAGCTCTTGTAACCGCTAGCAATACTCACTGTTTCCCCCCCACCAGGAGAACACAGTGAGTATATTAGGTCTCAGCTGATAAATACGGCTAATATTTCTGAGTTGTAGATGGCTATTTGTAGTACTAATACATAAGACCGGGGACATGAAGAATGTAATCATTGCCATAGTGAGCATTTGAAAAAAATGTTTTTTGTTAAATTAGAAGCCCCTATTCCTTCCCCTTCGCCTCCTTTCTTCTCTCTTGTCTTCTATTTTCTCCTCCATTCCGCTCCCCTCACTTATTCTGCTTTATTTCCTACTCTTTCTTCTCCTCTTCCTCTCTCCCCTCTTCTTTTCTTTTTTCCCCTCTCTTCTTCTCTTCTGTCTTTTTCTTCATTCCCCTCCAAGGGAGCATGGATGATGTGTTCAGTGTATAGAGTGCACATGGGCCCCAAGGAGAGTAGGGCCCACTGTGTGCTCACTGCACACAAGAGGTGTGATCTGCACTAGACAGTACCATCAGGGCCGCCATCAGAAATTTTGGGGCCCTTTGAACAGTTTTAGGTCTGCCCCCCCATCCCCGGATCTGACCATCAACATTCCCCAGGGCCCGCCCACTGGCAGTTCCGCCGAGTCCCATCCCATGACCTCCTCTTCCAGTCACATCTCACTGATCCCATGTCCTTCTCCTCCTCCAGTCCCATCTCTTCCATCCTATGTCATCCTTCTCCAGTTCCATCTCCTCCATCCTCACTGATCCAGGCCGGGGTCCCAAGAGAGTGAGCTAGGCCTCAACCGGTTCCTTTTATTAACTCTCCCAGCACTCTGTTCTTCCTTCTCAGCCATCTGGTAGTTGTAGTCCCTTATAAATCAGCTAGAGGGCAAATCCAATTATTCTGAACTACAGGTCCCAAGATGCTTTGCTCTGCTTAGTCTCTGCATTCTAGATAAGACAGCTTAGAGTCTGAGCTCAACACTAGAGGGAAACAACTCCCAAACAGTGAAGTTACACAATGGGGTTGATTTAATAAAGGCAAATCCACTTTCCACTACAAGTGCACTTGAAAGTGCAACTGGAAGTGCAGTCGCTGTAGATCCAAGGGGGGCATGTAAGGAAAATAAAAAACAGCATTTTTGCTTGTACATGATTGGATGATAAAATCAGCAGAGCTTCCCTGATTTCAGATCTTCCCCTCAGATTTACAGCGACTGCACTGCCAAGTGCTCTTTCAAGCGCACTTGCAGTACACTTGTAGTGCAGAGTGGATTTGCCTTTAGTAAATCTCCCCCAATGTCTCCTGATTGCAGGCACGGATATCCAGCTCGTGGCTACATCTATATAAAGCAAGCACTTTTTTCCCCATTTTGGCTAAATTATGAAGGAGTTAAAACCCCATTTGTTTTTTTTCCCCATCTGTGTCCCACGGATTGCAGGAAAAAAAAATTGCTTGATTCCCCCACCAACACAGACAGTGTTGATGGGGGAATCCCTCCTGCAGAGGCATAGGGGTTGAAAAAACGATTTAAAAAATATATTTTTGAAAGAATTCTTACTTTACAGCATTTCTTCACACCTACCTAAAACATTTGCACAGTACTGCATATGTTTTTTTACCTGCTAGTTAAAAAAAAAAAAGGTTGGGGTTTAATGGATATAGGAATCTTTAAGATTTTTTTCATTCAACCCACTAAACAACAACAACAAAAAAGCCCTCAGTGTATACCCAGCTTTATATGGTTTATTGTTTCAAGATCACCTGAATCTATCAAATTGTGATGACTTATATATTTTTTACCAGCTAGTTTAAAGTGAACGCAAGGGAAGACATTACTAATGGAGCAAGAAAGATGGTAGAATCCTTGTAGGTGGAGCTCGAAAAGGAGGAAAATAATAAAAGGCTGAGGGGTCATTGTCAGCATTCCAACACTACAAGGAATGTAATAAGAAATGTAAAAGTGCAATCAGGGCAGCTAAAATAGACCATGAAAGGCACATAGCAGAGGAGAGTAAAACATTTCTTGAGATTGTTTTTAAATATGTTAACAGTAAGAAAGTGAGGCCAGAGCATATTGGCCCTATAAAGGATGATGAAGGGAATGTGGGTACTAAAGACAAAGAGAAAGCAAAGGTTTTAACCACTTCAGCCCGGAAGAATTTTACCCCCTTCCTGACCAGAGCACTTTTTACAATTTGGCACTGCGTCGATTTAACTGCTAATTGCGCGGTCATGCAATGCTGTACCCAAACTAAATTTGCGTCCTTTTGTTCCCACAAATAGAGCTTTCTTTTGATGCTATTTGATCACATCTGCGGTTTTTATTATAAATGGAAAAAGACCAAAAATTTTGAAAAAGAATGATATTTTCTACTTTTTGTTATAAAAAAAATCCAATAAACTCAATTTTAGTCATACATTTAGGCCAAAATGTATTCAGCCACATGTCTTTGGTGAAAAAATGTCAATAAGCATATATTTATTGGTTTGCGCAAAAGTTATAGCGTCTACAAACTAGGGTACATTTTCTGGAATTTACACAGCTTTTAGTTTATGACTGCCTATCTCATTTCTTGAGGTGCTAAAATGGCAGGGCAGTACAAACCCCCCCCCAAATGACCCCATTTTGGAAAGTAGACACCCCAAGGAAATTGCTGAGAGGCATGTTGAGGCCATTGAATATTAATTTTTTTGTCCCAAGTGATTGAATAATGACAAAAAAAAATTTTTTTACAAAAAGTTGTCACTAAATGATATATTGCTCACACAGGCCATGGGCATATGTGGAATTACACCCCAAAATACATTCTGCTGCTTCTCCTGAGTATGGGGATACCACATGTGTGAGCCTAGCCGTGTACTGGGCCCCAAAAACCAAGCACCGCCTTCAGGATTTCTAAGGGCGTAAATTTTTGATTTCACTCCTCACTATCTATCACAGAGTTTCCAAGGCCATAAAATGCCAAGATGGCACAAACCCCCCTCCCCCCCCAAATGACCCCATTTTGGAAAGTAGACACCCCAAGCTATTTGCTGAGAGGCATGGTGAGTATTTTGCAGCTCTAATTTGTTTTTGAAAATGAAGAAAGAAAAGAAAAATGTATTTTTTTTTTTCTTTTTTCAATTTTCAAAACTTTGTGACAAAAAGCGAGGCCTGCAAAATACTCACCATACCTCTCAGCAAATAGCTTGGGGTGTCTACTTTCCAAAATGGGGTCGTTTGGGGGGTGCCATCTGGGCATTTCGTGGCCTCCGAAACTGTGATAGGCAGTGAGGAGTGAAATCAAAAATTTACACCCTTAGAAACCCTGAAGGCGGTGCTTGGTTTTTGGGGTCCCGTATGTGGCTAGGCTCTCAAAAAGTCTCACACATGTGGTATCCCCGTACTCAGGAGAAGCAACAGAATGTATTTTGGGGTGTAATTTCACATAATCCCATGGCATGTTTGAGCAATATATCATTTAGTGACAACTTTGTGCAAAAAAAATAAAAAAATTGTCTTTTTCCTGCAACTTGTGTCACAATATAAAATATTCCATGGACTCGACATGCCTCTCAGCAAATAGCTTGGGGTGTCTTTCCAAAATGGGGTCATTTGGGGGGGTTTTGAACTGTCCTGGCATTTTATGCACAACATTTAGAAGCTTATGTCACACATCACCAACTCTTCTAACCACTTGAAGACAAAGCCCTTTCTGACACTATTTGTTTACATGAAAAAAAAACATTTTTTTGCAAGAAAATTACTTTGAACCCCCAAACATTATATATTTTTTTAAAGCAAAGGCCCTACAGATTAAAATGGTGGGTGTTTCATTTTTTTTTCACACAGTATTTGCGCAGCGATTTTTCAAACGCATTTTTTGGGGAAAAAACACACCTTTTTAAAATTTTAATGCACTAAAACACACTATATTGCCCAAATGTTTGACGAAATAAAAAGGATGATCTTAGGCTGAGTACATGGATACCAAACATGACATACTTTAAAATTGCGCACAAACGTGCAGTGGCGACAAACTACATACATTTTTAAAAGCCTCTAAAAGCCTTTACAGGTTACCACTTTAGATTTACAGAGGAGGTCTACTGCTAAAATTACTGCCCTCAATCTGACCTTCGCGGTGATACCTCACATGCATGGTGCAATTGCTGTTTACATTTGACGCCAGATCAACGCTTGCGTTCACCTTTGCGCGAGAGCACGGGGGGACAGGGGTGCTTTTTTTTTTTTTTTTTGCTTTTTTATTTTATTTTTAAACTGTTCCTTTCATTTTATTTTATTTTTTATCATTTTTATTGTTATCTCAGGGAATGTAAATATCCCCTATGATAGCAATAGGTAGTGACAGGTACTCTTTTTTGAAAAAAATTGGGTCTATTAGGCCCTAGATCTCTCTTCTGCCCTCAAAGCATCTGAACACACCAAGATCAGTGTGATAAAATGCTTTCCCAATTTCCCAATGGTGCTGTTTACATCCGGCGAAATCTAAGTCATGAAATGCTCGTAGCTTCCGGTTTCTTATGCCGCATACACACGATCGGACTTTACGGCATAGTTGGTCCGGCGTACCAGATTTCGTCGGACAGTTCGATCGTGTGTGGGCTCCAGCAGACTTTGTTTTCTAAAAAGTTTGACGGACTTAGATTTGAAACATGTTTCAAATCTTTCCGACGGACTCTGCTTTCTAGCGTACAAACCGTTCGTCTGTGTGCTTGTCCGTCGGACCCAAACTGACGCATGCTCTGAAGCAAGTAAAAGACGGAAGCGCTTGGTCTGGTAAAACTAGCCTTCGTATTGAAGCTAGCACATTCCTCTTCTGTGATCTTTTAATACAGCACATTGTTTTTTCTTTATAATGTGAGAAGAAGGAAGTTGTTTTGCTGCTTATATTCACACAGAGTTCTCACAAACTACTTTCTTCATGATTTATCCTCATGCCATGACTAATATGATATTTTTTAAAAGCCAGATCTCCAGAACTAAAGTAGCAAATTTTTTTTGGACTCTTTTTTTGATCTTTATTTTTTACAGATTTCAACAATATAGATTTTACAATGTGTGCTAAATTATACAAAATGTTTTATTTTAATTTTTTTTTGTTTTTGGATTTTGAGTTTCAAGTTACCACAATAACCTTAATAATTGTTATTGTTTTAATGAACCTTAATGAGGTTGGTGTCCCTTGTTAATTAGACATAGGGGGGTTATTTAGAAAAGGCAAAATCATTTTTCACTACAAGTGCAAATTGTACTTGGAATTGCCCTGAAAGAGCATTTGGAAGTGCATTCGCTGTGGATCCGAGGGGCACATGCAAGGAACCCCCCAAAAAAAAATATTCTCTTGTACATGATTGTATGATAAAATCAGCAGAGCTTCCCCTCATTTCAGAGCTTGCCCTCAGATTTACAGCGACTTCACTTCCAACAAGTGCACTTGCAGTGCAATTTATCAAGTGCACTTTGCAATAGCACTTTGCACTTGAATTGCAAAATTATTTAGCCTTTTGTAAATAACCCACATATGGTCTTTTTGACCTGTACCTGCCTACTCACAAACCAAATGTCCTTTTTGAATCAAAACACATAGTCAATAATGTAAGGTAACGAAAATATCCATTTATTTTGGTCAAAACAGAAATGAGGAAGGCAACACTGGAGACACTTTTGGAATGTGTGAAGCCTTTTGTCCCCCAGGACACACATCAAGTTAGAGGACAATAAAATTGGTATCTTGCGACTAGGGAGCACAGGGAGCACAGTCAAAAGTCAGACCAGACAGAAGCCAGACAATCACTTTTGACTCTTCCGTGGAGCCTTCCCTGCACGCTGCCCTACAGCCTTCCCTCCACGCTTCGCTGCAGCCTTCCTTGGAGGCTGTGCCTCTGGTGGTGTACTTGGGGCAGGAGGAGGAGGAGGGGGAGTAGCAGGAGGAGTGGATTCATCTGCTATATATGTTTTTGCAGTAAGCTCCCCTCTCAAGCCCTTCTGTTACGCTTGAAAAATCAGACCTTCACAGAGGAGGCGTTGCCCCTTTTCTAGTTCCAGCAATCTGGTGGCCATATACGTTCCATACGCCTCTTCTGCATTGGGTGGTGTGCTGAGGATTTGGTTGGCTTCGCGAATGAGGACTAGTGATTCCTCCTCTGTTCGGGTCATCTTTCTGGGCCTATTGGTGGTAAGGCAGAGGGGAGGCACCTGACACTCCGTGAGCCTTCTACTGGGCCCAGCCACGGCCTCCTCCTCTCTCCCACTGGGCAAGGCCTCCTCCTCTATACCTCCTCGGCACGGACTCTTCCTGGCTGAGCTCATCCTGGGTCAAAAAAAGGGACACACCGGTAGTTGTAATTTTTGCTTACACACAGTTTTCAGCTCATGACTTGCAAATATAATTCTAAACAAATAGTAAAGGCTATCTTTTTGACCCCACCAATATTCTAGCTGCTCACCAATATTTGAAGTATATTTTTGGCCACTACTGTCTAGTGATATGTCTACATATTAATAATTGTAGACATGTGCATTTCGTTTCGTTCCGAATCGAAATTCGGACAAATTTTTCATTGTTCAGAAATTCGGATGCATCCGAATTTCCAAATTAGAAAAGTAAAGAATTTAAACGAATTAGAAAAAAAAAAAAACAAATTCGAAAACATATTCGAATCAAATTCGAAAACATATTCAAATCAAATTCGAAAACATATTCGAATCGAAGACAAATTCGAATCGAATTCGAAAAAAATAGAAAACGTTTTTCTAAAAAAACCAATAAGATAGAATATAAAATAATAAAGCAATAGAATGAATATATATATATATATATATATATATATATATATATATATATATATATATATATATATATATATATATATATATATATATATATATACATATACATATATATATATATATATATATATATATATATATATATATATATGTGTGCGTATATAATTTTTTTTATTATTCTCTTCTATTTTTTTATATGCTTTTCTTTTCTATTATTTTATATTCTATAATAGTGTTTTCAATTCAAATTCAAATTCATTCAAATTCAAATTGGAGGTGTTGGTTACAGCTGCCCTGCCCTATAAAAAACACACACCAGTTCTGGGTTTGCTTTTCACAAGAAGCATTGCCTGATGTGAATGATGCCTTGCACAAAAGAGCTCTCAGAAGACCTACGATTAAGAATTGTTGACTTGCATAAAGCTGGAAAGGGTTATAAAAGTATCTCCAAAAGCCTTGCTGTTCATCAGTCCACAGTAAGACAAATTATCTATAAATGGAGAAAGTTCAAAAATGCTGCTACTCTCCCTAGGAGTAGGCGTCCTGTAAAGATGACTGCAAGAGCACAGCGCAGACTGCTCAATGAGGTGAAGAAGAATCCTAGAGTGTCAGCTAAAGACTTACAAAAGTCTCTGGCATATGCTAACATCCCTGTTAGCGAATCTATGATACGTAAAACACTAAACAAGAATGGATTTCATGGGAGGATACCACAGAGGAAGCCACTGCTGTCCAAAAAAAAAACATTGCCACACGTTTACAGTTTGCACAAGAGCACCTGGATGTTCCACAGCAGTATTGGCAAAATATTCTGTGGACAGATGAAACCAAAGTTGAGTTGATTGGAAGAAACACACAACACTGTGGGGGTCATTTACTATAGCGCTGTGGCGCTAATTGCAGCTAATTAGCGCTAATTCGCGGCAATTTATCGCTAATTAGCACTAAAACGGTATTCACTATAGTGCTGGTGAGAAATTACTCCAAAAATCGAATTTACTATAGTTCCCTGAAACCAAATAGCGCCCAAACCCTTACTCTGCTAAAACCTGAAGTAGTGCACATGGAAATAAAGTTTAGAGCATGATATAATTGCCTAAATGGTACTGAAATATGCGGTATATTATTTAAAGATAATCTGCTTTTAAACTGTGTGAAAAAAGTGATTTCTACACTGAAATATCTTTAAAAGTCTGAGAAGTGAAAAATTCCCCGTTTTGGACAACTAGGTGCCAACACAACTGAGCATGCTAAGACCTGAAAATAGCTCTCATTTTAACTCAAGCATTTTTATTTACCCGCGCTATAGTAAATACCAAAATAAGAGCTAATTAGAGAGCATTTTTTGGAAGTGAAAATCTGCTCTATTCTAGTCCAATGCAAGTTTCAGCCATTGATTCTAATGGAACAATTGTAACTTTTCACAAAAAAAAACATTTTGATTTTTGTTGAGATGAAATGTATCTTTCTCTGAAATAAATTTTCCTTTGCAACATTGTTGCTTCTACTTAAAATATTTTGATTTTAAGAATGCTAGAATGTGGAATGTTTTGATGTTTTGGTAAAATATATTTTTCTCTGTCACTTTCACTTGTTACTCTCCATCTCACAACAATCTTTACCCAAACTCACACAGGTGTCTTTACAATCCACAAACAATACCATTGCTGATGCAAATTTAAAATGAATCACAATTTTTTGTCCTTTTTATTATTTCCAAATATTCATAATTTGAGCCCATAAAATGTGATATGTACCAACATCAGAAATCAAAATGTAATTCCCAAAAATTTGAGGGTAATATTCTACTCTCACCCACAAAAAAAACACCAAAATATCACAGAATAAATCAAGAATAACTCTTGAGTAATGTAATTCCATCACCTGCATGTCCAAAGAAATGCAGTATTTATGTGTTTTTATGTGTAGTTATGTGTAGGAGGTTTCTCACATGTGGCAGCTCTGTGGCTTAGAGGTTAGAACTTCTGCTTAGTATCCCTGAGGGTCTGAGTTCAAATCCCAACCATGTTACTTCATGTAGAGAAGTTGTCTCATTTATGTGCAGGAGGGTTCCACCACCATTGTCAGTCTTTTTCCAGATACACTATTTAGCCAAAAGTATTGGGACGGCTGCCTTTACACACACATGAACTATAAATGGCAGCCCAGTCTTAGTCCGTAGGGTTAAAATTTGATTTGGCCCACCCTTTGCAGCTAGAACAGTTTCTGGGAAGGCTGTCCACAAGGTTTAGTCTGCCTATGGGAATGTTTGATCATTCTTCCAGAAGTGCATTTGTGAGGCCAGGCACTGATGTTGGATGAGAAGGCCTGGCTCGCAGTCTCTACTCTAATTCAGCCAAAGGGTGTTCTATCGGGTTGAGGCCAGGACTCTGTGCAGGCTAGTCAAGTTTCTCCACCCCAAACTTGCTCATTCATGTCTTTATGGACCTTGCTTTGTGCACTGGTGTGCAGTCATGTTGGAACAGGAAGGGGCTTTCCCCAAACTGTTCCCACAAAGTTGGGAGCATGAAATTGTCCAAAATGTCTTGGTATGCTGACGCCTTACGAGTTCCCTTAACTGGAACTAAGAGGCCAAGCCCAACCCCTGAAAAACAATCCCACATCATAATCCCCCCTCCACCAAATCATTTGGACCAGTGCACAAAGCAAGGTCCATAAAGACAGGGATGAGTGATTTGGGGGTGGAGGAACTTGACTGCCCTGGACAGAGTCCTGACCTCAACACAACAGAACATCTTGGGGATGAATTAGAGAGGAGGCTGTAGGTCAGGCCTTCTCATCCAACATCAGTGCCTGACCTCACAAATTCACTTGGAAGAATGGTCAAACATTCCCATAGACACACTCCTAAACCTTGTGGACAAGAAGAGTTGAAGCTGTTATAGCTGCAAAGGGTGGGCCAAATGAGTTTTGAACCCAATACTAATACTGGGATGCCATTACAGTTCATGTGCGTTTAAAGGCAGGCGTCCCAATACTTAGGCCAATATGTTGTATATTGCTTGTGACACTGAGCATGGCTATGGACTTAGGGCTGGTTCACACCACAGAGATGCAAACAACATGTGTGGGGCTGCCTGGTGGCTAAGTGGGTAGCAGTTCTGTCTAGCAGCACCTGGGATGTTGGTTCAATTCCCCAACATGCTAATCCTTGTGTTTAAGTTTATATGTTCTCCCTGTGTGGGTTTCTCACCACAATCCAAAGACATGCTGGCATTTTATTTGTCTCCTGTTGAAATAGGTTCTAATGTAAGAAAGTTAATTTGGACTTTAGATTGGAAGCTCATTGCAGCCAGGGACTGATGTTAATGTTTATTAGCACTAATCATGCCCAGGGACTTGGACATTTCAAATTTTAGGGTTTACACTGCACGGGTACATATGCTTAGAAAACTGTTGCTTTGTTTATGTGGATGCAAATGGACTTTGATCTTTGTCCTGTAGTTGGAGATTTGATGCACATAGCCAAGGGCTAACACAGTTGCGAATAGTATTGTTCCTGCTCATCAGGTGAAATCACTTTAGACATACATGATGAGACAGATTGAAAGATACTGGTGGGCGTGTACTTCTATTGGGTGTGTCAGTGTGCTAACAATACAACCTCTCTTATATAAAGGCCTGCAGTAGGGGGGCCTTGTTTGGCCTGAGAAGGTCAGGTTTTTTGCTGTGATTTGTGGGGGAGAAGGAATGATATTGTGCATATTGACAAATGCCCAACTAGGCATATTTGATGAAATTCTTGTACATTTTTTCAATCAAAAGTGGGTTTATGTGGCCATGCTGTCAATGTTGTGCGTGCATTGTTCCTGTCTGATCATGCAAACATCGTTTGGAAGCATCTGCTGACCTACTCTTTTTGATCTTGTTTAATCGTGTACACAGAAATGCAGCTTCCAGCAGAACATGGTCACCAATGCATGTATGTGTGGATTGTGGGCTGGTGGTGGGTGTTTTGAGTAAGTCTTTTGTAATATTATGTTGGAATGCTTTGTAAGAATGACTGTTAAGTATGTTTCTATAATCTTGCAGATAAAAATGTGATGTGTTGCCCGTTATACACTGAAATTAAATCTGTGTCCACTCTAAGGTTTTGTCAAATTTTAGATTGTAAGCTCCTATGAGCAGGGCCCTTAAAATCCCATTGCTAAATGTAGCACCATATATCCTGTCCAAATTTTTTGAACCTAGTAATTGAATGTAAATTTTTTTTTTCTGCTGGTAAAATAAAAGTACATTATTGAGCTTTGTTGTGGTGTTTTTTTTTTCTTCTACTTTTCTTTCTCTTTAGTTTTTGTGGGTGGTGGTTTTGGGAAAGTGCAATATCTTATATTTTATTTCAATATGTATTTGTGCACCAAAAAACTAATCTCTGGAGAATTGCAGGTAATGAATTCAGCTGGTGGATAGGCAGTGTTGTATGTGTCAGCTTTAGTTTACATTGGTGCGATTTGACATGTCAAAGCAGTGACAATTGCACTGTTTTAATTGGTGCGACTTTGGGGTGCAATTTGTATTGATATCAGTGCAAAAACCTGCACAGATGTCTCTGAAATTCCCCCTGCAGTCGGGACTGACATGCGGGAATGAAAGTGTGTAATTTCAGCTGAACGATTTCCTCCCTCTGTCAGTGTGAACCAGGGCTCAAACTGGGCCTTTTGTTTTTGTCATTCACCTGCTGCTAACCCAGGGACACTATTTCTTATCGAACACCTTTAAATAAGTAGAAATACAAATTTGCATATCTGCAAATAAACAAAAATAATACAATTCTAATAGTGCTTGTGATCAAATATTCGCAGCAGCGATCAAAAGAGTGTGGTTTCGCATTCTGACCCAGAAATAAGTCATTGTAATCACACAGAAGTTCCTGTGCTGGTCAGGATCTCCATCTAGGTGGACATGGTGAGGTCCCTCTTTAGCAAAGAGGAGGTGCTGCTCATTTTCCAGATAAGGGTATGATATGCACTTGTGCTTAATCAATGTGGGGGTGGATGTGGTAGTTAGATTTGGTGTGGGTGGGGTTCATTGATTTGTTTGGCATCCCCACACATTTGCTTCTGGCCCATGTGCACACATCACTTCCTGCATTTGTTCTGCTGATGGAAATGCAAGTATAAATGAGAGCTCCTTTCTATTAAAATATATATGACTTGTTTCACAGTTGGGCGACTTTGGACCTCCAAGTTGCTTGACAAGTTGTACCCCATGATTCTCAATGATAACTAGGGATGGGCCGAACATCCCCCCTGTTCGGTTCGCAGCAGAACATGAGAACAGGCAAAAAATTTGTGCGAACACCGTTAAAGTCTATGGGACACGAACATGAATAATCAAAAGTGCTAATTTTAAAGGTTAATATACAAGTTATTGTCATAAAAAGTGTTTGGGGACCCGGGTCCTGCCCCAGGGGACATGTATCAATGGCAAAAAAGTTTTAAAAATACGATCAGCTGTTCAACTTCGTAGACTTTAGGCGGCTCCGTAGTCATTCGTACTGTGCAAGCGCAGCGCATGCGCAGTACAGGGGGGTCCTTATCCGCCGGGGGAACTTTCTCGGCAAGACACTGGCTATTAATGAATTGTCAGAACCGACAATACACATTAAAGTTCATTGATAAAAACGGCTTGGCATTCCCCCACAGTCCATTACCAGGCCCTTTGGGTCTGGTATGAATATTAAGGGGAACCCCAAACCAAAATTACAAAAAAAATGCGATGGGGTCCCCCCAAATTCCATACCAGGCCCTTCAGGTTTGGTATGGATATTAAGGGGAACCCTGGCCAAACTTAAAAAAAAAATGGCGTTGGGTCCCCCTCAAAATCTATACCATACCCTTCATGTCTGGTATGGATTTTAAGGGGAACCCCGCGCCAAAACTTAAAAAAAATGGCGTGGGGTCCCCCCAAAAATCCATACCAGACCTTTATCTGAGCGTGCAACCTGGCAGGCCGCAGGAAAAGAGGGGGAATGAGAGAGCGCCCCCCCTCCTGAACCGGACCAGGCCACATGCCCTCAACATTGGGAGGGTGCTTTGGGGTAGCCCCCCAAAACACCTTGTCCCCATGTTGATGGGGACAAGGGCCTCATCCCCACAACCCTTGCCCGGTGGTTGTGGGGGTCTTAACAAGGGCACCCCCAGATCCCACCCCCCCTGTGTAAAATGGTAAGGGGGTACAAAAGTACCCCTACCATTTCACAAAAAAAGTGTCAAAAATGTTAAAAATGACAAGAGACAGTTTTTGACAATTCCTTTATTTAAATGCTTCTTCTTTCTTCTATCTTCTATCTTCTTTTTTCTATCTTCTATCTTCCTTCGGTTTCTTCCTCCATCTTCTTCTTCTTCTGGTTCTTCTGGTTCTTCCTCCGGTGTTCTCGTCTGCCATTTTCCTCCGTGGCGTCTTCTTCCCTTCTTCTCCTCGAGCTGCACCGCATCCATGATGGGAGGCGCCCGCTGTGTGATGCTTCTCGTCTTCTGACGGTTCTTAAATAACGGAGAGCGGGGCCGGGATCTGGGAAGAAGATGAGGAAGATGCCGGACGAGAACACCGGAGGAAGAACCAGAAGAACCAGAAGACGAACCCGGGCAAGGGTTGTGGGGATGAGGCCCTTGTCTCCATCAACATGGGGTCTCCATCAACATGGGGACAAGGTGTTTTGGGGGGCTACCCCAAAGCACCCTTCCAATGTTGAGGGCATGTGGCCTGGTATGGTTCAGGAGGGGGGTGCTCTCTCGTCCCCCCCTCTTTTCCTGCGGCCTGCCAGGTTGCGTGCTCGGATAAGGGTCTGTTATGGATTTTTGGGGGGACCCCATGCCATTTTTTTTTATTTCGGCGTGGGGTTCCCCTTAAAATCCATACCAGACTTCAGGTTTGGTATAGATTTTGAGGGGGACCCCACGCCATATTTAAAAAAAAAATTGGCTGTGGTTCCCCTTAATATCCATACCAGACCTGAAGGGCCTGGTATGGAATTTAGGGGGACCCCCACTCCATTTTTTTAAAATTTCAGTTTGGGGTTCCCCTGTGGGGAATTCCCATGCCGTTTTTATCAATGAACTTTTATGTGTATTGTCGGACCGGCAATTCATTAATAGCCGCAAGTAGTTTTAAATTACTTTTTTTCCTTTAAAATGTCATTTTGCTGTCAGACTGTTCTAAACACGGGAAACATGTGCCCCTTTACAGGCATACTATAGACACCCCCCGGGTATGAAATTTAAAGGAATATAGCATTTTTTTGTTTCACTCTAAGCATTATTAAAATCACTGCTCCCGAAAAAAGTCTGTTTTAAAAAAAAAAATTGTCAGACCCGACACATTGATACATGTCCCCTGGGGCAGGACCCAGGTCTCCAAACACTTTTTATGGCAAAGAACTTTCATATAAGCCTTCAGTGAGAAATTTGAGATTTTGCAGGTTCGAGCCCATTGACTTCCACTATTCCAGCATATGTGATGTGACAGGCATTATTGCCGTAATAGCTCTGCTTTCCATTTGCATTAGCACTGACTTTCTGAGAGTTGAAGTCTTTCTGGCGTTTTTTAAGAGTTATTTTTTGGTACTGCAGGATAATTTTTTGGCGTTATAGTAAATGACCCCCTTAGTGTCAAATTGTCACCAATATTATTTAATACCATCCAGTGATGCACTTACATACAGAAGGATTGATCAAGCCTGTAACATCTAAACAGCGGACGGCAACAGTACAGGGGGGCTGGTCAAAGCACGCTAACGTTCGTGGTGTAGGCTACACCCCTACGCGTTTCGTCATACAATGACGTGATCAGGGGAGCACTGATAACATTTTTGCACATTGGTATGAGATGAGCACTTTAGAACTCAGCGCTACTTTTGTATATTTTTTTCTGTTACACTTCTTTGTCTTTGTTTATCGAGACATTAGAGTAGCAGCAGGTTTGTTTTATTTTTATTCACTTTGTACTAGGGTTTGGTTGCTAGAATCCCCCATGTTTTAGCAACCAATCACGTGCTTGCCTGTCCCCCATGCCCCAGCATTTAGAGGAGGAGGAAGATCCTCCGCTAATCTGGTCCCAGTGCCCAGCCTTCCAGCTTCCACCTGTCCTGTATCTGACTACTGCAATGAGAAGGAACTGATTCTGATGCAATCAGGTCACTCAGCTATGTTAGAAAAGCGAATGAATATTCGCTTTCCTAACACTAAATCGTCTCTCCACCAATCGGGTGCTCGGGTCTGTTACCTGTCACCCGATTGGCTGAAACAACAGGCGTCGCTATTGGACCCCTATAAGGAGGAAAGGACGGGAGATGAGGACGGCAGGAGACGCATGGAAGACCCCGCTCATCGTCGTCACCCACTGCCCCACCAAGATAGTGTAAGTGCCGGGCAGACAGCGAGCGGGCGGGGGTCACACTGGGGGCATTCAAGGGCACACTGGCAGCATTTGATGGGCACACTGGCAGCATTTGATGGGCATACTGGCAGCATTTGATGGCACAGTGGCAGCGTTTGGCACAGTGGCTGCGTTTGATGGGCACAGTGGCAGAATTTGATGGCACAGTGGCAGTGTTTGATGGCACAGTGGCAGCTTTTAATGGGCACAGTGGCAGTGTTTGAGGGCACAGTGACAGCGTTTGATGGGCACAGTGGCAGCGTTTGATGGGCACAGTGGCTGAAATTGATGGCACAGTGGCTGCAATTGATGGCACAGTGGCAGCGTTTGATGGCACAGTGGCTGCATTTGATGATTTTTTTTCAAGAAATTCTTGCGCCCCCCCCAAAAATTTTGAGCACCAGCCGCCACTGTTTAGATGTATGTATGCACATTTTATGTATGCGCGTTTAATCCTGACCCCCTATATGAGTACAATCAGAACTGGTGGTGCGGCACAGTGGTGTTCAGGGCGGCACAGTGGTGTAGTGGGCAGCACTCTCACCTAGCAGTAAGAAGGGTCGCTGGTTCATATCCCAACCCCGACACCACCTGCCTGGAGTTTGCAAGTTCTCCCTGTGCCTGCGTGGGTTTCCTCCAGGCACTCTGGTTTCCTCCCACACTCCAAAGACATGCTGCTAGGTTAATCGGCTTCTGTACAAAATTGGGCCTAGTATATAAGTGGGGACCTTGGATTGAGGGTAGGGACTGATGTGAGTGTGCGATGGACAGGGTTAGGGACAATTGTAGACACACACCCACACTCACTTGGGTTGAACTGGATGGACTGGTGTCTTTATTCAACCTTACTAACTATGTAGAACTGATTTTTTTTCTTGCTTGTTCAAAGTACCAGCAAAAAAATGCTGTTCCTCTGAAAAGCGATCCATGCTCAGATCACTTTTCAGAGGCATTTGACATCCGGTAAAGAGGCAATATGTTGTCTCCTGAGCACCTGTTTTAGCCCCTTAAAGTGATTGTAAAGGTTTGCGTTTTTTTTTTTAAATAGCAAACTTGTCATACTTACCTCCACTGTGCAGTTCGTTTTGCACAGAGTGGCCCCGAACACCGACTTCTGGGGTCCCTAGGCGGCTCTCGCGGCTCCTCCTCTTATCAGATAACCCCCTAGGAGAAGCGGGAGGGTTACATTGCAGGCGCGATCCCAAATCCAGCATTTGCGTCCATAGCCACGAATGCCGGACTCAGCCCCGCCCCCCCCCCCGACGCCCGCGTCGTTGGATTTGATTGACAGTAGTGGGAGCCATTGCCTGCGCTGCTATCAATCTATCCAATCAGGAGCCTTAAGGATGCATTAAGGTGAAAAAACACAAGGGTTTACAACCCCTTTAAATGCATCACCACTATGCTGCAACTGTATGCAATGCATACAGTTGCAGAGTGGTTGCAGTGCTGCCCCATTCACCTAGGGGAATACTTCCCATAGCCACCCACATGCGACCGGACCCTGTTGTTCCGTCAGCGGGCTTGGAGGAAAGGGCCCTGTCTGGGGGGTCAGGGGGGCCCTTCATGGTTTCTTGCATCTGGGCCCTGAAGGTTTACTATCTGCCATAGTGGCAGAAAGTAAAAACACTGGGGTTGATTTAATAAAACTAGACAGAAACCAATAAGCTTCCAGGTCTTATTGTCGAAGCTTAATTGAACAAGCTGAAGTTAGAAGCTGATTGGCTACCATGCACCAGATTTTGCACTCTCCAGTGTTAGTAAATCAACTCCACAGTGTCCAAGTCAGACAATAAAGTTATATTGTAGAAAAGGTTCAAAAATAACTTATTCAGACACCCGTCCGGAGCCACTTATGTACAGTGACAGCAGTCTGAAGACGTGAAGATGCCGACAGAGCCAGCAACAAGGAGAGGAAAGCGGCGTGGCCAGTCCACACCCAAAGGAGAGGCTTAAAGGGGTTGTAAAGGTTTGTTTTTAAAACATGTTATACTTACCTCCTCTGTGCAAGGGTTTTGCACACAGCGGCCCCGATCCTGCTCTTCTGGGGTCCCCCAGCGGCACCCCTAGCTCCTACTCTTCTCGAGTGCCCCCGTGGAGAGCCACACTCCATGGGGGAATTTGTGCGGGCGCGCTCTCGGACTCGTCCATTGACACAGACAGCAGGACTTGGCATCGCCCCAATGGCTGCACTGCTTATAATCTATCCAATCAGGACCCATGTCACCAGCTGGAGCTGGTGTGCTCTCCCCCGTCGCTGGAAAGACCAGGTTCAGGTAAGTAAGTAATGTAGAAATCTAAGGTAATAATGCGCCAACCAAAAAGATTGAGAAAGCAGCCAACACAACAATCAGACAAATTGTAAAATGCTATGGTATGGACAAGTGTGGCGCTGAACCAACAATACTCTACATGTACATCATTGGGCAAAACCAAACAGAATGTCCATCTGAAAGGCAGTATGCGCAATGAAGTATATTAATGAAACACAAAAATATTCGTGTAAGGACTGTTAGCCGACACTAACAGAGGTAATGTAAGAAAAAAATAGGAAATATACCCTACAATAACTGACTGAAACCAAAAATGGTGGGGAGCTGTTACATATATAGGGACTCCCGTGAACTGGTACTAGTGTCAAAATAATATCACACTGTGAAGGTGTTAAACAGAAATACAAAATAATGGCAGAATAGGTAAGTGAATACAATAATAATAATAGTGTAAATATCGTGGCTGTGATGTGCAAAACGTCAACAATCAAACTCCTGATGTAACAAAAAGTCTGACATGAACTATGCACTGCTAATATAGCCAAAAGTCCAACATAAATGTGGAACAGCAGCTGGGCCTGTGGCTGGAACGATCAGCAACAACCAGGATAGATGATATGGGGCCCTTGAACCCGGGGATGGCATCAACAAGGTATGGAATCCAACAAATATGTAAAGGGAATAGGCGAAAATACCCTTACCAGCAGTGGTTTTGCACATCACAGTCACGATATTTACACTATTATTATTATTGTATTCACTTACCTATTCTGCCATTATTTTGTATTTCTGTTTAACACCTTCACAGTGTGATATTATTTTGACACTAGTACCAGTTCACGGGAGTCCCTATATATGTAACTGCTCCCCACCATTTTTGGTTTCAGTCAGTTATTGTAGGGTATATTTCCTATTTTTTTTCTTACATTACCTCTGTTAGTGTCGGCTAACAGTCCTTACACGAATATTTTTGTGTTTCATTAATATACTTCATTGCGCATACTGCCTTTCAGATGGACATTCTGTTTGGTTTTGCCCAATGATGTACATGTAGAGTATTGTTGGTTCAGCGCCACACTTGTCCATACCAAAGTAAGTAATGTAGTCCCTGCACTGTCCCTACTCGTCTGGAACCTTTCCCTACCTCTAAGCACTGTCCCTATCAGACGGTATCCTGCCCCTATGCTAGCCACTCATTTAAGTGCGCCAAACCTGGGAGCCAGAGTCTTAAAGTGTTACTAAACCCACAACAGTAAAATCAGTCTGCATATGCAGTAAAGCATGCTTGTTATATTCACTGTGGAACCTAAGGGGGTTAATCCTCCGCATTGTCTAAAAAGGCTGTTTGATCCTGTCTTCTCTGATCCTCCCCTTCTTCCACTGCAGACATCCCAACCTGCAGAAACTCATTTCAGGGAGGTGGCAAACTCATTTCAGGGAGGTGGCTTCACGCCTGCAAACACCCAGCCCCCTGCAGCAAAATATTTTTTAAATCACTTTCTCAGTATTTTTTTGCAGTGCTTCTGGGGAGGGAGGGGGGTTGGGTGGGGGGGTGTTTGGTATGTGGCAGTGGACGGTGTCAGTAGTTTTTTTATTTTTAACAATTGATTTTTTTTACAGTTTAATTTGTTTTTAATTTTTTTTTCACAATGCTTTTTTGGGGGGAGGGGATTGGGGCAGTGGACAGTGTTAGTAGGGCAGGGGAGAGTGGTGTCAGTAGTTTATTTTATTTTTTTTACACTTTTTCATTTTTGATAATTTTTTTACAATATTTTCTTTTATATTTTTTGGGGGGCTTTGGTGAGATGTCAGGGGTCTAAACAGAACCCTGACATCTCCCCTTTGAGACAGACAAAGGGACTGAGAACACATTCCCTATTCCCTTTCTTAGCACTAAAGATGAATGAACAGGAGACAGAGGCTCCTGTCCATTCATAAACTGAGCAGAGTATTCAGTAGCAGTTTACTTTGCTCAGTAATCACAGGACACAGGAGCGATCTCGCTCACTGTGTCCTATTACTAGTTCCCCCCACAGCTGGTGGGAGAGGAGAGGAGGGGAGCCGGCTGCGGGGGACGAGGGGGGGGGGGGCGGAAGAGAACAGGGGGGTGGAGGAGAACAGGGAGGGCAGAGAAGGACACGGAGGCACAGAATTTCCACTTACACTGTAAGGGGGAGCTCTGTGGACTCTAAAGTAAAGGGGAACCCTGATTTAAGGGGGCATTTGATGTAAGGGTTGTTCTGGGAACCTTAATTTAAGGGGGAATTGTCAGGGATCCACCGGCACCAGATCAGGGCGCTTGCATGCGTCTAGGAGCCGGCGCGTCCCTGTTCAGACACAGCGCCAAGCTGCCACTGTTGCCGTGCGTCGGCGCTCGGGCACGCGCGGGTGCATGGCGCGGGTGCGTGCACGAGCACGGGCGTGCGCGCGTACGCGTTAGCGCCGGTTTGGCGCCAACCAGCACATAAAAGTTCCCCTGTTCCATGGGAACAGTGCTGCTTCGTCTCAGCTCTGTGACTCTGCTTGAAACCTGAATCCTGATTGCTTGTTACCTGATTGACCCGGCTTGTTTGAGCATCCGACCTGCTCCTATCCCGACCCGGCCTGCCTGACCTCTCTGCTGTCTGAATCCGCTACCGTTGCCGACCTCTGCCTGCTCACCGACTCTGCCTTTGCCTGCTGTGATTATCTGTGCCAGTTACCTGCCAACCCGGACTGTTTGACTCTGCTTGTGCCTGCTAACCCATTTGCTGTTGCACCTTCAGCTTCAGCCTAGTGACTTCCTCACTTCCAGTGTATCAGTCTGCTGCTGTTCCAGTCTCCTCTCACCTGCAGTTCCACTATCCAGTGTGTCAGCCTGCTTCTGTTCCAGCCTCCTCTCACCTGCAGTCCTGCCATCCCAGGAGGGATCTCTACCTCTACATCAGAGACTACACTCCAACAGGCACTCCTACCCCACTGCGCTCAGGAGACCACTGTCCCCATTCCAGTGGCTCCTGAACCAGCGTTGTATGAGAGGTCTTCTCCTACAGTCAGGCTCTCCTACCAGGTACCTAACAGTACGAAGCAGCCATGACTGAGCCTGCAGGAGATTCCTCTCCATTGAAGGAGATATGCACCCACCTTGCAGCTCTCACCCAAGCCGTACAATCCCTCCAGGATAACTACAACAGATTGGAGGGACAAGTTCAGCACCTTGCAGGGCCTAACCCCTTGGCCTCCTCCTCAGCCGCAACCCCGGCACAGTCGGTTCCTGGTCCTTCCGTACTAATGCTCCCACCTGAACCAAAGGTTCCCACTCCTGACAGATTCTCTGGAGACCGGGCCAAGTTCCGGGCCTTCCGCAACGCCTGCAAGCTCTTCTTCGCATTACAGCCCCGAACTTTCTCACTGGAGGCCACTAAGGTGGGATTCGTGATCTCCCTCCTACAAGGGGAACCTCAGACCTGGGCTCATCGTCTACTTGAGGGGGACTCAGCACTGACCCAGTCCTTATCTTCCTTCTTTGAAGCCATGACACAGATATATGAAGACCCCCAACAGACTGCTACAGCTGAATCCGCTCTGTTCGCACTCCAGCAAGGCCGCAGACCTGCGGAGGACTATATCATGGACTTTAGACGTTGGAGTGCGGACACTCAGTGGAATGACGCGGCCCTGCGTCACCAGTTCCGCTTGGGCCTATCTGAGGGTTTAAAAGATGAACTTGCCCGAGTGGGTGTACCAAATACTCTTGAGGCCTTGATTAACTTGACTATCCAAATCGACCGACGTATCCGGGAACGTCGATCTGAATGATCTGCCCTTCAATCCCGCCCGATTTGGATGACAACCAGAGCACCACTTCCAGCAACACGCTATGCACCCCCACCCAGTCCAAATTCAGCTAATGTCTCACCTGACTCCGCGGAACCAATGCAATTGGGCCTGATGCGACCTGCCTTATCGCCTGAAGAACGGGCCCGACGCCGACAACTCAATCTGTGCCTCTACTGCGGTGGGACTGGACACTATGTACTGAACTGTCCTGTCAAGATAAGTAAGTGCCCGTCTGTTGGGTTTACCAGTCTCTCTGCCCTATCTGCAAACTCTACCCACATTGCCATTCCTCCGTCTTTACAGCTGCAAGAAAGGACAATAACGGTCAACGCCATCATTGATTCCGGAGCATGCAGTTGCTTTATTGATTCAAACTTTACCAGCCAACATGACATTCCATTACGAGCCAAGACCCATGGACTTGCTGTATTTCTAGCGGATGGATCCCGCATCAGATCGGGACAAGTAACCCAGGAAACCCTGCCTCTGCCTGCTTCTACTTCCTCCCAACACAAGGAACTGCTGGTTCTTGATGTCATCTCCTCTCCCATGTTTCCCATCATCCTGGGCATTCCTTGGCTGCAGGCCCACAACCCATACATTCATTGGACATCTGGAGAAGTGAAATTCTCATCCTCTTACTGTCTTGAACATTGTTTTAAGAAGGATTCGGATTCCTCTTCCACCCTACTTTGTTTAGACACCGACCAGAAACTTTGCCAGGTCATACCCAAACAATATCATGAATTCATTGATGTTTTTAGTAAAAAAGGGGCAGATTCTCTTCCACCTCATCGCCCATACGATTGCCCCATCGAATTACTGCCAGGATCCGAAATACCATTTGGACGCATTTTCCCATTATCTGAGAAAGAACAGGAAGTGCTAAAAACATATATAGATGAGAACCCGGCCAAAGGTTTTATATGCCATTCTACCTCTCCAGCTGGCGCCGGAATATTCTTCGTCACCAAAAAGGACAAGTCTCTCCGGCCGTGCAACGACTATCGTGAACTAAACAAGATCACGGTCAGAAATCGGTATCCTTTACCTTTGATACCTGAACTTTTCCAAAAATTAAGGACTGCCGTCATTTTCACCAAACTTGACCTGAGAGGGGCTTATAATTTAATCCGTATCCGGGCTGGACATGAGTGGAAGACAGCATTCCGAACCCGATTCGGGCATTATGAATACCTGGTCATGCCCTTTGGACTCTGCAACGCCCCTGCAACCTTCCAACACCTGATTAACGACGTCCTCAGGGACTTTCTAGATGTATTTGTAATTGCATACTTGGACGATATATTGATTTTTTCAGAATCCCGTGAATTGCATCAGGAACATGTCCGCAGGGTGTTGGGTCGTCTCCGCTTACACAGTCTGTACGCAAAAGCGGAAAAATGTGAGTTTGAACAACAGAGCATCCAATTCCTGGGGTTAATCATCTCTGCAACAGGCATCAAGATGGACCCACAAAAAGTTTCCGCTGTTCTGGACTGGCCGGTACCCTTGGACAAGAAGGGTGTTCAGCGGTTTGTGGGGTTTGCAAACTTCTACAGAAAGTTCATCAAGGGGTTCTCAGCCATAATTGCACCTATCACACAGTTAACCAAACAAAATATCCGTTTCTCTTGGAACCAACTTGCCCAAGACGCTTTCGAAAATCTCAAAAGACTGTTTACTTCAGCACCTATCCTCAGTCACCCTGAATCATCCTTACCGTTTATTTTAGAGGTTGATGCCTCTGAGATTGCGGTAGGTGCGATTCTTTCACAGCGCAAAGGTAGCAAAGAGATAATGCATCCTGTAGGGTTCTTCTCCCGTATACTCTCCCCTGCGGAGAAGAATTATGACGTTGGTGACCGAGAGCTTCTTGCTATTAAAACTGCTCTAGAAGAATGGAGGTACCTGTTGGAGGGGGCTATGCATCCAGTACTAATCTATACTGACCATAAAAACCTAGAGTACCTGCGATCTGCCAAACGACTGAAGCCTCGACAAGCCCGCTGGGCTCTGTTTTTCTCACGTTTCTCCTTCCATATCACAAACCGCCCAGGCTCTAAAAATATTAAACCGGATGCATTATCACGTATGCATGACAATCCTAAGGACTTATCTACTCCTGACACCATCTTACCCGCAAACAGTTTTTTACTGCTGCAAACAGATTTACTTTCCCTGATTAAGGATGCATCCTCTGAATCAGCCAGACCTACGGGAATTTCCTTAGTAAGTAGAGATGGCTTGTTCTGGAAGGGGAGCCAAATTTTTGTTCCTGAAGACGTCCGGGTCAAGGTTTTAACACTTCTCCACGAGCATCCTTTGGCAGGCCACTTTGGAGTCCGCAAGACCCTGGAACTAGTGCAGCGTACATTCTGGTGGCCAAATCTGAAGGACTTTTGTGAAAAGTATGTTAGTTCCTGTCCCATCTGCATCCAGAATAAGTCATCCAGGAATCGAGCTTGGGGCCTATTGAAACCATTGCCTGTACCCGACAGACCATGGAAAATGATTTCTATGGACTTTATTGTGGAACTTCCATGTTCTGAAGGATGCTCAGCTATCTTTGTAGTTGTGGACCGTCTAACCAAAATGGCTCATTTTCTACCTTTAAGGGGAACCCCGTCTGCCACCGAGACTGCTCGCATATTTATCAAGGAAATCATCAAACTTCATGGAGCACCTGTAAACATAGTTTCTGATAGAGGGGTTCAATTCACTTCACGTTTCTGGAGATCCCTGTGTGAAACCCTAAAGATTGAATTGGCTTTGTCCTCAGCCTATCATCCTCAAACGAACGGTCAGACAGAAAGGACTAATCAGACCCTGGAACAATACATCAGATGCTTCACATCATTTACACAAGATGATTGGGTATCCCTACTACCCTTAGCAGAATTTGCTTACAATAATGCCAAACATTCTGCCACCGGTCAATCCCCTTTTTTCGCCAATTACAGCTTTCACCTAACCTTTTTACCTGATTTCCTTTCAGAGTCTTCGGTCCCAGCAGTACAAAATACAGTGGAGTTCCTCAGTCACAACAGCCGGTTGTTGCAGGAAACAGTGTCCAAGGCCCAGGCAGATGGTAAGAAAATCTTCGACCGGAAAAGAAGGGGGGAGCTGAACTTACAAATTGGCGATCAGGTATGGCTTTCTACCGTTAATATCAAGTTAGCATGTCCTTCTAAGAAGTTGGCACCCAGATTCATGGGACCCTTCCCAGTTAGAAGGAAGATCAATGAAGTGTCTTATGAACTGACTTTACCTGATTCATTGAAAATTCATCCAGTTTTCCATGTATCTCTGCTCAAACCTGCTATACCTGATCCCTTTCCTGATAGAGGGACAAGACCTCCTGAACCTGTGGTAGTTAATGGCAGCGAGGAATTTGAGGTTGAAGCTATCCTTGATTGTAGAAGAAGGCAAGGGCAAAACCAATTCTTAATCAAATGGAAAGGCTATGGCCCAGAAAGTAACTCGTGGGAACCGGACAGTAATGTACATGCTAGGCGTTTAGTACGCACCTATTTCTCCACTCATCCTGAGAAGAAGAGGTTGTTGGGCATCCGGAGGCTGCCCCTTGGGGGGGGGGCAATGTCAGGGATCCACCGGCACCAGATCAGGGCGCTTGCATGCGTCTAGGAGCCGGCGCGTCCCTGTTCAGACACAGCGCCAAGCTGCCACTGTTGCCGTGCGTCGGCGCTCGGGCACGCGCGGGTGCATGGCGCGGGTGCGTGCACGAGCACGGGCGTGCGCGCGTACGCGTTAGCGCCGGTTTGGCGCCAACCAGCACATAAAAGTTCCCCTGTTCCATGGGAACAGTGCTGCTTCGTCTCAGCTCTGTGACTCTGCTTGAAACCTGAATCCTGATTGCTTGTTACCTGATTGACCCGGATTGTTTGACCATCCGACCTGCTCCTATCCCGACCCGGCCTGCCTGACCTCTCTGCTGTCTGAATCGTTGCCGACCTCTGCCTGCTCACCGACTCTGCCTTTGCCTGCTGTGATTATCTGTGCCAGTTACCTGCCAACCCGGACTGTTTGACTCTGCTTGTGCCTGCTAACCCATTTGCTGTTGCACCTTCAGCTTCAGCCTAGTGACTTCCTCACTTCCAGTGTATCAGTCTGCTGCTGTTCCAGTCTCCTCTCACCTGCAGTTCCACCATCCAGTGTGTCAGCCTGCTTCTGTTCCAGCCTCCTCTCACCTGCAGTCCTGCCATCCCAGGAGGGATCTCTACCTCTACATCAGAGACTACACTCCAACAGGCACTCCTACCCCACTGCGCTCAGGAGACCACTGTCCCCATTCCAGTGGCTCCTGAACCAGCGTTGTATGAGAGGTCTTCTCCTACAGTCAGGCTCTCCTACCAGGTACCTAACAGGAATGCTGTGGACTCTGGTGTAAAAGGGGGTCTCTGCTCACCAAAGCCTGCCCCACCTCCTCCCCTCCCTTATCAAAGTCCACAGAGCACCCCTTAAAATCATTTTATACACTGGGAGGCAGGAGAGAGGGTGAGCTTACTCACCCCAGGATGGAGGCTGAGGCGCAGACTGTCTTCAGCTTTTCTTTTCTGGGTTCAAACATGCCTGGGAAGTGTGGGTGGGGCAGGCCCAGGAGGAGGAGCTGATAAGCCCTATCTCTTCTCACGTCCATGCAGAGAGAGAGGAGGGGATGTCAGCGCCGGTGTGCTCTGAGGTTGAGCTGTGTGTGAGAGACACACAGCTCAGCCCTGCAGTCATCTACCTCGGAGGAGGTCACGGGCGCACAGCGGGAGGTGAGCGGCAGCCGTGACCTGTGTTAACCCTCTCCAGGCAGTGGTCACCGCTTACCTCCCGGCTCCCAATGTTCGTCCCTGGGCTTGAACCAGAGTTCCAGCAGGCATATTCCTACCGCTCCGCTGCAGCTCTGCAAACACAGCATTTGGAAGTGGCGGCCGGTGGCTGTGCATAGTGTCACTGGCCCCTCATTACCCAGCCATGAGTGCAGCCATAATTCTTTAAAGTTCTGGGATCAGGTTCACATTCAGAATAAGTGGACGTATAACTCACCTTTGATATATATGAAAGAGAATACATTTTTTGAACCAGGGAGGAGGGAGGTGGGAGGGAATTGGATTAAAAGGGATAGTACACAATTAAAAGATGTAATTAGAGAGGGAAAAATATGCACGTATTCTGACTTGAAGGACAAGTCAGAGTATTTAGCGATTGATCCATGGAGGTATCTCCAGCTGTCTCTCTTTATCAGGAAATTACCGAAACCTCTCAGAAGCGAGGAGGAGTATAGGCCTCTTGAGCAGCTCTGTGTGAGGGAGCAATCCAGAGGCCTTGTTTTTCAAATCTATAAGATTCTGAGCGAGAGGGAGGGGTTGGAGGTGCCCCCATATATCAAGAAATGGGAAAGGGAGTTAGGGTCATGGTATAGTAATTTCACATTAGAGAAGATTTTGAAGATGTTACATAAATCTGCAGTAGATATCAAGAGGACTGAGATAAATTTCAAATGCCTAGCAAGGTGGTATGCCACCCCAGACAAAATAAGCAAATTTGACCCGGTAAAATCAGAGAAATGTTGGAGGGGGTGTGATGTTGTGGGAACGATGGCACACATTTGGTGGGAGTGTGCCATCATTCATTCTGGAAAAAAATTATAAAATTAACTAAAGCAATTACGGGTAAACCCTTGTTGGAAGACCCATGGGTATGTTTATTCCATGGTACTGAGGAGCCCATTAAGCAATATCAAACATCCATTGTCAAACAAAATTTATGCTTTTTTTCCCCCACAAATAGAGACTCTTCAGTAGTATTTGATCACCTCTGCGGTTTTTATTTTTTGCGCTATAAACAAAAAAAAGAGGGACAATTTAGGAAAAAAAACAATATTTTTTACTTTTTGCTATAATAAATATCCAAATAAAAAAAAAAAAAACATATTTCTTCATCAGTTTAGGCCAATATGTATTCTTCTACATATTTTTGGTAGAAAAAAATAGCAATAAGTGTATTTTGATTGGTTTGCGCAAAAGTTATGGTGTCTACAAAATAGGGGATAAATTTATGGCATTTTTATTATTTATTTATTTTTTACTAGTAATGGCGGCAATCTGCAATTTTTAGCGGGACTATGACATTGCATCGGACGGATCGGACACTTTTGACACGTTTTTGGAACCAGTGACATTTATACAGCGATCAGAGCTAAAAATAGCAACTGATTACTGTGTAAATGTCACTGTCAGGGAAAGGGATTAACAATAGGGGGGGGGGGGTTTAAGTGTTCCCTAGGGATGTGTTTCTAACTGTGGGGGGAGTGTAGTGACTGGAGGAGGAGAGAGATCGCTGTTCCTGATCACTTTGAACAGCAGATCTCTCTCTACTCCCCTGTCAGAACTGCTGTCTGTTTGTTTACGTTGGCAAATCCCCATTCTGGCTCTCTGTGGAGCGATCCTGGGTGGCCAGCGGACATCATGGCGAACGGCCACACACATTGGCTCCGGCGGTGTGAGCGCGTGCCCCCTATCATTCTTAAAGCGGCTGACGGACTCCTATGGCGATTCGCACAGCAGTGCCAACCTGCCGCAGTATAATGACGGCGGCTGGTCGGCAAGTGGTTAATGGATGCAGGAATCTCCAAGATTTTGTTTCATTCTAACCCCAGGTTAAGTGAAAAAACAACTTACAGTGTATACCCAGCTTTATAGGGTTTATTGTTTCAGAGTGTATTTTTTTAAGATGGTGTATATATTACTTTGGCTAGGACTTTTTTCTATTTTAGGTTCCACAGTGTACACTTTTTGCTGACACAGGCAAAGATGCCTGTTGTTTGGAACACATCAACATATACTTGTGTGGTAATGTGCACCAAGGCACTGCCTATGGCCACTTATAGCCTATTTTCATAGCAGCTATTAAATTCATGCAATCCCCTTTATAAAAGAAATTCCAGGTAGGCCTAAAGGGAGATGCCCACAGATGTAGTATGGGGCGAGCAGGACAATGCGGTGAGTAGGCCACACCATCCAGAGGCAAATCTGACTATTTTCCTTACTCTTTCCAAAACAGAACAAATAACAGCTTTATCTTATATATATTTAAAATTATTCTTATTGGTTAGTCACAATGTAGTCACCTGAATCTTTGCTATCAAATCATGATGACTTTAGTCACAGTGTGATAATATTGGGTGACATTCTAATGAAGTCATATTATTGTATAAAAGGTTATAAATATTACACACACATCAGAATATAAGAAACACACCGGAGGATTGCTGTATTGAAGACATCAATACTATAGGATGGAGCCCGGCTCTCATAAACTCTACCATGTACATGGCTTTCACTCCCGGGATTTTCTAGATACGTACTGTTCCGGTAAAGCAGAAATGGCTTTTGCTCACGATGGTATCAGGTATCCTATGGAGAAATTTCACAATGCTTTTTGCTCAGGTAGGTTAAGCTCTTTCTAAAAAATTAATTATTTGTACAAGGAATATTCAGTCTATTAGAAGAAATAAAGCATGGACTATTTGCAGAATGGTCTTCTATAAGTGAAGAAATTACTGAAACAGTGAAAGAATCTTATTTAGACTAACCAAGTATAGACAAAGCAGAATTGATGTTGTTCCACTTGATATTTAAACTTTCTAGTTGTAGAATAAGAATATGCATAATAACGCTGAGTAGGGATGAGCCGAACACCCCCCGGTTCGGTTCGCACCAGAACCCGCGAACGGACCGAAAGTTCGCACGACCGTTAGAACCCCATTGACGTCTATGGGACTCGAACGTTCGAAATCAAAAGTGCTCATTTTAAAGGCTAATTTGCATGGTATTGTCCTAAAAAGGGTTTGGGGACCCGGGTCCTACCCCAGGGGACATGTATCAATGCAAAAAAAACTTTTAAAAACGTCCGTTTTTTCGGGAGCAGTGATTTTAATGATGCTTAAAGTAAAAAAAAAAAAAAGTGAAATATTCCTTTAAATATCGTACCTGGGGGGTGTCTATAGTATGCCTGTAAAGTGATGCGTGTTTCCCATGTTTAGAACAGTCCCTGCACCAAATGTCATTTTTAAAGGAAAAAATCTCATTTAAAACTGCTTGCGGGTTTAATGTCATGTCGGGTCATGGCAATATGGATGAAAATCAGTGAGACAAACGGCATGGGTACCCCCCCAGTCCATTACCAGGCCCTTTGGGTCCTGTATGGATATTAAGGGGAACCCCGCACCCAAATTAAAATAAGGAAAGGCCCTATATACTCTGAACAGCAGTATACAGGCGGTGCAAACAAGACAGGGACTGTAGGTTTGTTGTTAAGTAGAATCTCTTTGTAATTTTGAACGGGTACATTTTTAACGTGTTTAGCTCCAGCCAAAAAATCTTTTTTAAGCTTTTTGGAAAACATAGGGAAGGGTTATCACCCCTGTGACATTTGTTTTGCTGTCTTTCCTCCTCTTCAGAAGATTTCACCTCACTTTTTTGTCCCAATGAAAAATGTTTTTTGAAAATTTGGGTTTTTTTGTGGAACAAGGATTGGAAAGCATCAGTGGAAAGGAGAAATTGTTTTCCCATATTAACTCTTACAGGAGAGAATTTCCCTTCCTAGGGGTAGATTTCATCTCACTTCCTGTTGTCTTCTTCCGTTTGCAAGTAGGAGTCGTTTGTAAGTTAGATGTTTGAAAGTAGGGTCCTGCCCTATATACTCAGCAGAAATTTGGGCCTTAGGTGTTGCTGTGGCCACAACACTGTAAGCCCTCACAGGGCCCTGCTGTGAAATATTAGATCAAGAATTGTAATTACATGCCCCTGTTGAACAGGAGCTGAAAAATTAGGCCTTAGGCACTGGTGCTGGTGCCACAACACTGCAACCCCTCACAGACACTCTAGTTGGAATGCAGGAACGAGCCCTGCTGCAAAGTATTGCTTCAAAAATTGTAATTACACGCCCCTGTTAGACAGGGGCAGAAAAATTGGGCCTTAGGCACTGGTGCTGGTGCCACAACACTGCAACCCCTCACAGACACTCTAGTTGGAACGCAGGAACGAGCCCTGCTGCAAAGTATTGCTTCAAAAATTGTAATTACACGCCCCTGTTAGACAGGGGCAGAAAAATTGGGCCTTAGGCACTGGTGCTGGTGCCACAACACTGCAACCCCTCACAGACACTCTAGTTGGAATGTAGGAACGAGGCCTGCTGCAAAGTATTACATCAAAAATTGTAATTACACGCCCCTGTTAAACAGGGGCTGAAAAATTGTGCCTTAGGCACTGGTGGTGGCGCCCAGAACCAAAAATGTTCTTACAAGCTATCAGCGTGATGATTGAGGAGGAAGAGGATAATTACTCAGGGATAGTCACTCAGCATCAGCATAGGCAGTCTTTGAAGGGATCTGAGATTTCAAAAAAAATTATTCGGTTACATCAGCATCAGGTGCTTGGTAGCTGGTGGTGATCCAAGACTGATTCATTTTTATGAAGGTCAGCCGATCGACCGAGTCAGTGGACAGACGCACCCTGTGATTGGTTACCACGCCTCCAGCAGCACTGAATGTGCGTTCCGAAAGAACGCTGGATGCAGGACAGGCCAGTAGCTCAATTGCATACTGTGCAAGCTCTGGCCAGTGATCCATCTTCAAGACCCAGTAACCCAGAGGATTTTCGGTGGGAAAGGTGTCCAAGTCTGATCTTGCCCCTAGGTATTCCTGCACCATGTAAAACAGACGCTGGCGATGGTTGCTGGAACCGATCATACCTTGGGGCTGCGGACCAAAAAATTGTCTGAACGCATCGGTCAGACGGCCACCTTCTCCACCGCTCCTTCTTTGACTGACCGAAGCCTCAGCAACACGTTGTCCAGAAACAGGAGTTTGTAACCTCCCAGTCTCTGGGAACGCGTTGCACAGACCTTTCTGCAAGGCCTCCCGAAGATGTTTCATCCTCTGCTCCCTCTGCGATGGCAAGATAAGGTCCGCAACCTTACCCTTGTAACGTGGATCAAGGAGGGTTGCCAGCCAGTATTGGTCCTTCTCCTTGATACCACGAATACGAGGATCCTTAAGCAGGCTTTGCAGGATCAGGGAGGCCATGCAGCGTAGGTTTGCTGAGGCATTCGGTCCGGAGTCCTCTGGGTCACTAAGGACAACAACGTCCGCAGCCACCTCCTCCCAGCCACGTACAAGTCCATGTGTTCCTTGGGACTGATCCCTTAAAGACTGCTGCTGATGCTGAGTGCCAGGCTCCACCTCCATACTGACACGATCTTCCTCCTCCTCCTCCTCCTCCTCGTCGTCCTCTTCCTGTGTGATCGGCGGGCACGCAGGAACACTGTCTGGA
This sequence comes from Lithobates septentrionalis, assembly GCA_037952835.1. NCBI lineage: Eukaryota > Metazoa > Chordata > Amphibia > Anura > Ranidae > Lithobates > Lithobates septentrionalis. The sequence continues at coordinate 1,208,844 of JBBDGP010000816.1, read as the reverse complement.
TAAAGGGGGCCTTGAGAGCTAAGGAAGTCCTCCTCTTCCTGCCTCTGTTCTGCCTCAAGTGCCCTGTCCATTATTCCACGCAGCGTGTGCTCCAACAGGTGGACAAGGGGGACCATGTCACTGATGCATGCACTATCAGTGCTCACCATCCTCGTGGCCTCCTCGAATGGTGACAGGACAGTGCATGCATCCCTGATCATGGCCCACTGGCGTGGGGAAAAAAAACCAAGCTCCCCTGACCCTGTCCTGGTGCCATAGTCGCACAGGTACTCATTGATGGCCCTCTGCTGCGTGTGCAGCCGCTGCAGCATGGCCAACGTTGAGTTCCACCTGGTGGGCATGTCACAGATTAGGCGGTTCTTGGGCAGGTTAAACTCCTTTTGGAGGTCCGTCAGCCGAGCACTGGCATTATATGACCGGCGGAAATGCACACAGACTTTCCTGGCCTGCCTCAGGACATCCTGTAAGCCCGGGTACCTGCCCAAGAACCGCTGCACCACCAAGTTAAGGACGTGAGCCAAACAGGGCACATGGGTCAGTTGTCCCTGTCGGAGGGCAGAGAGGAGGTTGGTGCCATTGTCGCAAACCACCATTCCTGCCTTAAGTTGGCGTGGCGTCAACCACCTCTGAACCTGCCCCTGCAGAGCTGACAGAACCTCTGCCCCAGTGTGGCTCCTGTCCCCCAAGCACACCAGCTCAAGCACCGCATGGCATCTTTTGGCCTGCGTACTTGCGTAGCCCCTTGAACGCCTACGGAGCACCGCTGGTTCCGAGGAAGAGGCCATGGAGGAAGAAGAAGAGGAGGGGGTGGAGGAGAGAGGTGTGTCACAATCAGCATTTTGGAGGCGTGGTGGCGGAACAACCTCCAACACTACTGCACCTTGTCCTGCATCCTTCCCAGCTGCCAGCAGAGTCACCCAATGCGCCGTGAAACTTAGGTAACGTCCCTGTCCATGCCTGCTGGACCATGAGTCAGCGGTAATATGCACCTTACCGCTGACCGCCCTGTCCAGCGAGGCATGGACATTGCCTTCCACATGCCGGTAGAGAGCCGGAATCGCCTTCCATGAGAAAAAGTGGCGTTTGGGTACCTGCCACTGAGGAACCGCACATTCCACAAACTCACGGAAGGGGGCAGAGTCTACCAACTGAAAAGGCAGCAGTTGAAGTGCTAGCAATTTTGCCAAGCTAGCATTCAACCGCTGGGCATGTGGATGGCTGGGAGCAAACTTCTTTCGGCGGTGCAGCAGCTGGGGCAGGGAAATTTGCCTGGTACAATCTGACGTCGGTGTACCAAAAGCAGATTGCCCACAAGTACTTGGCTGTGACACACCTAATTATACACCTTCATTCCTCTCACTGCAGGTCTCAGAGAGGACTGAAGGTCTAGTGGGGTTGGAAATCTCAGCTGATGAGGAGCAAGGAGAGATCCTCTTTGTTCTTTGGTGTGGGTCTTTTAGATACGCTTGCCAACGAACTGCATGGCAGGTCAACATATGTCTGGTCAAGCATGTGGTACCCAAGCGGGAGATGTTTTGGCCACGCGAGATACGCTTGAGACATATGTTGCAAATAGCAGCGGTGCGATCTGATGCACTCGTCTCAAAAAAGGCCCACACCAAAGAACTTTTTGAATAACGCGCAGAGACTGCAGCGCCCTGCACATGTGGAGCTTTGGGGTGTGATGCAGTCAATGTGCTACCCTTAGGCTGGCCCCTGGAGGGCATCCTGCCTCGTTGGTGATGTGCCGCCGCCTCCTCCTCCTCCTCCTCCTCCTCTCTCCTATCAGGCACCCACGTTGAGTCAGTGACCTCATCATCCCCTCCCTCCTCATCACTGGAGCAAACCTGGCAGTATGCTGCAGCAGGGGGAGCATGACTGCCAGATTGCTGTCCTTCTTGGGCACCCCCTCTGTCCGTGCTCATGTTACTGCCTTCATCGAGCTCAGTATCATCATCAGAGCCTTCCAAACGCTGGGCATCCTCCTGGAGCATGTACCCAACACTGTGGTCAAACAGTTCGAGGGAATCCTCAGGAGGACATGGTGGAGCTAGGGAAGGAGTCACTGATACATTGAGCTGAGGGAAGAGGCCGCTGCTTTGCCAGACAAAGCACCCTGGGCATGGGTGAGAGAGGATGAGGAGGATGAGGACGGCTTGGTCATCCACTCGACCAAGTCTTCCGCATGTTGCGGCTCAACACGGCCAGCTGCCGAAAAAAAGGCCAAGCGTGTCCCATGGCCACGTGCTGATGAGGATGCACCGTCTCCACGACCAGCACTAGACACAGAGCCTGCTTACCCTCTCTTATTGGCTTGTGACTGTCTGCCTCTCCTTCTTGGCCTTCCAGACATACTAATGGCCTGTAGCTGCACTAAGCTGGGATAGAACACCTGTAATTTTCTTCAGGTAGCTTTATATACTGTAACCAGACAAGCCTGCCTGTCAGTAGGAAGATAACAGGAACGGATCTAGCTGAACACTGTGAGCAGGACGCACTGCACTAAATGTAAATAGCAGGAATTGATCTAGCTGAACACTGTGAGCAGGACGCACTGACTGCACTAAATGTAAATAGCAGGAACGGATCTAGCTGAACACTGTGAGCAGGACGCACTGCACTAAATGTAAATAGCAGGAACAGATCTAGCTGAACACTGTGAGCAGGACGCACTGCACTGAATGTAAATAGCAGGAACGGATCTAGCTGAACACTGTGAGCAGGACGCACTGCACTAAATGTAAATAGCGGGAACGGATCTAGCTGAACACTGTGAGCAGGACGCACTGCACTAAATGTAAATAGCAGGAACGGATCTAGCTGAACACTGTGAGCAGGACGCACTGACTGCACTAAATGTAAATAGCAGGAACAGATCTAGCTGAACACTGTGAGCAGGACGCACTGCACTAAATGTAAATAGCAGGAACAGATCTAGCTGAACACTGTGAGCAGGACGCACTGCACTAAATGTAAATAGCAGGAACGGATCTAGCTGAACACTGTGAGCAGGACGCACTGCACTAAATGTAAATAGCAGGAACGGATCTAGCTGAACACTGTGAGCAGGACGCACTGGCACAGAAACAGCACTTCTGAAGATATGGGACGACGCCCTTGAAGCAGCAGACGACGGAGAACCGAGTCTCATGGTACTGTTAGACCTCAGCGCAGCATTCGATACAGTGGACCACAATACTTTACTTGTCCGCCTCGCTGAAGTTGCAGGAGCTACAGATTCTGCTCTAAAATGGTTTACATCCTTCTTAGAGAATCGCTCCCAGACAGTGAAACTAGAAACCTTCACCTCGGAAACCCGGGCAGTCTCCTGTGGAGTCCCTCAAGGCTCACCCTTGTCACCAATACTATTCAACATCTACATCCGCCCACTTCTCAATATCATCAGGAAAACCGATCTCTGCTTCCACTCATACGCTGACGACACCCAACTCTACCTTCGCATCAATGGGCAAAAAGACCTTCATCAGCAATTACAGAAATGCCTCACTTTAATAGATGACTGGATGACAAGTAGCTCCCTCAAACTCAACGGTTCAAAAACAGAACTTCTTCTCCTTCAAGCTAACAAAAATTCCACAACAAAGACTCCGTGGACACCTCCCACCATCCTCGGACAGACCATCTCTCCAAGCACCAAAGCCAAGAGCCTCGGAGTCATTTTCGACTCAGGAATGACAATGGATGCACAAATAGGATCAGTGGTGAGCGGATCCCACCATCTCCTCCGCCAGCTACGCAGACTAATCCCCTTCATCCCAGAAGAGGACAAAGCGGCAGTTGTGGGAACAATCATCAATTCCCGACTCGACTACGCAAATTCCCTCTACGTAGGACTTCCCCAATATCAGCTTGCGCGCTTACAACTCATCCAAAACACGGCGGCAAGACTGTTAACAGGAAAAAAACCCTGGGAATCCATCTCCCCATCCCTAAAGAGCCTACACTGGCTAACCGTGAAGAATCGGATCACATTCAAGACCCTCTGCCTCACCCACAAATGTATACAAGGAAATGCTCCGCTATATCTCCGGGAGAAAATAAAACACTACACACCGAATCGCAGTCTTCGATCAGCCAACCAAAACCTCCTTATCATTCCCAAATACCGCTACAAAGCAAAGGGAGAACGAAGATTCGCAGTCCAAGGACCCCGACTATGGAATGCTCTTCCTACCAACATCCGCATGGAAGAAAACCACCAGGCCTTCAGGAAAAAACTAAAGACCTTCCTCTTCTAACAAGCTGACAACAGAGATTGTTATCCTAGCGCCTTGAGGCGATTCAGTTCGCATTTGCTGCGCTTTACAAATCATTCATTCATTCATTCATTCACTGCACTAAATGTAAATAGCAGGAATGGATCTAGCTGAACACTGTGAGCAGGACGCACTGACTGCACTAAATGTAAATAGCAGGAACAGATCTAGCTGAACACTGTGAGCAGGACGCACTGCACTAAATGTAAATAGCAGGAACAGATCTAGCTGAACACTGTGAGCAGGACGCACTGCACTAAATGTAAATAGCAGGAACGGATCTAGCTGAACACTGTGAGCAGGACGCACTGCACTAAATGTAAATAGCGGGAACGGATCTAGCTGAACACTGTGAGCAGGACGCACTGCACTAAATGTAAATAGCAGGAACGGATCTAGCTGAACACTGTGAGCAGGACGCACTGACTGCACTAAATGTAAATAGCAGGAACAGATCTAGCTGAACACTGTGAGCAGGACGCACTGCACTAAATGTAAATAGCAGGAACAGATCTAGCTGAACACTGTGAGCAGGACGCACTGCACTAAATGTAAATAGCAGGAACGGATCTAGCTGAACACTGTGAGCAGGACGCACTGCACTAAATGTAAATAGCAGGAACGGATCTAGCTGAACACTGTGAGCAGGACGCACTGCACTAAATGTAAATAGCAGGAACGGATCTAGCTGAACACTCTGAGCAAGACGCACTGACTGCACTAAATGTAAATAGCAGGAACAGATCTAGCTGAACACTGTGAGCAGGACGCACTGCACTAAATGTAAATAGCAGGAACGGATCTAGCTGAACACTGTGAGCAGGACGCACTGCACTAAATGTAAATAGCAGGAACGGATCTAGCTGAACACTGTGAGCAGGACGCACTGCACTGAATGTAAATAGCAGGAACGGATCTAGCTGAACACTGTGAGCAGGACGCACTGCACTGAATGTAAATAGCAGGAACGGATCTAGCTGAACACTGTGAGCAGGACGCACTGCACTGAATGTAAATAGCAGGAACGGATCTAGCTGAACACTGTGAGCAGGACGCACTGCACCAAATGTAAATAGTCTAGATAGAAGATAACAGGAACAGATCTAGCTAAACTGAATACAGTGTATATATATATATGCAACACCTGGGATGCATATATATACAAAATACACTGTAAGTGCAGCTAACTGACTGACTGTTCTGCCTAATCTATCTAACTCAAATCAAATGACACTGTCTGTCTCTCTCTCTATCTCTCAGCACACCGGAACACACACTACACAGGGCCGCCGTGCAGGCGGCCTTATATAGTGTGGGGCGTGTACTAAATCCCCTGAGCCATAATTGGCCAAAGCCACCCTGGCTTTGGCCAATTACAGCTCTCTCTACTGACGGCGCTGTGATTGGCCAAGCATGCGGGTCATAGTGCATGCTTGGCCAATCATCAGCCAGCAATGCACTGCGATGCCGCAGTGAATTATGGGCCGTGACGCGCCACACGAATTTGGCGCGAACGGCCCATATCGTTCGCAATTCGACGGACGGTCAAACAGCCGATGTTCGAGTCGAACATGGGTTCGACTCGAACACGAAGCTCATCCCTAACGCTGAGCATTAGAACATCATCAAACACCTAAATGTTTTAAAAGGCCAATCATCTCCACTATAGAGGGATTCTGGTTGTCTGACTCCACCCCTGGCTTCTTATACAGTGTCTTGAAAAAGTTTTCATGCCCCTTGAAATACCACTTTTTGGATATTTATTTGTAAAAGAAATTGAAAGCCATTTATCATTTTGGTTCCACTTCCCAAGTATGTGTCACTTTGTGTTGGTCTATCACATAAAATCCCAATAAAATGCATTTACGTTTTTGGTTGTAACATGACAAAATTTCAAGGGGTACGAATACTTTTTCAAGGCACTGTACGTGTTGAATACTCCATATTCCAACAATAAGATCTCCTTGCCATAATTCCCAGCCTGGTTATGTGCTCCTGGGAGAGTTTGCTGTGATACAGCTCCTCCTATTATGTCTCCATAATATAAAACCAATAATACTGTAAATCAAGCAGGAATAGTGAGAACTCCTCATAATGAGCACATCAGGTGAACAGATCTGAGAACTAAGAGCAGTGATGGTGGGAACTGCTCATAATGGGCACAAAAGGTGTGCAGACCCAGGAGTACTTGCAGAGACAGTGGGAGACTCTAATAATGGGCATAGAAGGGGTGCAGAGACGAGATCTCAGCATAGAGATCTCATTAGGGATAGGGATAAAACTTTTTCGCAGAAGAGAGTTTAATAAGACTCGTGGCCACTCATTACAATTAGAAGAAAAGAGGTTTAACCTTAAACTACGTAGAGGGTTCTTTACTGTAAGAGCGGCAAGGATGTGGAATTCCCTTCCACAGGCGGTGGTCTCAGCGGGGAGCATTGATAGCTTCAAGAAACTATTAGATAATCACCTGAATGACCGCAATATACAGGGATATGTAATGTAATACTGACACATAATCACACACATAGGTTGGACTTGATGGACTTGTGTCTTTTTTCAACCTCACCTACTATGTAACTATGTAATTAATGGAACGCTGAAGAGAAAGAGGAAACTTGTAGGTGGTTTAACTCTCCAGCACCTACCAATAACTGAAATATCAGTTTTAAATGAACTGGCCCTTTAAATATATGCTCATTCCTTGCATGGCCTTTATCGATAGTGCTGCATAATTGTCATAATATGTTATAGTTGATGCATATTTGTTATAGGATTTGTGTGAATAATATTTATTGTAAAATTACTTTAGGCCGGCTAGTGTATCATTGTTGCTGGCAATGTGGCATGTTTAGATGGAACACAGTTGTGCTTTAACTGTCCTGAATTCAAATGCATTTCATAGAGACTATACCACGCTCTCCTTTTGAATATTTTGCTGCAGGTGACTTTAAAGGAGACGTGTTAATTGACATCAGCATTGGACCTGTCATTCACCATCTCTATTCAGCGCAGAAATATTTCAGAGATATCATCCTTCTCAAGCCTACTGAGCACTGTATTCTAGAAGTGAAAAAATGGATCAACAGCCGAACCGGAGCGTTTGATTGGTCACATGCCTCTACATTTGCTACAGAAATGGCAGGAAATAGGTGATGTATCTGCCAAATTTTTTATTAGAGTACAGTGCAATGGGCTAGTAATGTTGGGAGGGGGCCAGACACAATGGGGGAGATTTATTAAAACTGGAGCGTGGAAAATCTGGTGCAGCTCTGCATAGCAACCAATCAGCTTCCAGGTTTTACTGTCAAAGCCTAATAGAACAAGCTGAAGTTAGAAGCAAATTGGCAACCATGCACAGCTGCACAATATTTCAAGTGCTACAATTTTAATAACTTTCTCTAATCTTTAAAGCATTTGTATTCTCTTTTAATTAGCTGTTTCAGTTTGTGAGAAGTTTGGTAAATAGGTAGTAATATTACAATTTATGGGACATGTGATCCCCAGCAAAAAGAGGTGGAGGGGAGGGTGGAGAGGAGGGGGGCAGGGGAGAAAACTGGAAAGAGGGGGAATGGAGACAGGCAGAGAGAGTAAAACAGAGAATAGGCGAGATTAGCAGAGGAAGGTGGGGAGAGGGGAGAGGACAGGAGGGCAGAAGAGAAAGAAGGGGAACAAAGGAGAGGAAGAGAGGAGATGAGGAGACAAGAGGAGAACAGTAAAATGTGTAGGGGAGGAGAAGAGAGGAGAGTAGTAGCAATAGCTGAATTGGCCCATTTACAAGATCATCAGTTGGACCCCTGTGAACAATGGAGGGGGGGGGGGGGGGCATGCCACACTGCACCCACCTACACTTGTACATAAAAAAATGTTCTGTTTAACAAAGGGGTGGGCACAGAGCTCCATCCCTAATAGTGTTTGTGGCCAGAATATTCCAACAGTAGAAGGGTCCTACAGGACATAGCTAAATGAATCCAACAGATACAACACTCAGCTATATATACTGTATATATATATATATATATATTTTTTTTTTAATAAAGCTCTTCCATCGCTTATGCTTTTTAGTCTACCTTAAAGAAAAACTTTACGAAATGGTCAGTGATTGCTTGCCAACCAGCAACTAAAGACGATAAACAGTTTGTTCAGAAGGAATAAAGGTAGTGGCTGGCTGCAAAAAATACTCCCCCCCAGCATTGATGGTCAGTGGCTGGTTGGAACAATAACCCTGTAAAGCATTGGTTATCGGTAGCTGGCTTTAGAAATACAGTATGTGTGGTCAAATATTCCCCCAGCTCTGGTGGTCATTGGCTGGCAGGAATAATAATTGGTGGTGCATGACTGGCTGGAGCAGTAGCCATCTTCCCCAGCATTAGTGGTTAGTGGCTGGTTGGTTGACACAATAAACTACCCCCCACCAGCATTGCTGATTAATGGCTGGCTGGGACGCTAAACCTGCTCCCAGCATTGGTGGTTAGTGGAGTCGCTATCTGGAACAAACATTTTGATCGATAGCTCGCTGTGAAAATACACCCCTGCAGCATTGATGGTCAGTGGCTGGCTGTAAAAATTCCCTTCCAACATTAGTGATCATCTAGTTCAGCACTGGATAGAGGCTTCTTTCAGTGCCAGGTGCCAGATCACAGAGAGCATTCCAGTAACTGGCACACCACTGCCACTCTGCCGATTGCAGCTGGGTACCCGTAAATGGTACTATCTAGTGCAGATCACACTTGTGTGCAGTGAGTGCACAGTGGGCTGTACCCTCCTTGGGACAATGTGCACTGCATACACTGAACACATCATGTATGTGTAGCATGACAGGTTCTCCGGCCAGCAGAACTGTTACTTCTGGTTGGACTGCAAGTCGCAGTCCCAAACCTACGCTGCTCTCTTGCTTCTGGATAGGCCCTTAGACAACTTGGCAGCCAGATGTGCCCAGGATAGGCTCATGCTCCAGCCTAGCAGCCCGGGCAATACAACACACACCCACCCAGACAGCCGTCCAGGTGGCACAGAACACTGATCACCTGAGTCCACTCAAATATATAGGTTCTCACAGCAGGCCAAGGGATTTAAGAAAACCCCTGCCCATTGGCTGAGATACCCCATATACCGTATTTATCGGCGTATAACACGCGCCGGCGTATAACACGCACCCCAAGTTTAGGAGGGAATTATAAGGAAAAAAACTTACATTTAAATGCCCATCAATGCAGCCTTGCACAGCGTCCATCTGCATGCTTGTCCAGTGTCATTTGCAGTCATTTGCAGCCTTGCAGTCAGCAGCCTTGGTGTCATTTGCAGCCTTGCAGTCATTTGCAGCCTTGCAGTCAGCAGCCTTGGTGTCATTTGCAGCCTTGCAGTCAGCAGCCTTGGTGTCATTTGCAGCCTTATCAGTGTCCATTTGCAGCCTTACAGCTTTGCCAGTGCCGATCTGAAGCTTTTCTGTGTCCTTTTGCAGCCTTGCCCAAAATACACAGAGCCGGTCCTCGGCGGCTCTCATTCACTTTCGGACACTTTCGGCTCCACTCGTAGTCCCGCCTGGGATGGGCGTGACTGTGAGCGGGGCCGAGCGCCGCCCATACACAGATAGCCAAGTGTGTTCAGCTAGCTCCGCTCACAGTCACGCCCAGTCCCTGTGTCCATCATAGGGCGGGACTGGGCGTGACTGTGAGCGGAGCTAGCCGAACCTAGCCAAGTACACTCGGCTAGGTTCGGGCGGCGCTCGAGTGAAGCCGAAAGTGGCCGAGAAGAGCCGAGGAACGGCTCTGTGTATATCGGCGCCGGCGGCGCCATTTTCAAATCGGTCGGCGATTGCTCCGCTCAGTCAGCGGGGGATCGCAGGGGATCGGCGTATAACACGCACCCGCGATTTTCCCCTGATTTTAAGGGGAAAAAAGTGCGTGTTATACGCCGATAAATATGGTACTTCTAATCTGTCCTTGCTTTGCTCTTGTCCTATCTTTTGCCACCAGATACCCGGCCAACCAGCGGCAGAAGAGAGAAGGGCAACAATTCTAGACTTAGGATGAAATCAATTGATCCCTAACAATGAGCCAAGGTAACTACACCTGGCAGGTAAATTTAGGAGAAACCCTGCCTAAACATCAGGGTGCTACATCTGCTCCCTTGGAAGGGAATGAAGAAAAAGACAGCAGAGGAGAAAAGAGGGGAAACAAGAAAAGAAGAGGGGAGAGAAGAAGAGGATAAGAAAGAGTAGGGGAGTAAAGGTGAAAAGATGAAGGAAGGGGAATGGAGGAGAGAAGAGAAGACAAAAGAGAAGAGGATGAGGAAGGGGCAGGAGAAGGAGAAGGGATAGGAGCTTATCATTTCACACTCATAAAAAAATATATAATAATTCAAATGTTTATTATGGCAATGATTACATTCTTCATGACCCCAGTCTTATGTATTAGTACTACAAATATCCATCTACAACTCAGAAATGTTAGCAGTATTCACCAGCTGAGAGCTAATGTACTCAATGCCTGATAGAAAATCTATTTAATGTTGAATGTGACATGGGATGTGCTTCTGCCTTCCAGTGAGCGATGTGAGGAAAAGGAAGTTGGACTCAGGGCGGCAATTACCCATGTTGTAAAATTCGATCTAAATCTGGAAAATCTCACAGACCCAATTGGGCTACCACAAGCCGACTGCCTGGCTATGGGGTGTATTCTGGAAGCCATCAGCAAAGACCTTGACGATTTTGTGAACAATTTTATGAGATTCTCAAAGCTTCTGAAACCTGGTGGGCACTTGTTGTATTATGGAGGACTAAATGGCACATTTTATATGGTTGGGGGGGAGAGGTTCCATATGGTAAAGTATAATGAAAGCAACTTGAGAAGTATACTCAGTAATGAAGGATTTGTTATCACCCATTTGGAGGTCTCCCAAAGAAAGGCTGAGAGTGAGCTGTGTGATTTTGATTCACTTGTCTTCTGCACAGCTTATAAACAGCAGAAACATATTTAGGCATGCCACCTACAGTATGTATTTGGCCAAGGTGTATAGGCAGTCTTCTGGACACAGATTGTCAGTTGAAAACCTGCTTCCAAAATCTGAAAAGCAGCTTTTCACAATAAAGGATGACAGCACTGCTGAGCGCACATCAGAAATAGCCAGGTGTAATCAAAGTATAGTAGATATGATATATAGTATATAAAGATAATAAATGAAATCTTGCACATAAAATTCTAATAAAAGTAATAAAAATAAAATTGTGACTCTTCTGCTACTTTAGGATACACTATGCTCTGCCCATTGGGTCGTTGAAAACAACTTTTCATACTGGCATAAACAAGCTGTGGTCATTTTTAGCTAGTGGTTCTTGGCAGGTTTCCAAAGATACGCAAGTCCTAATGAAGGGGTCATCCTAAGATCTTAGAAATGTGTTAGCATCTTTGACTGATTTTTGAAGCTAATAAAATGACAAAAATCGAAATATTCTGATTTCAGAACTTTTATTTGTGGTGCATTTACACCTTGATTCATGCATTATTTAACCCTTTATGAACCTTCTCCCACCAGCCATATGCATATATGTGGCAGCATGATGGTAGGTTTTAACTCCGGGCTGCCATATTCATGTGTACTTCTGGCAATGCTGTTTTGTGTTGGGAGTGAACTCACTCTGTTCCCCCCAGTGCTGTGGCTGAGCTGTCACCAACAGCTCCCAGTCACTATTTACGATCACGTGATCACTGTGGCAGCCAAGTTATCAAATAAGAAACCTGCCCACCAGCCTCTGACATTAAAGTGTTTGTAAACCCTTATATATACCCAGTTAAGTGAACAGCCTCAGGTGATACACAGAGATTAAACAAATCCTCCTCCATAGGATTGGGGGAAAGAAACACACTCCCCCCTCCATACAGCAGAAGAACTGTGTTCTGAATAGACAAGTCATCTGCAGAGCTACTTAAAAAAGTATCTCATGTGTAGGGAAAACTTCTCAGAAGTGACTAGACATGTGTAGAACAAAAAAAAATGTTTTGTTTTGATTCATTATTTACATAAATTTGTTTAGTTAAATTTGTTTAATTCGTTTTTGGAATTTGTTTTGTTAATTCAAATTCGAATCAATTCAAAATTTACGAATTTGGTCAAATTGAACTCAAATCGAACGAATTGGGAAAATTTGAATTGATTCAAACTCAAATTCTATTATTGGTTGGTTTGCGCAAAAAGTCAAACAAACTTTGGGATAGATTTACTGAACTTTTATTTATTTAATTATTTTTACTAGTAATGGTGGGGATCAGCGACTTATAGTGGGACTGTGACATTGCGGCACTGGTGAGCACTGATAGGTGGCACTGATGGGCACTGATAGATGGCACTGATAGGCAGCACTGATGAGGAGGTACTGACAGGCATTACTAATGGGTATCTGAAGGGCACTGACAGGCGTTACTGATGGGGCACTGATTGGCACTTTTATGGGCACTGATTGGCGATTATGGTAGGCACTTACTGGCAGCTGTTGGGCACTGATTTGCAGCTGTGGTGGGCACCTCTGTTATGGGCTGCACTGATAATCAATGTGATGATTATCAGCACATACCCCCCTCTGACAGGAGAGCCACGATCGGCTCTCCCTGTCAGTGCAAACTGAGGAAAAGCCGATTGCCGGAACTTCATGGTTCACACTGTGATCAGCTCTGATTGGTCACAGCTGATCACATGGTAAAGAGCCTCCATCAGGGGCTCCTTACCACGATCAGAGATGCGGTGTGTCAGAGTGACACACCACACCAGCGATCACCGCGCTGCGCACCCCCACGGGCAGGCGCTGGCTTGTTTTCCCGAAAGACGTCATATGACGTCCAGTCAGATAACGGAACCACTGTCCGGCCTTCATTCTGCTATAGGCTGGGAGGGAAGTGGTTAAGTAATGTGATCCCATCAGAGTGCCACCTTAAATCAGGAATTCCCATCAGAGTGCCCACTTACATCAGGTTTCTATATCAGAAGGCCCCCTTACATCTGGTGTCTCCCATCAGTGTGCCCTCTTACATCATTTGTCCCCATTATAGTGCCCCATTATATAATGTTCCCCCATCATAGTGACCCCTTACATCAGATGGCCTTATCAGAGTGCCCCCTTACATTAGGTGTCATCATCAGAGTGCCCTTTACATAAGGTGCCCCCATTAGATCAGGTGAGCCCATCAGAGTGCTCTATTACATTAGGGGTGCCCATTAGAGTGCTCCCTTACATTAGGTGTCCCCATCACATCACGTGTGCCTATCAGAGTTCTCCTTTACATTGGGTGTGCCCTTTAGAGTGCTCCTTTGCATCAGGTGTCCCCATCACAGTGCCACCTTACATCAGGTGTCCCCATGAGAGTGCCCCTTTACCATAATATGTGTCCATTAGCATGTCCCCTTAACATAAAATGTGCCCATCAGAGAGCCCCTTAACATAAAATGTGCCCTTCAGAGTTCCCCTTAATATAAAATGTGCCCATTATTTTATGTTAAGGGGCTTGCTGATGGGCACATTTTATGTTAAGGGCCACTCTGATGGGCACATATTATGTTAAGGGGGCACGCTGATGGGCACATACTTTATGTTAAGGGGCACACAGATGGGCACAATTTATGCTAAAAGGTACTCTGATGGGCAGTGCCCCTTAACATAAAGTGTGAACTCCAGTCTCAGTTTCACCCGATATCCGCTACATAACTTCCAATATGTCACTTCAGGCACCACCGTTGACATTACATCTGGTTGCAACTCGACTAGCGCCCCTGTAACGTCAGCAGTGGTGCCTGAAGTATTGGAAGTGACGTAATGGATATCAGTTGAGACTGAGACAGTGGTTTAATGTTCCTTCTGACACAATACACCATGCAGGCTAAGGTTCTTTGTTAATACGGGATTGTTTTAGTTTCTTGTGAGTGTGTTTTTTTAATATAAATATATAAAGTGTATTTTAGTTAAATTGTTTTACACTATTGGAGCCCCTTTTTTCTTTCTTGTTTACCATATGGAGATTTCCACAAGAAAGGAGAGTCAGGACTGGATGCCGTGTTAGACGGAAGTCATCTGTATAAGCGTGATATGCCAATCTGTAATTAGACAGGCATTGTTGTCCCAGTCTGCTGGGCAAAGTTGTTTGAGCGCTGGAGCACCTTTAATTCACGGTGGACATATTGAACTTTCTTGAGAATTTTATTGAAAACTGGTGCAGGATTGACTAATCTTCGTTTAAGCACTGGAGCACTTTTCATTCACGGTGGAAAGACTTAACTTTTGAGTTTATTTAGAACTGTGGCAGGATGGACTAATCTTTATTTGTTATACACCTCGTCACTTTGGCTTTTAGGGCTCATTTACACTTGCTGTGACTTCAACACACATGAACAAATAGTTTACAATTGCTTCAAAACAAGGCTTCGGACAGGCTTTGTTAAAGCTCTCTGAAAGCTGTCACTAAATAAAATGGTAAGCTTACAGTCCTGTTTACACCTGCTTTTGCTTTGCTTTGCTTCGGCTTTGCTTCAAAATTATTCCCCATGTAGGGTTGCCCCCTTATCCCTTTAAACCTGAACACATATGAATTACACAGGTTCTGAGGCTAATTTTATGCAGGTAAGGCACCAAGTGAGTTTAATTACTACCTTAACCACTTCAGCCCCGGAAGGATTTACCCCCTTCCTGACCAGAGCACTTTTTACAATTCGGCACTGCGTCGCTTTAACTGCTAATTGCGCGGTCATGCAATGCTCTACTCAAACGAAATTTGCGTCCTTTTCTTCCCACAAATAGAGCTTTCTTTTGATGGTATTTGATCACCTCTGCCGTTTTTATTTTTTGCGCTATAAACGGAAAAAGACTGAAAATTTTGAAAAAAAATGATATTTTCTACTTTTTGTTATAAAAAAAATCCAATAAACTAAATTTTAGTCATACATTTAGGCCAAAATGTATTCGGCCACATGTCTTTGGTAAAAAAAATGTCAATAAGCGTATATTTATTGGTTTGCGCAAAAGTTATAGCGTCTACAAACTAGGGTACATTTTCTGGAATTTACACAGCTTTTAGTTTATGACTGCCTATGTCATTTCTTGAGGTGCTAAAATGGCAGGGCAGTACAAAACCCCCCCAAATGACCCCATTTTGGAAAGTAGACACCCCAAGGAAATTGCTGAGAGGCATGTTGAACCCATTGAATATTTTTTTTTTTTTGTCCCAAGTGATTGAATAATGACAAAAAAAAAAAAAAAAAAAAAAAAATTTACAAAAAGTTGTCACTAAATGATATATTGCTCACACAGGCCATGGGCATATGTGGAATTGCACCCCAAAATACATTCAGCTGCTTCTCCTGAGTACGGGGATACCACATGTGTGGCACTTTTTGGGAGCCTAGCCGCGTACGGGGCCCCGAAAACCCAGCACCACCTTCAGGATTTCTAAGGGCATACATTTTTGATTTTACTCCTCACTACCTATCACAGTTTTGAAGGCCATAAAATGCCAAGATGGCACAAACCCCCCCCAAATGACCCCATTTTGGAAAGTAGACACCCCAAGCTATTTGCTGAGAGGCATGGTGAGTATTTTGCAGCTCTCATTTGTTTTTGAAAATGAAGAAAGACCAGAAAAAAAATTTTTTTTTCTCTTTTTTCAATTTTCAAAACTTTGTGACAAAAAGTGAGGTCTGCAAAATACTCACTATACCTCTCAGCAAATAGCTTGGGGTGTCTACTTTCCAAAATGGGGTCATTTGGGGGGGGGGGGTTGTGCCACCTGGGCATTCCATGGCCTCCTAAACTGTGATAGGCAGTGAAGAGTGAAATCAAAAATTTACGGCCTTAGAAAGCCTGAAGGCGGTGCTTGGTTTTCGGGGTCCCGTGCGCGGCTAGGCTCCCAAAAAGTCCCACACATGTGGTATCCCCGTACTCAGGAGAAGCAACAGAATTTATTTTGGGGTGTAATTTCACATATTCCCATGGCACGTTTGAGCAATATAACATTTAGTGACAACTTTGTGCAAAAAAAAAAAAAAAAAAAAAAAAATTTGTCTCTTTCCCGCTACTTGTGTCACAATATAAAATATTCCATGGACTCGACATGCCTCTCAGCAAATAGCTTGGGGTGTCTACTTTCCAAAATGGGGTCATTTGGGGGGGGTTTGAACTGTCCTGGCATTTTATGCACAACATTTAGAAGCTTATGTCACACATCACCCACTCTTCTAACCACTTGAAGACAAAGCCCTTTCTGACACTTTTTGATTACATGAAAAAATTATTTTTTTTTGCAAGAAAATTACTTTGAACCCCCAAACATTATATATTATTTTAAAGCAAATGCCCTACAGATTAAAATGGTGGGTGTTTCATTTTTTTTTTTTCACACAGTATTTGCGCAGCGATTTTCAAACGCATTTTTTGGGGAAAAAACACACTTTTTTAAATTTTAATGCACTAAAACACACTATATTGCCCAAATGTTTGATGAAATAAAAAAGATGATCTTAGGCCGAGTACATGGATACCAAACATGACATGCTTTAAAATTGCGCACAAACGTGCAGTGGCAACAAAATTAATACATTTTTAAAAGCCTTTAAAAGCCTTTACAGGTTACCACTTTAGATTTACAGAGGAGGTCTACTGCTAAAATTACTGCCCTCGATCTGACCTTCGCGGTGATACCTCACATGCATGGTGCAATTGCTGTTTACATTTGACGCCAGACCGCCGCTTGCGTTCGCCTTAGCGCGAGAGCAGGGGGGACAGGGGTGCTTTTTATTTATTTATTTTTTTTCTTTATTATTTTTTTGCTTTTTTATCTTATTTTTAAACTGTTCCTTTCATTTTTTTTTTTTAAATCATTTTTATTGTTATCTCAGGGAATGTAAATATCCCCTATGATAGCAATAGGTAGTGACAGGTACTCTTTTTTGAAAAAATTGGGGTCTATTAGACCCTAGATCTCTCCTCTGCCCTCAAAGCATCTGACCACACCAAGATCGGTGTGATAAAATGCTCCCCCAATTTCCCAATGGCGCTATTTACATCCGGCGAAATCTAAGTCATAAAATGCTCGTAGCTTCCGGTTTCTTAGGCCATAGAGATGTTTGGAGCCACTCTGGTCTCTGATCAGCTCTATGGTCAGCTGGCTGAATCACCGGCTGCATTCTCAGGTTCCCTGTTGAGACAGGAGAGCCAGAGAAAAACACGGAAGACGGTGGGGGGGGGGGGGGCATTCCCTCCCACTGCTTGTAAAAGCAGTCTAGAGGCTAATTAGCCGCTAGGATTGCTTTTACATGAAAGCCGACCGCTGGCTAAAAAGAATGATACCAAGATGATACCTAAACCTGCAGGCATCATTCTGGTATAACCACTCAAAGTCGTGAATGGCGTACCTGAAGACAAAAAAATGGTTAACAATAAAGCACAGTAAACGGTAAAGTATAAAAAATTGCATACCTGAAAAGCAAACATGATAAAACATAATAACAATAAAACATTGCAGAATAGAATACAGTAAAAAAGAGCAGAACAATAGAGAGAGAGAATAGAGAGAGAGAACAATAAAACGACAACTATTTTTTTTTATTTTTGTTTGTGTTTTTTTTTTTTTTTACACTTTTTTTTTGTAACTGTAACTTTTATAACTGTAACCGCTTCCAGGTTCGGGTCTCTCAAAATGCGATGGCATCTTGGGAGACCCTGTGAAAGTGCGCCTAGTCTGTGCAATGCTGTACCCTACGCTAATACTCAACTAGTGAATGGTAGCGTTCAAAACATTCACCAATGCAAAGACCAGGATTGTCAGGACAGGAGGGACAATAATAGTGAGTGTCACGCCTATATCCGCGCTTGCTGCAGACACAACATCTTTTTTGGGGGGGTTCGTTGGGTAGGGGTACTCGGGAGGATATATAAATGCCTCTCATGCAGCCGACTGCATTTGGTTGGGGATGTGAATGGGGGAAGTACGGGCGCTGCAGAAGCGGTGGGTTCCCAATTAGGATTGGCGAATGCAGCAGGAAGGGCACTATGGGCACGACGGGCCTGTGTTTGTCTTTTTGGTGGCAGCGGGACACTACTTGTGCTTGCCACCTCACCAGCTTGAACTGCACTTATGGGACTCGCCACGTCACCAAGTGTTACTGCAGTGCTGGTTTGACTACTACCGGGGTGTACTAGGCCGCTGGTGCTTGCCAGTTCACCAAAACGCTACAAAAAAAAGTGACAGTGATCGATCGATACTGCACTTGGGTGGGCTGGGCTGGGCCGGGCGGAGGGGCAAAACGCAGGTGCTAGCAGGTATCTGGGCTGATCCCGCTAACACTGCGTTTTTGGGAACCCTAAACTGCTGGGGACGCCAGTATAGATCTGATCGGATCAGATATTGATGCGTTCAGATACTATACCACTAAGGGAGGTGTACGGTGCGTGTACGGTGCGTGCATGGGTGTTCGCGGTACTGGTGCTAATCTGACGCTGCCTAGGGCGACGCATATCACCGCCGGGCGATCAGGGGGCTAAACCTTTTTTCGGTAATAAACGGCGGGTGCCCTGACACTATAAAAAATAAACAAACTAACCAGCGTCACCCGTAACGGTTATACGGTGATCAGTGGTAAAAGGGTTAACTAGGGGGCCATCAAGGGGTTAAAACATTTATTAGATAGTATATGGGGGTCCCTGTCGCTATAAAACACTGACGGTGAACCTAAATATTTACGTCCCTAACTAGCGTCACCAGCGACACTAATACAGCGATCAGAAAAATGATCGCTTAGCGACACTGGCGACAGGGGGTAATCAAGGGGTTAAAACTTTATTAGGGGGGGGGTAAGGGGGGTACCCTAGACCTACAGGGGGCTAAACTTTTATTTGGTAATAAACGGCGGGTGCCCTGACACTATAAAAAATAAACAAACTAACCAGCGTCACCCGTAACGGTTATACGGTGATCAGTGGTGAAAGGGTTAACTAGGGGGCAATCAAGGGGTTAAAACATTTATTAGGTAGTATATGGGGGTCCCTGTCGCTATAAAACGCTGACGGCGAACCTAAATATTTACGTCCCTAACTAGCGTCACCAGCGACACTAATACAGCGATCAGAAAAATGATCGCTTAGCGACACTGGTGACGGGGGGTGATCAAGGGGTTAAAACTTTATTAGGGGGGGTTAGGGGGGTACCCTAGACCTACAGGGGGGTAACAGTCACTACCCTAACACTGCTAACTGTCACAAACTGACACTATGCAGTAATCAGGAAAAAAAAAACAAAAAAAAAAAAAAAACCTGCTTGGTGTCAGTTTGTGACAGGGGGGGGGTGATTGGGGGGGGATCGGGGGGCGATCGGGGGGGGATCGGGGGTGTAAGGTGTGCCTGGCATGTTCTACTGTGTGTGTGTGTGTGTTGGTGCACTTACATGTCATCTCCCCTCGGCGCTGGAACGGAAACTCCCGAGCCGAGGAGAGATGACATCACATCCTCTGCCTCTGTGTACTATACAGAGGCAGGGGATGTTTGTCATTGGCTGGGAGCGATCGCGAGGGGGGGGCCACGATCGGATGGCCTCCCCCTCGTCTCCCATCGCTTCCAACCAAATGCCGACCGCAGCTGGCACCGGGGGGGGGTCCGATCGGACCCTCCACCCGCGGGAAGGCAATCACGTTTCAGGTACGTGATTTTGCCTGCCCGTGCCGCTCTGCTCACGTATATAGGCGTGAGGCGGTCGGCAAGTGGTTAATCAGCCACAGAACCTGTGTAGTTAATATGTGTTCGGGTTTAAAGGCATGAGGTGGCAACTCTAACCCCATGTAGCTTTAGTGGTGCTTCAAAGCGTCTTCAAAGCCTCCATAGAAGTCTATGGCAAAGCTTGCTCAAAGCCCCACCGAAGCCTCATCGAAGCCCCATGGAAGCCTCATCGAAGCCCCATCGACACCTCATCGAAGCACCAAGCAAAAGCAAAGTATAAACAGGACTGTAAGCTAACCATTTTATTTGGTGACAGGGGCTTTGACTGCCATTCAGAGAGCTTTAACAAAGCCTGTCTGAAGCCAGGTTTTGAAGCAAGTGTAAACTAGCCCTTACAGTGGTGATTATTTGATATAGCACACATTTTATGTTTGCAGTGCCTTTTTTATTGTTATATTGTGTTACAAATTTTTGGTATATTGAATTGTAGACTGCAGCCATATTGCACATTGTATTAATATTTTGGGGGTATTGTATGTCTGTAGCGATTAGCATGGTTGTTAATATATAAAGATACGTGCATTTAAAAAAAAATCTACTTCTCCACTCCTTTCTATGCAGAAATAAACCTATTAAACATAATAACATGCAGAAACTGAAAAAAAAAATCTCTAATTCAGTAAGTCATTCACTTCCAGCATGGCCTTTTAAAATAGTCAAAAACCTGTTTTGGTGGTTTTATAAACGTGTCTCATTTTAGTGTAGCCAAGATCAGCTATTATACTTATAAGTAATAGGGCGTACACACGGTCGGACTTTGTTCGGACATTCCGACAACAAAATCCTAGGATTTTTTCCGACGGATGTTGGCTCAAACTTGTTTTGCCTACACACGGTCGCACAAAGTTGTCGGAATTTCCGATCGCCAACCACGCGGTCACGTACACCACGTACGACGAGACTAGAAAAGGCCGGTTCAGAACCAAGCGTGGCACCCTTTGGGCTCCTTTTGCTAATCTCGTGTTAGTAAAAGTTTGGTGAGAGACGATTCGCGCTTTTTCAGACTCGTGGCTTTCAGATCGTTTTCTGACGTTCAGTTTGTGCTTGTGGGTTTGTATCTGCTCTTCAGTGCGTGCAGTCAGTTCGTATCGGAGTTTTCTGTGTGATCTTGCCTGCTCGTTGCTGTTTTTCAGGTCGCTCTTTACAGACCTTGCTGTTCTTCAGTGCGTTCTGTTACTTCGTTCTGAGCAGCCGACCGTTTTCTAGCCATGTTTCGTATGCGTACTCCTCGTAGAGTTCGTGCTGTGCGGGGGCTTGGTGTTGGGGTCCTGACCTTGACACAAGTCCAGTCCATGAACAGGGTGGGGAGGAGTTCATGGACCAAGAATTGGTTGCTTCAGCGTGACCAGTTCTCTCATATGCCTTTGCTCCATGAGATCCGTGAGAATAATCCTGATGATTTCAGGAACTTTCTCAGGATGACGGACCCCGTGTTTCACCGTTTGTTGGCTTCGCTGACCCCCTATATTAGCAGGCAGGATACCTGCATGAGGCAAGCCATCACTCCGGAGCAGAGGTTGGTCGCTACCTTGCGGTATTTGGCCACAGGGAGAAGCCTGCAGGACCTCAAGTTCTCGACAGGCATCTCCCCCCAGGCTCTGGGGGTCATTATCCCAGAGACCTGTTCTGCCATCATACAGGTCCTACAGAAGGAGTATATGAAGGTAAGATTTTTATCCTTTTATATCCCATTTTAGTGTATTTAATGTTTGCTAATATATTGTATTTCTTTCCTCATTCCCTAATTACCATGATTGTAATATGCTGTGAATGTCCCCTTTGTCCTCATGCATGCTGGATTTTTATGTAATTATTATTTTAGGTCCTTCATACATATTTGCCCTTCACTAACCTCCCCAGCATGGTGTCTCCTGCCCTATATTCACCTCATGTAGTCACTTAACAATGTATTTTATCTGCTCCATAGTAGTGCTTCACCCCAAACACCCCCTAAAATGTTTGGTAATGTTATTTTTGATTTAAATTCAGGCAGAGTGGCAGAGGCTTTTTTTTGTGGTGTCCCTAAATAATTTTTAGTAACCCTCCCTCCCCCCAACTGCTAGGTCGGCTGATCCCAATTCTCTATCCTCAATCATCTATCTGCTGACTTTGCCAAACCCATACACACTATACCCATCTCTTTACTGGTCAGATTTATGAATGAATTCCCCAAAGCATGTAGTGCAAGGGCCTGCCTGTATACTTTCAAATTGTACTGTTTAAAGTTTTTGTATCCTATTATTATCTTGATAGGTAATAGCAGAATGTCCAAATGTCCTCAAATGTGTACAGTGTGTATTTATATCTTTGTATTATGACACTTCTTACCTTCCAGTGGGCTGCCAATAGTGTAACTAAGGAGGGGCTGTTCCAAGTAATACCCTGTATTTAGGCATTCATCTCTCAATGAAGTGAAGAGGGTTACCTGTCCAAGAGTCCCCCCCCCCTATAATGTTAGAAATGGCCCATGAGGGGGGGGAGGGGGAATATGATAGGTGTACCTTATACTTTGGCCTTGTTAAATTCCCCTTAATAAATGCTATCTGGAGGTTGCCCCAGAATGTTTGTGTCTAATCTGCTTGCCATGTTTCTGTGAAAAAATAGTAATGTTTATTGTTTTTTCCTCAACAGTTTCCTTCCACGCCACAGGAATGGCAGACTGTGGCCTCCCACTTTGCCCAGCGGTGGGACTTTCCTAACTGAGGAGGGGCAATTGATGGGAAACACGTCCACATCGTCCCACCACCCAACTCGGGGTCGTACTATTATAATTACAAGGGGTTTAATAGTATAGTGATGTTGGCGGTGGTGTCGGCTAATTACGACTTCTTGTATGTGGACGTGGGGAAGAATGGCCGGATGTCCGATGGTGGAGTCATCGCCCAGATGGAGTTCTACAGGCGTCTCAAGAATGGCAGCTTGGACTTGCCAGCTCCAGAGGACAATGTGGAAGGTCTCCCATTTGTGTTCGTTGCTGATGAAGCGTTTGCGCTGGGGGACCACCTGATGCGGCCATTCCCGATGAGGACCCTCACCCCGGTTTTTAATTACCAGCTGGCCAGAGCCCGAAGAGTGGTGGAGAACACATTTGGAATCCTGGCCAGCCGGTTCCGACTATTTCTGACACCCATCCATATGGCGGAGTATAAACTGAACCATATAATACTTGCGTGCTGTGTTCTCCATAATTTTTTAAGAAAACATTCTGCCAACTATGCTGGCTCAGTTGGGCCTGAGGCCGGAATCCTACAACCAACAACACTGACGGCGCTTGAAAGTGGCCGTCCTGGCTTGCCCTCCCTGAGTGCCCGTCATGTCCGGTTACGATACCTGGAGTTCTTTGCGGGTAGGGGGGCTATCAATATGCCAGACAATATGTGAAGCCTTTTTCAAATTAAAAAAAAAAAGAAATTCTTTGTGGACATTTACTGCTTGTGTTTGTTTTAGCTGACCCTGACATAAATGTTTTGAGTGCAGAAAATGTCGTGATTGGGTAACCTTATACAAAGCACTGTTGGCTGGTATTTCCTAAATGCAAAAACACATTTCACTACAAGTGCACTTGCAACTGCACTGAACCTGCACTTGTAGTGCAAAGTGGATTTGCCCTTAGGAAATAACCCCCATTTTTGTATAAAACAGCTATTACATCACCCCAAAAGTGTTGTAGTGTTGAGACAATAATCCACACATTCTTGAGTAACCAACTTTTTTATACCTGCACAATCACATGTGCATTTACCAAAGGTTTTTAAAACAAACCAACATGTTTGTTGTATAACAATTTTTGCAGTAGCATTATCAAAAATCGAAATATCCATTTCAGATAAAACAGGCCTGTGTAAAACCAACAAGAAAGCCAAAAAACTTGAACTTACAAAGTTCACATTAGGTAAAACCTGAAGGCTATATCAGACATCAGTATTTAGGAACTGTGTTTGATATAGCGTTCAGATGGGGGGAAATCACCCCTGGAAAAGCCAAATTTGGAAGATGCACACCAATTTACAAATGTCAACATGTGCTATCTGCCATCAGGGGGGATCAAGGGATGTGTTTTGGGGGAGCAAGCCCTTCCTCAACGCGACTTTATAATTGAGGAAGGGGTTGCACCCCCAAAACGCGTCCATTGATCTCCCGTGATGGCAGATAGCACATGTTGGCACACTGTGTGCATCCTCCAAATTTGGCTTTTCAAAACATTGCAAAAAAATTTAAAAGATTGAACCACAATACAAAAAGTGATTTTGTGGGGTTTTAAATTCGCCCCAAAACATCAATGATGTTATTATATTTTTTTAATAACATCATGGATTTTTTGCTGGATGTTTTGCAGTTCGGCATTACACCCCATGATCTCCCCGATCAGGATCTGGGCACTTTCAGAAGTAAAGCGTTCTCTATCCCTCACATCACGATCACCTAAAAAGAGATAAATAAAAAAAAAAAAAGGTCTCAAAAATCTGCCACAATCCATCTCTTACCTGAGCCTGTGGTCGCAGACACTCACCTGTTGTGGTGCCAATCTCCACCACATCTTCTTCTTCCTCCTGCTCAGCTTCGTTTGGGGGTATTTGACCTTATTCCATAGGTGGGGGGTCTGTGGTCTCCTCGGATGAGGGGTGTCCTCCGAGTCTTTTCTCCCCTATGTAAAAAAAAATGGTATAATTAGCACACAGATATTTGATGGCAGAACTAGAAATAGGAAACATTGCTTGGAAGTGGGGTACAATTGTCTATTTTAGCCGAGTTCCAAGATGTATATTTTTTATTGGCCTTTGTCAAGCTGCAATACTTTACCTGTTTTGTACAAGCTTCACAGATGTAGCCCCCCCTATAGTATACACTGGAGCACCTGTGTGCCCCCCCTAATAAAAAGGGTGTTCTTGTGTCCCACACTAGTGCTCCAGTGTCCAGATGTGAAAACAGCTGCTGAGTGTCCTCCCCTTACACACAATCTAGTTGGCATTTCATTCTAGTAACAAACCCATCTACACAAACAAATATTTGGCATCCAAGTAGGCCCAAAAAAAAATGTGGGAAAATGCATATAGCCTAAACAATGGTGTTCTAGAGGCCGAAAGAAAAATGTTTGATACGAACGAATAATGGGCCCATGAACATTAAAGTTGCCCTTTTAAACGTTACAATTAATAAAAGCATATGGAGCAGCACGAACGTAATAAAGACAGAAAGAATAGGAACACAGCACAACTACTTACTTTTTTGCAGCACTCTCCGGATCTTTCGGTACTGCTCTGGCTCTCTCAACTTCAGGTCCGACCACCGCTTCCTGAGCTGATCTTTAGATCTTCGTACCCCGAAATTCCTGTGAAAAGAAGGCTTTTGACCACTTTAGCAATGATTTTGGCCTTTCTGATGTTGGGGTGGGGGTAAGGCCCATACTTCCCGTCATAGTCGGACTTCCTCATGATGTCGACCATCTCCAACATCTCCCCAAAGGACATATTTGTGGCCTTAAAACGTCTCCTTCTGGATCGGGACGTGCCTGGATCTGGGCTTTCCTCCTCCTCCTCCTCGTTGCTATAATTAGCACACACCTGCTCGAACTCCACCATCATGCTCTTCACCCATTGCGCTGAACGAAAAGGGGCGGGGAATAGACTAGAAAGAACGTCAGG
Organism: Lithobates septentrionalis; assembly: GCA_037952835.1. Classification (NCBI taxonomy): domain Eukaryota; kingdom Metazoa; phylum Chordata; class Amphibia; order Anura; family Ranidae; genus Lithobates; species Lithobates septentrionalis. The sequence goes on along the minus strand of JBBDGP010000816.1, from coordinate 1,183,183 downwards.
GGCGGGCGGAGTTACACGCATGCGCAGTGTGTATAAAGCGTAACACACATGCGTATTACGTACGATCTGTGAGCGGAGGAAGGAGCATTGGACGCGCCGATCGTAAGAACGAAGGTAAGAGACAAACTTGTGCCTATACTGCTTCTAGATTGAGGCCTATATTGTAACAAGATTAGGAGAGTTTTGTCTGACATTAGGCTTTGTCTTGTGTTGTGTCTTGCAGTGAACATGGATATGCTACTCAAAGATAATGACTTCATGTCAGTATTCCTAGAGATGCTAAGGGAGCTGCCCTGTCTGTGGGAGATTAACCACCCCCATTTCAAGAACCAAGCAAAGAGGAAGGCAGCACTGGAGCAATTGTGTGAAATTGTGAAGCAGGTGATCCCCACGGCAGATATCACCTATTTAAAGATCTTCATTGGTTGCCTGAGGAGTACATATCTAAGGGAGTGCAAGAAAGTCCAGGATTCACAGAGATCCGGAGCAGCAGATGACATCTATGTCCCCAGGATGTTGTACTACGACAGGCTGCATTTTCTGGCAGACCAGACTGAACCCAGGCCATCCCTCTCCAGTCTTCCTTCCACGCTTCCTTCCCCCCCGGCTGAGGCTTCTGACGCCCAACCTGGGCCTTCCAGGCAACACGTGGAGGAGCCCAGATTGAGCCAGGTATAGCATTCCTCTAAATATTTCTGCTTGTCCAATCAATGATGTTAACTAGATGTTAGTTGGGAGTACTAATTTAGGATTGTGATTGATGATGCAAAACATAAAACCATGTCCCTTTTTTCATACACAGGGAAGTCTCAGCCAGGAGGTGGCCGGGCCGAGCCGGCTGGCTGATCTGCAGGTCCCTCCACCCCCCCTGAAAAGAGAAAGTGGCAGTAGGAGGAGTGCCCTAGAGGAGGCTGCTATAGGATTTTTTTGGAGGGCTACAGAGGTCCTGGGAGCACCCCACACCATGGAGGAGAACATTGCTGCCTTCATTGCATATAAAATGCAGAGGATGGAGGAGGGCCAACAAGTCATGTGTGAGGCCCTCATATTGGAGGCTCTGGAGAAAGGTATGAGGGGCCAAATTACACCTCAGACACACCTTCGCGATGGTCCTCCTCCTCCTCCTGCAGGTCCTCCTCCTCCTCCTCCCTCTCCTCCAGGTCCCCCCAGTCCTCCTCCAGGTCCTCCCAGTCCTCCTCCTCCTCCAGGTCCTACTCCTCCTCCTGCCACATCTCCAACTGCACAGCCACAGCCCGGAAGGAAGCGTGGAAGGAAGACCAGACAGTGATTGCCCTGGGTTCAGTCTGGTCGGCGAAAAGATGCAGCCTCTTGTGGTACCACAGCCTGGGGACACACATGTCATCTGCTGCTATCTGGATCTCTGCGAATTCTGGACCAGACTGCCCTCCCTTACATATGGACTCCTCAGGCCACCAATTTTGATGTTGAAGAATTGTTGTCTGCCGTGGGGGTCCCAGGCTTCGCTAATTTCTCCTGTTGATCCAGTGTTGCCTTCCTCTTTGTTTGGTTCTGAGCCCTTAATAAAGGATTTTTGTTTTGAATTATACTCTCCTATGTGTTTTACTTCAAAAATGACAGTTTGTGAGGATTCAGGTACATTTCAAATATACAATGTGAAATGAACAAGGGACACCAACAACAAACAATCTCCTTGAGATTAAATAATAAAAGATATCAATGGTGTTGGGGTAACTTGACACACAAAACACACACAAAAATATTCTGGAGTAAAAATAAAAATAACATTGAACAAAGATCAGCCTTGGAAAAAATACAAACATTAAAGAAAAAAGAAAGGCTGAAAATCCAAAAAAAATAAAATTAATAAATATAAAACTGTCAGATGTGACAACTAATAACAATATTTTCAGGGAATCCCACTAAAAAAACACAAATAAAACTTTGTGAGAAGTGTGTGTGAATATGAGCAGCAAAACTACTTAATTCTTGTCACATTATAAAGAAGAAGAGAGTGCGCTGTATTAAACCATTTTGAACATTGCAGCGTGACGAAAGTGCTGTATCCATTGCGAACGCTAAGTTTACCAGAACGAGCTGTCCCGTCTCGGAATTTCTTCTGAGCATGCGTGGCACTTTGTGCGTCAGAACAGGCCACACACGGAATTGACGCGATCGGATTTTGTTGTCGGAAAATTTTATCTCCTGCTCTCCAACTTTGTGTGTCGGAAAATCCGATGGAAAATGTCCGATGGAGCCCACACACGGTCGGAATTATTGACAACACGCTCCGATCGGACATTTTCCATCGGAAAATCCGACCGTGTGTACGGGGCATAAGAGACATTTTCTGTGTTGTTGATGTGGGGTTGGCTCCCTCTAGTGTTTGCTGGACCCTAATGCCGTGTACACACGATCAGACTTTCTGGCATACTTGGTCTGGCACACTTTCCGACGGACTTTGTCCGCCAGGTGCGCCGGACTTTAAAATGGACGGACTTGCCCACACACGACCGGACTTTCCGGCGGGCTAAGTCCGCCCGTCTTTCCGACGGACTTTCGCCGGAGTTACGGCGGACTTTCAGAATGAACGGACTTGCCCACACATGGACAAGTCCGTTCATTTTGAACGTGACTCGAGTGCGACTGGACTAGAAAAGGAAGTCAATCTTGCCGCTTTTATCGGCGAGATTGACACCTTGCGACGGGGCATACCAGGCCCTTAGGTCTAGTATGGATTATAAAGGGAAGCCCCTACGCCGAAAAAACAGCGTGGGGTCCCCCCTAAAATCCATACCAGACCCCGATCCGAGCACGCAGCCCAGCTGGTCAGGAAAGCTGGTCCTGACCAGCTGGTCCCCACCCCCTTTCCTGACCGGCCGGGCTGCGTGCTCGGATCGGGTCTGGTATGGATTTTAGGGGGAACCCCACGCCGTTTTTTCGGCGTAGGGGCTTCCCTTTACAATCCATACCAGACCTAAGGGCCTGGTATGCCCCGCGATCGCCGCAATAGGAAAATTTGTTTTTCCTATTGCAGCGAGCTCGAAATGCAATACCCTGCCCTTGTGTCGTGTCCGGTCCATTGGACTAGCATACAGACGAGCAGGCTTTCCGTCGGACCAGCACACAGACGAGCGGACTTTCCGCCAGAAACTGAGTCCGATGGAAAGATTTAAAACATGTTTCAAATCTAGGTCCGGCGGGCTTTTGGGAAAAAGTCAGCTGGAAAAGTCCGCCGGAGCCTACACACGGTCGGATTGTTCGGCGGACTCTGGTCTGCCAGACCAAGTATGCCGGAAAGTCCGCTCGTGTGTACGCGGCATAAGGGTCTGTGTGACAGGGAGTTTGCTGTTGATTTGTGGCCTACACAGCGGGGAGCCGGACAGCTATACCCAGAGGGATCTCTGCGGACAGCTTCTTCAGTGCGGTGGACCAGCGGGTGTTCCGGGTCATCCAGAGGCGCCTGCAATTCAGAATCCAGTGAGCTGCTGCGTGGTGTGGTGGCCGCCATTTTCGAGAGCAAAGACACAGAGTCTTGGAGTCTTGGCTGGAGTCTTCTCATCATCTTCACCATTATCTAATCCATCTGAGATTTGGAGTGGATAGCGGGCTGAGCCCATGTTATAGTTAAGGACACTGCTGGTTAAACAACACTCACACAGCTTAGCTGGTGGTACTTGTAGTCCCACGGAAGTCAAACTCTCTATTATAGCGGACACAGCCAGTAGATGCCTATGCTCAGTAAACATTATTGATTTCAGTAGCCATATCAGATGACATCTTTAGGATTATAAAAAGAAGGAAGTTATACCAGTACCAGGATAAATCACAGCTTTGCTAACTTTGCTACACCTTGCCTTTTTGGATTACTGTATACACTCGAGTATAGGCTGACCCAAATATAAGCCAAGGCACCTAATTTTACCACAAAAAACTGGGAAAACGTATTGACTCGAGTATAAGCCTAGGGTGAGAAATGCACAGCTACTGTAAGTGGAAAAGAGGGTCAACAATGCCCATCTGCAGCCTCACTGTGTCCATCGGCATGCCTCACTTTGTCCATCTGCATGCCTCACTCTGTCCATCTGCATGCCTCACTGTGTCCATCTGCATGCCTCACTGTGTCCATCTGCATGCCTCACTGTGTCCATCTGCATGCCTCACTCTGCCCATCTGCATGCCTCACTGTGTCCATCTGCATGCCTCACTGTGTCCATCTGCATGCCTCACTGTGTTCATCTGCATGCCTCACTGTGTCCATCTGCATGCCTCACTGTGTCCATCTGCATGCCTCACTGTGTCCATCTGCATGCCTCACTGTGTCCATCTGCATGCCTCACTCTGCCCATCTGCATGCCTCACTCTGCACATCTGCATGCCTCACTCTGCCCATCTGCATGCCTCACTGTGTCCATCTGCATGCCTCACTGTGTCCATCTGCATGCCTCACTCTGCCCATCTGCATGCCTCACTCTGCCCATCTGCATGCCTCACTGTGTCCATCTCCCTGCCTCACTCTGCCCATCTCCCTGCCTCACTGTGTCCATCTGCATGCCTCATGTACCTGATCTCCAGAACACCAGCGCTGTGACATGCAGTCTAGTCGGCAGCCATCCAGTGTAACAAAGCCCCGCCTCCTCCTCATCCATGACGGAACACTGATTCAGTTTCCCAGCAGTTAGTCACTGTTCCGCCTATCATGGAAGAGGACGAGGAGAAGGCGGGGCTTTGTTACACTGGACAGCCGCCGACTAGACTGCATGTCACAGCGCCGGGAGATCAGGCGCATGAGGCTGCAGATGGGCACAGTGACTCGAGTATAGGGGGCTTTTTTAGCACAAAAAAAATGTGCTGAAGAACTCGGCTTATACTCGAGTATATACGGTACTTTATTCACAACTTAAAATAGGCTAGCTGAAGCCATCTGGATTTCAAGGAATACCCTTTCTCACCTTTTTATAATTTTCTCTCCTCATCTGCTCAAATTGCATTGAACTGCTAAAGAGAGACATCCTATTGAATATAATATTGTTTATACTGTTTTCAATATTGTGCAGGATTGCTGGCCTGTGAGTTGAGGAGGCAGAAGGGAGAGACCTGACACATAAGATATTGTGCCAGGTGTCTACTCTCCTGGTAACCTGTTCACATAGGTCCCTGTATTGAGTTAATATTTGTGTTCATCCACAATTCAGGGAACTTTACACCAATATATTGTGTTTACTAGATAAGCTTGAGATAAAGGGCGGTGTATACAGGAGTGTTTCTATTATTGACCAAAGTTGATATACATATGTATCTTGTGTTTTGATACTACAGTAAACATATTTGAACTGTTTCTTTAATATTGTGTGAGTCTTTATTTACTACCACAGCTGGTGACACGATGGAACCCAGGGTGTAAGAGGTAAGCATGGGCGTAGCATAAGGGGTTGCAGGGGTCACAACCGCAACCCTGCAACTAGCTCCAGGGGGCCCCTGCAGCCTCCCTGTCATATTATCATATCCTCACAAAATCCAGCTCCGATCTGCCCTAGGGCCCCACAGTCATGCTCCAGTACTGGGCTTCTACTTTGCCTTCCACAGTCCACACCCCTCTGTTCCCATTGGCTGGGGAGAAGCTGTGAACTATTTCCTGAATGGAGAGGAGCACGAGGTGAGAACAGCCCAGGATGGGGAAGCTGTCATTATGCTTAACCAACATAAAAATTTAATAAATTGAAAATGTCCATATACAAAACCTTATACCAGTGTTTCTCAACCTTTTTCGGCCAAGGCACCCTTAAAAATTATGGACAATCTCAAGGCACCTTTTAAAAATGATGGACAGTCTCAAGGCACCCATTCTAAAATGTCAAAATTATTCTAATAGTTTTACATAACGCAGCAACGTCCACACATGTAGGACACCCAACATTAGAGGTGAATTATTCTTCCAAAGCAAATATACTTTTGGAAAATGGTATTGACTAGTGTTCCAATCAGGGCCGATCCTAGGGTCACCGGCGCCTGGGTGCAGAAATATTTCTGGCGCCCCCACATGGGCGTGGTCATCTTACCAACTCCTCCCCTTTACAAATGTTTCTATGGCAACGACCCAAACACAGAGATGCTCCCCTAAGAAGTCTTTGTTACCCTGGGATCCTCCTGTGATCTTTTAATAAAGAAAATACAGGAAGAGGGTACACTAATGAGACCTGGAGGGGAGTCTCTCTGATGCACACAGAGAGGGCTTCTGTTAGAGAGTCTGTTAGAAAGAGCCCCTGACATAATACAGAAGATGATCAGAGACTGCAGACACAGTACAGGAGATGATCAGAGACTGCAGACATAGTACAGGAGATGGTCAGAGACTGCAGACATAGTACAGGAGATGGTCAGAGACTGCAGACATAGTACAGGAGATGATCAGAGACTGCAGATATAATACAGGAGATGATCAGAGACTGCAGACATAATACAGGAGATGATCAGAGACTGCAGACATAATACAGGAGATGATCAGAGAATGCAGACATAATACAGGAGATGGTCAGAGACTGCAGACATAACACAGGAGATGATCAGAGACTGCAGACATAGTACAGGAGATGATCAGAGACTGCAGACATAGTACAGGAGATGATCAGAGACTGCAGACATAGTACAGGAGATGATCAGAGACTGCAGACATAGTACAGGAGATGATCAGAGACTGCAGACATAATACAGGAGATGATCAGAGACTGCATTTCCTATGAACGTTAGTAGATAATGGCCGATCGGCCCTCTCACCTGACCCAGCGATACAGCGATGGTTCCTCTGATCAGTAGTCAGCTCACTCTGAATTGCCCGTGGCGACTCCGCTGGGTAGAGCCCAGATCTATATTCCAGCAGTGACTCCATTCCTTTCTCTGCCAGGGATGGCGCTAGGCTGTGTGGCTTTCCCTCTGGTGGCGCAGGTCAGCAGGGTTCTCTCTCTGATGGTGTTCCCTCAGCACTGTCCTCTCCCTCTGGAGTCCTGGGTGTACTTCCCTAAAAGCTTTCCCGGCTCCTGGCTCTCTTTCTCTCTCTCTCTCCCCCATTTAGCTGAGCATGCTGTGTGAGCTGCAGTTTCCGTGTTACAGTGGGGCTGCCAGTCCTCGGGACTACATGTCCCACAATCCTCTTCTCTGCTCCTTTTTCTATTCTGTTTCTTCCCTGGGTATATGAAGGCAGGGGAAGATACATAGTGGGCAGCTGTGCTGGCAAGCGCTGCTCACTAGGACAGCAGCGTGCGCAAGAGGGAGAGGGAGGGGGGAGAGGGAAGGGGGAAAGAAGAGCCCGCAGCTGCATTGGCATCACTAGGGTTGGGGTCACCCCCCCTTCCACCAACTATAGTCGCCCCTCAGTACAGACCCCCCTCCACTAACTATAGACCCCCTCCATCAGTGCAGAACCCGCGCTAAGTATAAACCCCTCCCTCAGTACAGACCTTACTCAGAGCAGACCCCCCAGGAAAACCCCCCTCCATTAGTACAGACCCCCCCCAGGACAGACCCCACCGTCCATTAGTACAGACCCTCCAGGACAGACCCCCCTCCATTAGTAACGACCCCCAGGACAGAGCCCCCCTCCATTACTACAGACCCCCCTCCAATAGTACAGACGCCCCCAGGACAGAGCCCCCCCTCCATTAGTACAGACCCCCCAGGACAGAGCCCCCTCCATTAGTACAGACCCCCCAGGACAGACCCCCCTCCATTAGTACAGACCCCCCAGGACAGACCCCCCTCCAATAGTACAGACACCCCCAGGACAGAGCCCCCCCTCCATTAGTACAGACCCCCCAGGACAGAGCCCCCTCCATTAGTACAGACCCCCCAGGACAGAGCCCCCCTCCATTACTACAGACCCCCCAGGACAGAGCCCCCCTCCATTACTACAGACCCCCCAGGACAGAGCCCCCTCCATTACTACAGACCCCCCAGGACAGAGCCCCCTCCATTACTACAGACCCCCCAGGACAGACCCCCCTCCATTACTACAGACCCCCCAGGACAGACCCCCCTCCATTACTACAGACCCCCCAGGACAGACCCCCCTCCATTACTACAGACCCCCCAGGACAGAGCCCCCCTCCATTACTACAGACCCCCCAGGGCAGGACCCCCCCTCCATTAGTACAGACCCCGCCAGGACAGAGCCCCCCTCCATTACTACAGACCCCCCAGGACAGACCCCCCTCCATTACTACAGACCCCCCAGGACAGAGCCCCCTCCATTACTACAGACCCCCCAGGACAGACCCCTCCTCCATTACTACAGACCCCCCAGGACAGACCCCCCTCCATTACTACAGAGCCCCCCTCTATTACTAGACCCCCCAGGACAGAGCCCCCCTCCATTACTACAGACCCCCCAGGACAGACCCCCCTCCATTACTACAGACCCCCCAGGACAGAGCCCCCCTCCATTACTACAGACCCCCCAGGACAGGACCCCCCTCCATTAGTACAGACCCCCCCAGGACAGAGCCATCTCCATTACTACAGACCCCCCAGGATAGAGCCCCCCTCCATTACTACAGACCCCCCAGGATAGAGCCCCCCTCTATTACTACAGACCCCCCAGGACAGAGCCCCCTCCATTACTACAGACCCCCCAGGATAGAGCCCCCCTCCATTACTACAGACCCCCCAGGATAGAGCCCCCCTCCATTACTACAGACCCCCCAGGACAGAGCCCCCTCCATTACTACAGACCCCCCAGGGCAGGACCCCCCTCCATTAGTACAGACCCCCCCAGGACAGAGCCCCCCCTCCATTACTACAGAGCCCCCTCCATTACTACAGACCCCCCAGGATAGAGCCCCCCTCCATTACTACAGACCCCCCAGGGCAGGACCCCCCTCCATTAGTACAGACCCCCCAGGACAGAGCCCCCCCCTCCATTACTACAGACCCCCAGGACAGAGCCCCCTCCATTACTACAGACCCCCCAGGACAGAGCCCCATCCATTACTACAGACCCCCCAGGGCAGGACCCCCCTCCATTAGTACAGACCCCCCCCCCCCCAGGACAGAGCCCCCCCCCTCCATTACTACAGACCCCCCAGGCAGAGCCCCCCTCTATTAGTAATGACCCCCCAGGGCAGGACCCCCCCTCCATTACCACAGACCCCCCCCTCCATTAGGGTACAGTACATAAAAACACCAGGGCGGCAGCTGGAGAGGAGAGTGTGCAGCCGCGCCGCCCGGGTGGAGAACAGAAGAGTACACAGCAGGATTGAGAGACACAGAGAGGAGGAGGAGAATGTGTCAGCACGGACAGGACCGCTCCGCTCCGCTCCCCCCCCCCCCCCCCCGCGCGCGACATCACTCACTGCACGGCTGGTCTCTCTCCACACAGAGACCAGCCGCTCTGCCTCCCTTCTCATCTTTGGCTGGCTGAAGGAGGGAGGGGCTTGAGCACTGAATAGAGCAGTGCCTTTTTTCTTAGAACACCAGCGGAGAGGCGCCGCAGGACACAAACAAGAGGAGGAGGAGGAGGAGGGAAGGGAGCACTCTGGCGCTACAGCGCCCCCACCTCTCTGGCGCTGGGGTGCACTGCACCCCGTGCACCCCGTCTGGGACCGGCCCTGGTTCCAATGCTTTTGTTCTCCCTCAGGTTTTCTTCATCACTCAGCTAATGTGACCCCAACGTTGATGGAGAGGGACAGAGGAGGGTCAAACAAGGATGCCATTGGTCATAAGGGCTCCGGCAGCTAGAAGCTTGTAACGGTGCACAATAAAAACCTTTGTTTAACTAAAAGGCAGGTTTCATCCAGACGCCAGCTTGTATACAATTTTTGGGCAATTTTTTAGTCATTTTACCAAGGCACCTCTGAAGAAACCTCAAGGCACCCTGGTTGAAAAAGGCTGCCTTATACCCATAGTTGACCCAGGGGAAGGCAAAAAAAACCTATGAAGAATGGTCCAATATATCGAACTGGGAAAACAGGCAGTGGGATATTCCCTGACTATCCCCTGTCCTTTGCAATCTCTGATGTTATTACATATAAATGTTCAAGCTGAATTCCACCAATGAATATTTTTGCAATTACATTGGTCTAACTTGGACCAACATAATATGCATATTTCATTCCCAGCCAATCCCTGTAGAAATGGAGAATCACTGTAATAGCGGGCACTACTATAGTGATGCTCAATGTTTCCAGGTCCCATGCTGAGCAGCTGCCCTACTGCATGCTGAACCCTGGGAGTTGCTCCTTTGGCACGGGTGCCATTCAGAGAACACCTTGTATTTTTCTCAACAACTGCATGGTGTTTCCTGATTGGGCAAGGTAGAGATTCACAGAAAAACAATGCAAAGTGGGGTGGTGACATCATGATCCCCACCTCGTCCAACCAGAGAACACCTTGTATTTATTGCGAAAAATACAAGGTTTTCTCTGAATGGTGCTCTTGCAAAGCCACAGACCCCCTGTGGTTACTATCCAGCCAGGCAGCTGTTCAGCAGGGAACCTGGAAAGCAGCAAGAATCACTGTAGAAGTGGTCACTACTACAGTGATTCTCTGATGGCACAGGGATCAGCCAGGTATGGCATATGTATACTATGCAATAATATCCATACCCGGAATTTAGCTTTAATATCAAGTTATATCCTCTGCATTAAGGTATCCAATCCAGCTCAACAATCAACTGAGCTGGCAAGAACTAGTTCCTGAGGATGTGTGTTTCACATTTTCACAGCACTTACTGTAAAAAGCCTTTCCATATGTAGATTGAACATCTTTTCCTGTAGCTGCAAAGAGTGCCCCTGTGTCCTTTGCAATGATCTTAAAATAAATAACAACACAGATTTCACTATACAGTATGGACCACATACAGGATATATTTATAAATGTTGATCATATTCCCCCGTAATCGCCTCTTCTCAAGAGAGAATAAATTCAGTTCAGCTAATCTATCCTCATAGCTGAGCTCCTCCATACCTCTTATCAGTTTGGTTGCCCTTCTCTGCACTTTCTCCAGTTCTCCTATATCATCTGTATATGTGTCTGTTTTGTGCCACCATTCCTTGTTTTTCCTATACAGAAAAAATCAGCACAAGAGACAATACTTACATATCCCCTCCCAAAGTAATCATCCATTGTTCATCTCTGCACACCTCTTTACTTGTCTCTGCACCCCCTCCATAGCTCTCCTCTGTACCCCTCCATCCACAGCTCTCCTCTGTACCCCCCATCCACAGCTCACCTCCATACCACCACGTCCACAGCTCTCCTCTGTACCACACCATCCACAGCTCACCTCTGTACCCCCGTTCACAGCTCACCTCTGTAACCCCCGTCCACAGATCACCTCTGTACCACCCCATACACAGCTCACCACTGTACTACCCCGTCCACAGCTCACCTCTGTACCCCATCCACAGCTCACCTCTGTATCTTCCTGTCCACAGCTCACCTCTGTACCCCCCATCCACAGCTCACCTCTATTCCCCCTCGTCCACAGCTTACCTCTGCTCCCCCTCGTTCACAGCTCACATCTGTACCCCCTTATTCACAGCTTACCTCAGTACCTCCCCTTCCATAGCTCACCTCTGTACCCCCAAATCCACAGTTCACCTCTGTACCCCTCCCATCCACAGCTCACCTCTATACCCCCACATCCACAGCTCACATCTGTACCTCTCCCATATACAGCTCACCTCTGTACCCCATCCACATCTCTCCTCTGAACTCCCCCATTCACAGCTCACCTCTGTACCCCCCATCCACAGCTCACTTCTGTACCCCCCCATTCCCTGGTTCACCTCTTTACCTCCCTCATCCACAGCTCACCTCTGTACCCCCTGTCTACAGCTCACCTCTGTACCACCCCATCCACAGCTCACCACTGTACCACCCCGGCCACAGCTCACCTCTGTACCCCCGTTCACAGCTCACCTCTGTACCTTCCTGTCCACAGCTCACCTCTGTACCCCCCATCCACAGCTCACTTCTCTACCCGCCCGTTCCCTGGTTCACCTCTGTACCTCCCTCATCCACAGCTCACCTCTGTTCCCCCTCGTCCACAGCTTACCACTGTACCTCCCCTTCCATAGCTCACCTCTGTACCACCCCATCCACAGCTCACCACTATACCACCCCGTCCACAGCTCACCTCTGTACCCCCGTCCACAGCTCACCTCTGTACCTTCCTGTCCACAGCTCACCTCTGTACCCCCCCATCCACAGCTCACCTCTGTACCACCCCATCCACAGCTTACCACTCTACCACCCCGTCCACAGCTCACCTCTGTACCACCCCGTCCACAGCTCACCTCTGTACCACCCCGTCCACAGCTCACCTCTGTACCTTCCTGTCCACAGCTCACCTCTGTACCCCCCCATCCACAGCTCACCTCTGTACCCCCCATCCACAGCTCACTTCTGTATCCCCATTCCCTGGTTCACCTCTGTACCTCCCTCATCCACAGTTTACCTCTGTTCCCCCTCGTCCACAGCTTACCTCTGTTCCCCCTCGTCCACAGCTTACCTCTGTTCCCCCTCGTCCACAGCTTACCTCTGTTCCCCCTCGTCCACAGCTTACCTCTGTTCCCCCTCATTCACAGCTCACATCTGTACCCCCTCATCCACAGCTCACCTCTGTTCCCCCATGTCCACAACTTACCTCTGTTCCCCCTTGTTCACAGCTCACATCTGTGCCCCCTCATTCACAGCTCACCCCTGCACCCCCTGTCCACAGCTCACCTCTGTACCCCCCCATCCACAGCTCACCTCTGCACCAAAAGCCCACTGTGAGGTGATTCCTTTACTGAGCAATCCCTGCTTCCCTGGGTCTGTGACTACCTTCCTCACAGTGAGCTTTTGGTCATACATATTCAATTATATTTTAGTGTGCATGTGGATGGATGAGTGTCTGTGGTAGTTACCTGTGTCCTTTGACAACATTGTCATATTTTACTTGAATATATGGTGGAGGTTTATTTTTTGTATTTATAAGAAATTGTGTTTTTTCAATATAGCTCTTTGTATTTTTGTAATACCAGTTGTCCTTCGTTGACAAATTCTTGCGGACCTCTTGTCCATTTTTATATATATCAGTTACATTAAACCTGTCATCTTTTGCCATCTGTGCCCCATCCAGTAGGAATTGAGAGTAAGCCTGGGTTACTCACACTGGAGAATGCAGCGGCTCACAGCAGGGGTCCAGTGCGTCTCCATTCACGGTTTCAGGTCCGATTTCAGCCTGAATTTTGGTCTGAATTCGGACCTGAAGTGGACCAAAAGCCACACAGGACTCCTGTGCAATTCACACTAGAGTCACTGCGGAGATGTGTGAACTGGCTCTATAGAGAGCCGGTTACAATCTCTTGTTATGCAAATTGGATGCGGGGAAACCCACATCCAATTCACAATAGTGTGAACCCAGCCTAAATCTTTTCAAAGTGGTGGAAATCCGTGTTACATATTTATCACCAGAACAAGTGTTCCCATTGGAAAATGTTCTCTATTTATGTTCTGATGACATTTAAAAAGTTTGGATTTTCCCACGCTTTCAGTCCTGGTGACATTGGTCACTGACAAAAATAGAGTAAATTTCCCTAAAGGGGTCACAGATGGAAACAAAACCCGATGGGGATTAGAAACCTCTCACCAGTCTATCCAAAATTAAAAACAAGAGCTTTGGCTCTATAGATATAGATACACTCATTCCAAAGAGCCCAAGAGATCAGAGCCAACCCGTCCATATGCACTCATGTCAGGCCAACTTATAAGGAATCCGCAATTTAAAAAAGCTTAAAAATCTGATTACTTTAGGTACTACTTAGGTGCCAGAAGTCTCCTATGTGGAAGAAGACAGGCATCACCTGCAAAACTTCATGAACTAGGAGAAGCCCGCAGCACAGCTACTCTGACAGTATCAGCAATGTTGTCAGGGGGGAAGACAGCCCACAGCACAGCCGCCTTTCCTCCAGGTCCCTAATTGCCTGCAGTAGAAGGGGGGGGGGGGTTGCACAAAACAGCCGGAACATGACTACATAAGAGTTTTTATTAGTCTGGGTTTAATGACACTTTAATACCACCTACAGGGGAAGAAAATACTGTACATCCTTATGAAACACAACAATCACCATACCTTCCAACTTTTAAATCTCATAATGAGGGACACTTGAGGAAGCAAGTGACCCGTGGCACGCAAAGTGTGCCATGGCAAAATGTGGGCGTGACCAAACTGTTAACCCTGGGAGGGGCTTAAGGGGCATGCTTAAACAAAACCTGGGCTTCCTTTTACCTATAAAGTTAGCTTTGATTGCTTTGTCTGAGTCTACAATAAATAAGAACTTCATTAAAACAGTCAGGGGCTGACGTCATCGCACCCTCGGCCACTCATGTAGCCATAGCTCGCGAACCAGAAAGGAAGACCGGGGGGAAGATGTCAGCCATCTCAGCTATGACATTGCAGCGTTGGTGGGCTTCGTTCTAAGGTAAGTCTATCATAATGTGCTAGTATGCGATGCATACTAGCACATTATGACATTGCCCTGTAGGGATTTTTTTTTTGTGATCACCTGCGGTTTACTACCGTTTTAAGATAAAAAACCTTCTGGTGCATCTCCCCCCTAAACCACCCTTATACTTAACCGAGCCCCAGTATGATTCAGTGATGTGCATAGGAGCAGCGGCTTTCCTAGGTCTCTCTCTCTCCTCAATGTCTCATGCAACAGTGGGACCCATTGGCTTCTGCTGCTGTCAATCACAGCCAGTGAGCCAATGAGGAGAGAGCAAGGGGCGAGGTCGTGCCATGCTCTGTCCGTGAATGGACAATGTCCTCTTCAAGTGCCCCCCATAGCAAGAGGCTTACTATTGGGGGTGTTCAACAGCAGAGAGAAAGCAGGACCGCCGATGAGGGACCCAAAAAGAAGAGGACTGGGCTGCTCTGTGCAAAACCATTGCGCATAGTAGGCAAGTATAACATATTTTTTTAATTAACCACCTTAAGACCGGGCCTATTTTTCAGACTTGTTGTTTAATTGTTGTTAAATCAGTTTTTTTTTTGCTAGAAAATTACTTAGAACCACCAAACATTATATATATTTTTTCCCAAAACCCTAGAGAATAAAATAGTGGTCGTTGCAATACTTTTTGTCACACTGTGTTTGCGCAGCGATCTTACAAGCGCACTTTTTTTTGAAAAAAAAAACACTTTTTTTAAATTAAAAATAAGACAACAGTAAAGTTAGCCCATTTTTTTTATATTGTGAAAGAAGATGTTATGCCGAGTAACTTGATACCCAACATGTCACGCTTCAAAGTTGCACCCGCTCATGGAAAGGCGACAAACTTTTACCCTTAAAAATCTCCATATGCGACGTTTAAAAAATCTAACAGGTTTCATGTTTTGAGTTACAGAGGAGGCCTAGGGCTAGAATTATTGCTCTCGCTCTACCGATTGCAGCAATATCTCATACATGTGGTTTAAACACCGCTTTCATATGCGGCCGCTACTCACGTATGCGTTCGCTTCTGCACCCGAGCTCGGCGGGACGGGGCGTATTTAAAAATGTTTTTCTTATTTATTTTACCTTTTTATTTTTATTCTTTTACACTGTCCTTTTTAAAAAAAATGGTGACACTTTTATTCCTATTACAAGGAATGTAAACATCCCTTGTAATAGAAAAAAGCATGACAGGACCTCTTAAATATGACATCTGGGGCCAAAAAGACCTCAGATCTCATATTTACACTAAAATGCAATAAAGAAAAAAAAGTGTTGTTTGAAATTTTTTTTTTTCAAAAATGTCTCTTTAAGAGCTATGGGCGGAAGTGGCGTTTTGACATTGCTTCCGCCCTGCAATGGTATGGAGACAGGTGGGGGCCACTTCCACTCACTCAGCTCCATACCACAGACGGGAACATACGCGATTGCCTCCGCCGCTGCCGGCGGCTCCGGTAAGTGGCGGAGGGCACCAGAGCGCGGCAGGAGGGGGGCCCACTCTCCCGCCGCCACTAAGAGTGATCTTGCACTGAATCCACCACAGAGACCACTTTTATCTGAAAGTGGACCACCCGCTGAAGAAGAGGATACCGGGGTTATGGCAGCTAGCTGCTGCTATAACAATGATATCCCTCTTCAAACAGCTGACATATAACGACGACGGGCGGTCCGTAAGTGGTTAAAAACCTCATATATAGAGGTGCAGCCACCTCCCTGCCCCTGACTGCCGCCATGAAAGCTGTCTTAAAAGCCTGCTCAATGGCCCAAACCCTATGTCTTAAGCACTTTCCAATATCTATAACCCCCTGGGGACACTTAAATCTAAATGGGCACTAAACGTCCCTAACTTAGACAATGAAGATTGATAGGAATGTGGGAGTGTTCCTTTCTGCAGCTAGTTACTGCAATGGACAGGTTGATTCTATACAAAATCCTAAATTAAATTTACCTCACGTCTGCACATCTACGCAGAATATACCCATCCGCTCCCGCGGAGTGCTGGCGGTGCTCAGCAGATCCGGCAGCGGACTTCATTCACATCTTTTGGCAATGCTCCCATATTCAAACATATTGTGGAGCTGTAGCTTCAGTAATATACTCAGTGACCACTGTGGAGGTATGTTTGCTGGGTCTGGTAGAAACTCTGGCTTATCTTAGGGCTTCCAGGACTCTCATAGGATTGTTATCGTTCTATGCAAAAGAAACTATTCTGCTCCAGTGGAAATCTCTATTGACACAAACTCTACCCTTGTGGAAAAAAATAATTAATGCTAGTCTGCCATTATACAAAGCCACCTATTTAACAAGAAGGTGACACAAGAAATTCCTCAAAGTTTGGGACATTTGGGTCCAGGATTCTTCCACTAATATTGACCCTGAACCTCTCAGTTAGTAAATTACCTCGCAAGGCGCTGAAAGAATATACAAGTATGGTCTGGAACCATAATCATTTCACGCTCCAGAGAACTGTGACTTTCAGCTTACCAGAGCAAGGCTCCATACTAACCTTAGTAGTTGATACCCTACAACATTTTAAAGGCTTATATGCAAGTTATTGTCATAAAAAGTTTGGGGACCCGGGTCCTGCCTCAGGGGACATGTATCAATGCAAAGAAAAGTTTTAAAAACTGATGTTTTTTCGGGAGCAGTAATTGTAATAATGCTTAAAGTGAAACAATAAAAATGAAATATTCCTTTAAATATCGTGCCGGGGGGGGGGGGGGGGGGGTGCCTATAGTATGCCTGTAAAGTGGTGCAGTTTTCCCGTGTTTAGAACAGTACCACAGCAAAATGACATTTCTAAAGGAAAAAAGTAATTTAAAACTGATTGCGGCTGTAATGAATTGTCGGGTGTCGGCAATGTAGATAAAACTCATTGCAAAAACCTGCATGGGTTTCCCCCCCCAGTCCATTACCCTTTGGGTCTGGTATGAATATTAAGGGGAACCCCAAACCAAAAATTAAAAAAGAAATTGCCTGAATGTCCCATGATGCCCATTCATCTTATATCACGCCACCGACGAGCTGAAAAAAAAATGCAACACCTCCGCCTCCCTGGGAGGCCCCCGCTGAGTGACACTTCTTGGTAATAGCTCTTATATAGCTGAGGGTGGGGCCACCCGGTGACGTAAATGGGTGACCCCGCCCCCGATGCCTCGTAACATCAGATAAAGGCAGGGTCACCCGTTTACGTCACCGAGTGGCCCCCCTCAGCTATATAAGAGCTGTCACCAAGAAGAAGCGTCACTCGGCGGGAGCCTCCCATGGAGGCGGAGCTGTTGCATTTTTTTTCCTTTTTTCGGCTCGTCGGCGGAGTGAGAAAAAGATGAATGGACATCGCGGGACATTTTTATTTTTTTATCTTTTAATAAAGGACTTGTCCCTAAGTCTCTACTGTCTTTTTTCTATTTTTGACACTTTCTTTTGGGAAATTGTAGGGGTAAAATGTACCCCTTACCAATTGGGATCTGGGGGTCCCCTTGTTAAAGGGGGCTTCCAGATTTCGATAAGCCCCCCTCCCGCATAACCCCCATAACCAACAGGCAAGGGTTGTAGGGATGAGGCCCTTGTCCCCATTAACATAGAAGAATGTGTGGAATGTTGATATGTCAAACCTATAGTGACCAAGACATTTCCAGACAGGTTCCAGACAAGCAAAGGAGAAGGCCTTCAAAAAAAAAATACAAGCTTGAGGGATCATCAGCATTCAGACTTTATAAAGAATGCAACAAGAAATGTAAGGGTGCAATAAGGACAGCTAAGATAGAACATATCGGAGGAGAGCAAAAAAAATCCCAAGAAACTCTTTAAGTATGTAAACAGTAAAAAAGGGAGGACAGACCATATTGGCCCCATAAAGAATGAGGAAGGACATCTGGTTACAAAGGATGGGGAGATGGCGAAGGTATTGAATTTATTCTTCTCCTCAGTCTTCAGGGAATCGGGGGGCTTCAGTAACCAAAACTGCAGTGTTTATCCTCAGGACACATCACAGGAAGCACCTCCATGGTTAACAGAGGACAGAATTAAAATTAGACTTGAGAAACTTAACATTAATAAATCACCAGGACCAGATGGCTTGCACCCGAGGGTACTTAGGCAACTCAAGTAATTGCCAGACCATTGTTCCTAATTTTTACTGACAATCTACTGACTGGAATGGTACCAGCTGATTGGAGAAAAGCCAATGTAGCACCAATATTTAAAAAGGGCCCAAAATACATCCCTGGGAATTTCAGACCAGTTAGCCTAACATCAATAGTATGTAAAATCTTGGAGGGGATGATAAGGGACTATATACAAGATTTTAGTAATGAGAATGGTATCATTAGCAGTAATCAGCATGGATTCATGAAGAATCGTTCTCGCCAAACCAATCTACAAACCTTCTATGAGGAGGTGAGTTGCCATCTAGATAAGGTTAGGCCCGTAGGCGTGGTGTATCTGGATTTTGCAAAAGCATTTGACACAGTTCCCCATAATCATTTACTGTACAAAATAAGGTCGGTTGGCATGGACCATAGGTGAGTACATGGATTGAAAACTGGCTACAAGGGCGAGTTCAGAGGGTGGTGATTAATGGGGAGTACTCTGAATGGTCAGGGGTGGGTAGTGGGGTCCCCCAGGGTTCTGTGCTGGGACCATTGCTATTTAATTTGTTCATAAATGACCTGGAGGATGGGGTAAACAGATATTAAGATAAACAGGGCAATAACTTCTCTGCAGGATGTGGAAACCTTGCAAAAAGATCTGAACAAATTAATGGGGTGGGCAACTACATGGCAAATGAGGTTCAATGTAGAAAATGTAAAATAATGCATTTGGGTGGCAAAAATATGAATGCAATCTATACACTGGCGGGAGAACCTCTGGGGGAATCTAGGATGGAAAAGGACCTGGGGGTCCTAGTAGATGTTAGGCTCAGCAATGGCATGCAATGTCAAGCTGCTGCTAACAAAGAAAAGAGAATATTGGCATGCATTAAAAAGGGGATCAACTCCAGAGATAAAACAGAGATAAAATGATAATTCTCCCGCTCTACAAGACTCTGGTCCGGCCGCACCTAGAGTATGCTGTCCCGTTCTGGGCACCAGTCCTCAGGAAGGATGTACTGGAAATGGAGCGAGTACAAAGAAGGGCAACAAAGCTAATAAAGGGTCTGGAGAATATTAGTTTTGAGGAAAGGTTGCAAGCACTGAACTTATTCTCTCTGGAGAAGAGACGCTTGAGAGGGGATATGATTTCAATATACAAATACCGTACTGGTGACCTCACAATAGGAATAAAACTTTTTTGCAGAAGAGAGTTTAACAAGACTCGTGGCCACTCATTAAAATTAGAAGAAAAGAGGTTTAACCTTAAACTACGTAGAGGGGTTCTCTACTGTAAGAGCGGCAAGGATGTGGAATTCCCTTCCACAGGCGGTGGTCTCAGCGGG
The DNA here is from genome assembly GCA_037952835.1 of Lithobates septentrionalis. NCBI lineage: Eukaryota > Metazoa > Chordata > Amphibia > Anura > Ranidae > Lithobates > Lithobates septentrionalis. Next base: position 1,163,296 of record JBBDGP010000816.1, on the reverse strand, counting down.
GGGCATTGATAGTTTCAAGAAACTATTAGATAAGCACTTGAATGATCGCAACATACAGGGATACCATGTAATAATGACATATAATCAGACACATAGGTTGGACTTGATAAACTTGTGTCTTTTTTCAACCTCACCTACTATGTAACTATGTAACTATGTAGGTACAACACAATACCGCTTTATGTAAATTCTGTTGTCTGCACAAGACATTGAGTCATAGCGAACAAATGCATGCAGTGCCAAGACAAGGTCCTCTGTCACTCAAGGTGTACATTGCAATTTTGGGAATCGGTGCGGTGTCACCAAGTCAACGTCGCACCTATTCGGATGGTGCCATTGCCGGCAATAGCCGCCGATTTGACAATGCGATTTGACAAGTCAAATTGCATGCCAGATCGCATCAATGTGAACCTGGGCTAAACCTCCGTCTGGAATCTGAGCAATGCACATATATCTGTAGTGTTTACTTATCTCTCTCCAAAGCTCTAAGTGTTGTTTCTCTCTGGTGCTTTGTTTCTCTGTTATGAGCATGTGTTACTTCTAGACATGTGCAGTTCAGTTCATTCTAAATCAAAATTCTGAAAATGTTTTATTATTCAGAAATTCGGATGCATCCGATGTATCCGAATTTACAAATTACAATAATAACGAATCAGAAATAACAAAACAAATTTTCAGACAAAATTCGAATTCTAATCGTTTTCAAATCAAATTTGAATTTCTGAAGAGAATAAAATAGAATAGAAAATAAGAATTAGAATAGAAAATAAAATAATAGAGTAAAACAGAACAGATTACAAATAAAATAATAGAAAAACATAGACTAGAATAGAAAAGAATAGAATAGAATAGAAAAGAATACAGTAAAACAGAACAAAATAGAATAGAGAATAAAAGAACCAAATAAAATAAAAAATAAAGGAATAGAATAGAAAAAAAATAGAATATAATAGAATAGAAAGAATATAACCATTCTTCTAAATTTGAATGTGAATAGAAAAGAATAGAATAGAAAGGAATAGAATAGAAAAAACAATAGAATAGAATAAAATGAATATAACAATATAGCCATTTTCTGAAATTCTAATTTCGAAAAGAATGTAATAGAAAAGAAAAGAAATAAAATTATTGAATAGAATAGAAATGGAATAGAAAATAATATATCCATCTTCCAAAATTTGAATTTCTAACAGAATAAATTTGATTTTAAATGAAATTCAATTCGAATTCGAATGGAAATTGAGTTCAAATCGATTAAAATTTTCCCAATTCGGTCGAATTGAGTTCAGATTGACCAAATTCGGAAATTTTGAATTGATTCGAATTTTAATTAACAAAACGAATTCCGAAAACAAATTAAACAAATTTAACTAAACAAATTGATGTAAACAATGGATCAAAACAATTTTTTTTTGTTCTACACGTGTCTAGTCACTTCTGAGAAGTTTTCCCTAAACATGAGATACATTTTTAACCACTTAAGGACCGCCTCACGCCGATGTACGTCGGCAAGGCGGCATGGGCAGGCAAAATCACGTACATGTACGTGATTTGCCTCCCGCGGGTGGGGGGTCCGATCGGACGCCCCCGCCGGTGCCCGAGGCGGTCCCGTTTTGTTCCCCGGCGATCGGAGATGAGGGGGAGGCCATCCGTTCGTGGCCCCCCCCTCGCGATCGCCGCCGGCCAATGGGAACATTCCTTTGCTGCTGTATGCTAAACAGCAGCAAAGGAAATGATGTCATCTCTCCTCGGCTCGGTAGTTTCCGTTCCAGCGCCGAGGGGAGAAGACATCAATGTGAGTGCACAACACTACACACACACAGTAGAACATGCCAGGCATACAAAACACCCCAATCCCCCCCCCGATCGCCCCCCGATCCCCCCCAATCACCCCCCCGTCACAAACTGACACCAAGCAGGTTTTTTTTTTTTTCTTTCTGATTACTGCTAGGTGTCAGTTTGTGACAGTTACAGTGTTAGCACAGTTACTGTTAGTCCCCTGTAGGTCTAGGGTACCCCCCTAACCCCCCCTATCAAAGTTTTAACCCCTTGATCACCCCCCGTCACCAGTGTCACTAAGCGATCATTTTTCTGATCACTGTATTAGTGTCACTGGTGACGCTAGTTAGGGACGTAAATATTTAGGTTGGCCGTCAGCGTTTTATAGCGTCAGGAACCCCCATATACTATCTAATAAATGTTTTAACCCCTTGATTGCCCCCTAGTTAACCCTTTCACCACTGATCACCGTATAACCGTGGTTGACGCTGGTTAGTTCGTTTATTTTTTATAGTGTCAGGGCACCCGCCGTTTATTACCGAATAAAGGTTTAGCCCCCTGATCGCCCGGCGGTCGCCCTAGGCAGCGTCAGATTAGCGCCAGTACCGCTAACACCCACGCACGCAGCATACGCCTCCCTTAGTGGTATAGTATCTGAACGAATCAATATCTGATCCGATCAGATCTATACTAGCGTCATCAGCAGTTTAGGGTTCCCAAAAATGCAGTGTTAGCGGGATCAGCCCAGATACCCGCTAGCACCTGCGTTTTCCCCCCATGCCCGACCCAGCCCAGCCCACCAAAGTGCAGTATCGATCGATCACTGTCACTTACAAAACACTAAACGCATAACTGCAGCGTTCGCAGAGTCAGGCCTGATCCCTGCGATCGCTAACAGTTTTTTTGGTAGTATTTTGGTGAACTGGCAAGCACCGGCCCCAGGCAGCGTCAGGTTAGCGCCAGTACCGCTAACACCCACGCACGCAGCATACACCTCCCTTAGTGGTACAGTATCTGAACGGATCAATATCTGATCCGATCAGATCTATACTAGCGTCCCCAGCAGTTTAGGGTTCCCAAAAATGCAGTGTTAGCGGGATCAGCCCAGATACCTGCTAGCACCTGCATTTTGCCCCTCCGCCCGGCCCAGCCCACCCAAGTGCAGTATCGATCGATCACTGTCACTTACAAAACACTAAACGCATAACTGCAGCGTTCGCAGAGTCAGGCCTGATCCCTGCGATCGCTAACAGTTTTTTTTGGTAGCCTTTTTTTGAACTGGCAAGCACCAGCGGCCTAGTACACCCCGGTCGTAGTCAAACCAGCACTGCAGTAACACTTGGTGACGTGGCGAGTCCCATAAGTGCAGTTCAAGCTGGTGAGGTGGCAAGCACAAGTAGTGTCCCGCTGCCACCAAAAAGACAAACACAGGCCCGTCGTGTCCATAATGCCCTTCCTGCTGCATTCGCCAATCCTAATTGGGAACCCACCGCTTCTGCAGCGCCCGTACTTCCCCCATTCACATCCCCAACCAAATGCAGTCGGCTGCATGAGAGGCATTTTTATGTCCTCCCGAGTACCCCTACCCAACGAACCCCCCCAAAAAAGATGTTGTGTCTGCAGCAATCGCGTATATAGGCGTGACACCCGCTATTATTGTCCCTCCTGTCCTGACAATCCTGGTCTTTGCATTGGTGAATATTTTGAACGCTACCATTCACTAGTTGAGTATTAGCGTAGGGTACAGCATTCCACAGACTAGGACACACTTTCACAGGGTCTCCCAAGATGCCATCGCATTTTGAGAGACCTGAACCTGTAACCGGTTACAGTTACAAAAGTTAGTTACAAAAAAAGTGTCAAAAAAATTAAATATATAAAATAAAAAAAAATAGTTGTCGTTTTATTGTTCTCTCTCTCTCTATTCTCTCTCTATTGTTCTGCTCTTTTTTACTGTATTCTATTCTGCAATGTTTTATTGTTATTATGTTTTATCATGTTTGCTTTTCAGGTATGCAATTTTTTATACTTTACCGTTTACTGTGCTTTATTGTTAACCATTTTTTTGTCTTCAGGTACGCCATTCACGACTTTGAGTGGTTATACCAGAATGATGCCTGCAGGTTTAGGTATCATCTTGGTATCATTCTTTTCAGCCAGCGGTCGGCTTTCATGTAAAAGCAATCCTAGCGGCTAATTAGCCTCTAGACTGCTTTTACAAGCCATGGGAGGGAATGCCCCCCCCCACCGTCTTCCGTGTTTTTCTCTGGCTCTCCTGTCTCAACAGGGAACCTGAGAATGCAGCCGGTGATTCAGCCAGCTGACCATAGACCAGAGATCAGAGACCAGAGTGGCTCCAAACATCTCTATGGCCTAAGAAACCAGAAGCTACGAGCATTTTATGACTTAGATTTCGCCGGATGTAAATAGCGCCATTGGGAAATTGGGGAAGCATTTTATCACACCGATCTTGGTGTGGTCAGATGCTTTGAGGGCAGAGGAGAGATCAGGGGTCTAATAGACCCCAATTTTTTCAAAAAAGAGTACCTGTCACTACCTATTGCTATCATAGGGGATATTTACATTCCCCGAGATAACAATAAAAATGATTAAAAAAAAAAAAAATATGAAAGGAACAGTTTAAAAATAAGATAAAAAAAGAAAAAAAATAATAAAGAAAAAAAAAAAAAAAAAAGCACCCCTGTCGCCCCCTGCTCTCGCGCTAAGGCGAACGCAAGCGGCGGTCTGTCGTCAAACGTAAACAGCAATTGCACCATGCATGTGAGGTATCACCGTGAAGGTCAGATCGAGGGCAGTAATTTTTGCAGTAGACCTCCTCTGTAAATCTAAAGTGGTAACCTGTAAAGGCTTTTAAAGGCACGTTTGTGCGCAATTTTAAAGCATGTCATGTTTGGTATCCATGTACTCGGCCTAAGATCATCTTTTTTATTTAATCAAACATTTGGGCAATATAGTGTGTTTTAGTGCATTAAAATTTAAAAAAGTGTGTTTTTTCCCCAAAAAATGCGTTTGAAAAATCGCGGCGCAAATACTGTGTGAAAAAAAAATGAAACACCCACCATTTTAATCTGTAGGGCATTTGCTTTAAAAAAATATATAATGTTTGGGGGTTCAAAGTAATTTTTTTGCAAAAAAAAAAAACTTTTTCATGTAAACAATAAGTGTCAGAAAGGGCTTTGTCTTCAAGTGGTTAGAAGAGTGGGTGATGTGTGACATAAGCTTCTAAATGTTGTGCATAAAATGCCAGGACATTTCAAAACCCCCCAAATGACCCCATTTTGGAAAGTAGACACCCCAAGCTATTTGCTGAGAGGCATGTCGAGTCCATGGAATATTTTATATTGCGACACAAGTTGCAGGAAAGAGACAAATTTTTTTTTTTTTTTTTGCACAAAGTTGTCACTAAATGATATATTGCTCAAACATGCCATGGAAATATGTGAAATTACACCCCAAAATACATTCTGCTGCTTCTCCTGAGTACGGGGATACCACATGTGTGAGACTTTTTGAGAGCCTAGCCGCGTACGGGACCCCGAAAACCAAGAACCGCCTTCAGGCTTTCTAAGGGCGTGAATTTTTGATTTCACTCTTCACTGCCTATCACAGTTTCGGAGGCCATGGAATGCCCAGGTGGCACAAAATCCCCCAAATGACCCCATTTTGGAAAGTAGACACCCAAAGCTATGTGCTGAGAGGTATAGTGAGTATTTTGCAGACCTCACTTTTTGTCACAAAGTTTTGAAAATTGAAAAAAGAAAAAAAAAATGTTTTTTCTTGTCTTTCTTCATTTTCAAAAACAAATGAGAGCTGCAAAATACTCACCATGCCTCTCAGCAAATAGCTTGGGGTGTCTACTTTCCAAAATGGGGTCATTTGGGGGGGTTTTGTGCCACCTGAGCATTCCATGGCCTCCGAAACTGTGATAGGCAGTGAAGAGTGAAATCAAAAATTTTCACCCTTAGAAATCCTGAAGGCGGTGATTGGATTTCGGGGCCCTGTACGCGGCTAGGCTCCCAAAAAGTCCCACACATGTGGTATCCCCATACTCAGGAGAAGCAGCTAAATGTATTTTGGGGTGCAATTCCACATATGCCCATGGCCTGTGTGAGCAATATATCATTTAATGACAACTTTATGCAAAAAAAAAAAAAAAAGTGTCACTTTCCCGCAACTTGTGTCAAAATATAAAATATTCCATGGACTCAATATGCCTCTCAGCAAATAGCTTGGGGTGTCTACTTTCCAAAATTGGGTCATTTTGGGGGGTTTTGTGCCACCTGGGCATTCCATGGCGTCCGAAACTGTGATAGGCAGTGAAGAGTGAAATCAAAAATTTACACCCTTAGAAATCCTGAAGGCGGTGATTGGTTTTCGGGGCCCCGTACGTGGCTAGGCTCCCAAAAAGTCCCACACATGTGGTATCCCCATACTCAGGAGAAGCAGCTGAATGTATTTTGGGGTGCAATTCCACATAGGCCCATGGCCTGTGTGAGCAATATATCATTTAGTGACAACTTTTTGTAAATATTTATTTTTTTTGTCATTATTCAATCACTTGGGACAAAAAAAAAAATATTCAATGGGTTCAACATGCCTCTCAGCAATTTCCTTGGGGTGTCTACTTTCCAAAATGGGGTCATTTGTGGGGGTTTTGTACTGCCCTGCCATTTTAGCACCTCAAGAAATGACATAGGCAGTCATAAACTAAAAGCTGTGTAAATTACAGAAAATGTACCCTAGTTTGTAGACGCTATAACTTTTGCGCAAACCAATAAATATACGCTTATTGACATTTTTTTTACCAAAGACATGTGGCCGAATACATTTTGGCCTAAATGTATGACTAAAATTTAGTTTATTGGATTTTTTTATAACAAAAAGTAGAAAATATCATTTTTTTTCAAAATTTTTGATCTTTTTCCGTTTATAGCGCAAAAAATAAAAACCGCAGAGGTGATCAAATACCATCAAAAGAAAGCTCTATTTGTGGGAAGAAAAGGACACAAATTTCGTGTGGGTACAGCATTGCATGACCGCGCAATTAGCAGTTAAAGTGACGCAGTGCAAAGTTGGAAAAAGACCTCTGGTCCTTAGGCAGCATAATGGTCCGGGGCTCAAGTGGTTAAGTAGCTCAGCAGACAACTTGTCTATTCAGAACACAGTTCTTCTGTTGTATTGAGGGGGAGTGTGTTTCTTTCCCCCAATCAGCTCTCACACATTGGAACTGCAGCCTCTCTGCCCCTCCTTTGTGATACTAACAGATGAAGAAAGATTTTAACACTTTTCTGAAGGGATGTAGAGGAGAGAAGACACAGTGGTGTGGTGTAGTGGGTAGCACTCTCGCCCAGCTGTAAAAAGGGTCCCTGGTTCAAATCCCAACCACGACACTACCTGCCTGGAATTTGCATGTCCTCCCTGTACCTGTGTGGGTTTCCTCCCACACTCCAAAGACATGCTAGTAGGTTAATTGGCTTCTGTCAAAAATTGGCCTTAGTAAATGAATGTGAATTAGGGACCTTGGATTGTGGGCTCCTTGAGGGTAGGGACTGATGTGAGTGTGTGATGTATGTGTGGAGCGCTGCATAAATTGATGGTGCTATATGGGTACCTTTAATAAATAGGGATAATTGTAGACACACATGCACACTCACTCAGGATGGACTGGTGTCTTTTATTCAACCTTATTAACTATGCAAGACTGCAGATAAATAAGTAAAACCTATGGAGGAGGATTTGTTTAATCTCTGTGTATCACCTGAGGCTGTTCAATTCACTGGGTATATATAAGGGTTTACAAATACTTTAACGTCAGAGGCTGGTGGGCAGGTTTCTGATCATTTGATAACTTGGCTGCCACAGTAATCACGTGATCGTAAATAGTGACTGGGAGCTGTTGGTGACAGCTCAGCCACAGCACTGGGGGGCACAGAGTGAGTTCACTTCCAACACAAAACAGCATTGCCGGGAGTACACATGAATATGGCAGCCCGGCACTATAACCTACCATCATGCTGCCACATATATGCATATGACTGGTGGGAAAAGGTTCATAAAGGGTTAAATAGTGCATGAATCAAGGTGTAAAAGCACCACAAATAAAAGTTCTGAAATCAGAATATTTAGATTTTTGCATATCTTTGGAAGCCTGCCAAGAACCACTAGCTAAAAATGACCACAGCTTGTTTATGCCAGTATGAAAAGCTGTTTTCAGCGACCCAATGGGCAGAGCATAGTGTATCCTAAAGTAGCAGAAGAGTCACAATTTTATTTATATTACCTTTATTTTATTAGAATTTTATGTGCCAGATTTCATTTATTATCTTTATATACTATATACGATACATCATATCTACTATACTTTGATTACACCTGGCTATTTCAGATGTGCGCTCAGCAGTGCTATCATCCTTTATTGTGAAAAGCTGTTTTTCAGATTTTGGAAGCAGGTTTGCAACTGACAATCTCTGTGTCCAGAAGACTGCCTATACACCTTGGCCAAATACATACTGTAGGTGGCATGCCTAAATATGTTTCTACTGTTTATAAGCTGTGCAGAACACAACTGAATCAAAATCAGACAGATCACTCTCAGCCTTTTTTTGGGTGACCTCCAAATGGGTGATAACAAACCCTTCATTACTGAGTATACTTCTCAAGTTGCTTTCATTATACTTTAGCATATGGAACCTCTCCCCCCCAACCACATAAAATGTGTCATTTAGTCCTCCATAATACAACAAGTGCCCACCAGGTTTCAGAAGCTTTGACAATCTCCTACAATTTTTCACAAAATCGTCAAGGTCTTTGCTGATGGCTTCCAGAATACACCAGAACACCAGGCAGTCGGCTTGTGGTAGCACAATTGGGTCTGTGAGATTTTTCAGGTTGAGATCGAATTTTACAACATGGGTAATTGCCGCCCTGAGTCCAACTTCCTTTTCCTCACATTGCTCACTGGAAGGCAGAAGCACATCCCATGTCACATTCAACATTAAATAGATTTTCTATCAGGCATTGAGTACATTAGCTCTCAGCTGGTGAATACTGCTAACATTTCTGAGTTGTAGATGGATATTTGTAGTACTAATACATAAGACTGGGGTCATGGAGAATGTAATCATTGCCATAGTGAACATTTGAATTGTTATAATTTTTGTGTGTGAAATGATAAGCCCCTATCCCTTCTCCTTCTCCTGCCCCTTCCCCTTCCTCTCTTCTCTTGTCTTCTCTTCTCTCATCTCTTCACCTTTACTCCCCTACTCTTTCTTATCCTCTTCTTCTCTCCCTTCTTCTTTTCTTGTTTCCCCTCTCTTCTCCTCTGCTGTCTTTTTCTATATTCCCCTCCAAGGGAGCAGATGTAGCACCCTGATGTTTCTCCAAAATGTACCTGTCAGGTGTAGTTACCTTGGCTCATTGTTAGGGATCATTTGATTTCACTCTAAGTCTAGAATTGTTGCCCTACTCTCTTCTGCCGCTGGGTGGCCGGGTATCTGGTGGCATTAGATAAGACAAGGCCAAAGCAAGCACAGATTAGAAGTATATGGGGTATCTCAGCCAATGGGCAGGGGTTTTCTGAAATCCCTTGGCCTGCTGGGAGAAGCTATATATTTGGGTGGAGTCAGGTGATCAGTGTTCTGTGCCACCTGGACGGCTGTCTGGGTGGTTGTGTGTTGTATTGCCTGGGCTGCTAGGCTGGAGCATGGACCTATCCGGGGCACATCTGGCTGCTAGGCTGTCTAAGGGCCTATCCAGAAGCAAGAGAGCAGCATAGGGTTGGGACTGCGACTTGCAGTCCAACCAAAAGTGACCGTTCTGCCGGCCGGAGAACCTGTCATGGTCAGAGGTAGAGGGGAAGCTGTCACCACTAAAGGACCATCAACCTTGTTACCAGGGACCACTGTGAGTAACTGAAGCAAGTACCGGAGCAGTATTCTCACCAACCAGGGATGGTGAAGAATGGGGAAACTTCAGCAGGTGTCAAGCCAGGGACCCAGCCAGCGGAGGTGATACTTGCAAAGCAGCCTTGTGTGTTGAGCCAGGCCATTTGGGTGAAGCTGGATATAATATCTGGAATGCCAAGCTAGGGACCCAGCAGAGAAGCGGGGGTGACGCTTGAGGAAGATAGTAAAGTGAAGATTGGAAGAGTTCAAGGGATTTGGTGGCAGTGAATCATACAGTCTAGTGAGAGAGACTGGGAGCTCAGTGGATTGAGAAACTATAAGAAGTGAGTGTAAAGAAAATGAAGGAGTTTGTTGTTCCTAACTTGTGTTAGGAACTGTTCTAAGACTGTTGCCATAGGAGACAGCATTCCTACACATGCAGATGTGGTGTCTAGCTGGATGCCTTTCCCTGCATGGCTGTCTACCTATAGAAGTCTCAGAGTCTGTCAATTAACATTGCAACTACCTTAAGGGTGCCCTGGCCCTAAACCCTCTCTCCTACAGTTATGTTCAAGAGAAATAAAATCTCTTTGCACACTGCAAGAAGTGTCTGGCGCCCATGAATCTATCTTACAGTACACCCACTATGCCTTACAACCCACGCTATACTGAAGGGTGTCAGCAGCTCTTGGCTCTGGAGGTTCTCATTAGACTAAAGGAGGCCTGGGACCTTGCTACACATACATGATGTGTGTTCAGTGTATGCAGTGCACATTGTCCCAAGGAGGTTACAGCCCACTGTGCAGTGTACTCACTGCACACATTAGAAGTGTGATCTGCACTAGATAGTACCATTTACAGGGTGCCCAGCTGCAATCGGCAGAGTGGCAGTGGTGTGCCAGTTACTGGAATGCTCTCTGTGTTCTGGCACAGGGCACTGAAAGAAGCCTCTATCCAGTGCTGAACTAGATGATCACTAATAGGGATGAGCTTCGTGTTCGAGTCGAACCCATGTTCGACTCGAACATCGGCTGTTCGACCGTCCGTCGAATTGCGAACGTTATGGGCCGTTCGCGCCAAATTCGTGTGGCGCGTCACGGCCCATAATTCACTGCGGCATCGCAGTGCATTGCTGGCTGATGATTGGCCAAGCATGCACTATGACCCGCATGCTTGGCCAATCACAGCGCCGTCAGTAGAGAGAGCTGTAATTGGCCAAAGCCAGGGTGGCTTTGGCCAATTATGGCTCAGGGGATTTAGTACACGCCCCACACTATATAAGGCCGCCTGCACGGCGGCCCTGTGTAGTGTGTTCCGGTGTGCTGATAGAGAGAGAGACAGACAGTGTCATTTGATTTGAGTTAGATAGATTAGGCTAGATCTGTTCCTGCTATTTACATTTAGTGCAGTGCGTCCTGCTCACAGTGTTCAGCTAGATCCGTTCCTGCTATTTACATTTAGTGCAGTCAGTGCGTCCTGCTCACAGTGTTCAGCTAGATCCGTTCCTGCTATTTACATTTAGTGCAGTGCGTCCTGCTCACAGTGTTCAGCTAGATCTGTTCCTGCTATTTACATTTAGTGCAGTGCGTCCTGCTCACAGTGTTCAGCTAGATCCGTTCCTGCTATTTACATTTAGTGCAGTGCGTCCTGCTCACAGTGTTCAGCTAGATCCGTTCCTGCTATTTACATTTAGTGCAGTGCGTCCTGCTCACAGTGTTCAGCTAGATCCGTTCCTGCTATTTACATTTAGTGCAGTCAGTGCGTCCTGCTCACAGTGTTCAGCTAGATCCGTTCCTGCTATTTACATTTAGTGCAGTGCGTCCTGCTCACAGTGTTCAGCTAGATCTGTTCCTGCTATTTACATTTAGTGCAGTGCGTCCTGCTCACAGTGTTCAGCTAGATCCGTTCCTGCTATTTACATTTAGTGCAGTCAGTGCGTCCTGCTCACAGTGTTCAGCTAGATCCGTTCCTGCTATTTACATTTAGTGCAGTGCGTCCTGCTCACAGTGTTCAGCTAGATCCGTTCCTGCTATTTACATTTAGTGCAGTCAGTGCGTCCTGCTCACAGTGTTCAGCTAGATCCGTTCCTGCTATTTACATTTAGTGCAGTGCGTCCTGCTCACAGTGTTCAGCTAGATCTGTTCCTGCTATTTACATTTAGTGCAGTGCGTCCTGCTCACAGTGTTCAGCTAGATCCGTTCCTGCTATTTACATTTAGTGCAGTCAGTGCGTCCTGCTCACAGTGTTCAGCTAGATCCGTTCCTGCTATTTACATTTAGTGCAGTGCGTCCTGCTCACAGTGTTCAGCTAGATCCGTTCCTGCTATTTACATTTAGTGCAGTCAGTGCGTCCTGCTCACAGTGTTCAGCTAGATCCGTTCCTGCTATTTACATTTAGTGCAGTGCGTCCTGCTCACAGTGTTCAGCTAGATCTGTTCCTGCTATTTACATTTAGTGCAGTGCGTCCTGCTCACAGTGTTCAGCTAGATCTGTTCCTGCTATTTACATTTAGTGCAGTGCGTCCTGCTCACAGTGTTCAGCTAGATCCATTCCTGCTATTTACATTTAGTGCAGTGCGTCCTGCTCACAGTGTTCAGCTAGATCCGTTCCTGCTATTTACATTTAGTGCAGTCAGTGCGTCCTGCTCACAGTGTTCAGCTAGATCCGTTCCTGCTATTTACATTTAGTGCAGTGCGTCCTGCTCACAGTGTTCAGCTAGATCTGTTCCTGCTATTTACATTTAGTGCAGTGCGTCCTGTTCACAGTGTTCAGCTAGATCCGTTCCTGCTATTTACATTTAGTGCAGTCAGTGCGTCCTGCTCACAGTGTTCAGCTAGATCTGTTCCTGCTATTTACATTTAGTGCAGTGCGTCCTGCTCACAGTGTTCAGCTAGATCTGTTCCTGCTATTTACATTTAGTGCAGTGCGTCCTGCTCACAGTTTTCAGCTAGATCCGTTCCTGTTATTTACATTTAGTGCAGTGCGTCCTGCTCACAGTGTTCAGCTAGATCCGTTCCTGCTATTTACATTTAGTGCAGTGCGTCCTGCTCACAGTGTTCAGCTAGATCCGTTCCTGCTATTTACATTTAGTGCAGTCAGTGCGTCCTGCTCACAGTGTTCAGCTAGATCCGTTCCTGCTATTTACATTTAGTGCAGTGCGTCCTGCTCACAGTGTTCAGCTAGATCCGTTCCTGCTATTTACATTTAGTGCAGTGCGTCCTGCTCACAGTGTTCAGCTAGATCCGTTCCTGCTATTTACATTTAGTGCAGTGCGTCCTGCTCACAGTGTTCAGCTAGATCCGTTCCTGCTATTTACATTTAGTGCAGTGCGTCCTGCTCACAGTGTTCAGCTAGATCCGTTCCTGCTATTTACATTTAGTGCAGTCAGTGTGTCCTGCTCACAGTGTTCAGCTAGATCCGTTCCTGCTATTTACATTTAGTGCAGTGCGTCCTGCTCACAGTGTTCAGCTAGATCTGTTCCTGCTATTTACATTTAGTGCAGTGCGTCCTGCTCACAGTGCTCAGCTAGATCCGTTCCTGCTATTTACATTTAGTGCAGTCAGTGCGTCCTGCTCACAGTGTTCAGCTAGATCCGTTCCTGCTATTTACATTTAGTGCAGTGCGTCCTGCTCACAGTGTTCAGCTAGATCTGTTCCTGCTATTTACATTTAGTGCAGTGCGTCCTGCTCACAGTGTTCAGCTAGATCCGTTCCTGCTATTTACATTTAGTGCAGTCAGTGCGTCCTGCTCACAGTGTTCAGCTAGATCCGTTCCTGCTATTTACATTTAGTGCAGTCAGTGCGTCCTGCTCACAGTGTTCAGCTAGATCCGTTCCTGCTATTTACATTTAGTGCAGTGCGTCCTGCTCACAGTGTTCAGCTAGATCTGTTCCTGCTATTTACATTTAGTGCAGTGCGTCCTGCTCACAGTGTTCAGCTAGATCCGTTCCTGCTATTTACATTTAGTGCAGTGCGTCCTGCTCACAGTGTTCAGCTAGATCTGTTCCTGCTATTTACATTTAGTGCAGTGCGTCCTGCTCACAGTGTTCAGCTAGATCCGTTCCTGCTATTTACATTTAGTGCAGTCAGTGCGTCCTGCTCACAGTGTTCAGCTAGATCTGTTCCTGCTATTTACATTTAGTGCAGTGCGTCCTGCTCACAGTGTTCAGCTAGATCTGTTCCTGCTATTTACATTTAGTGCAGTGCGTCCTGCTCACAGTGTTCAGCTAGATCCGTTCCTGCTATTTACATTTAGTGCAGTGCGTCCTGCTCACAGTGTTCAGCTAGATCCGTTCCTGTTATCTTCCTACTGACAGGCAGGCTTGTCTGGTTACAGTATATAAAGCTACCTGAAGAAAATTACAGGTGTTCTATCCCAGCTTAGTGCAGCTACAGGCCATTAGTATGTCTGGAAGGCCAAGAAGGAGAGGCAGACAGTCACAAGCCAATAAGAGAGGGCAAGCAGGCTCTGTGTCTAGTGCTGGTCGTGGAGACGGTGCATCCTCATCAGCACGTGGCCATGGGACACGCTTGGCCTTTTTTTCGGCAGCTGGCCGTGTTGAGCCGCAACATGCGGAAGACTTGGTCGAGTGGATGACCAAGCCGTCCTCATCCTCCTCATCCTCTCTCACCCATGCCCAGGGTGCTTTGTCTGGCAAAGCAGCGGCCTCTTCCCTCAGCTCAATGTCATCAGTGACTCCTTCCCTAGCTCCACCATGTCCTCCTGAGGATTCCCTCGAACTGTTTGACCACAGTGTTGGGTACATGCTCCAGGAGGATGCCCAGCGTTTGGAAGGCTCTGATGATGATACTGAGCTCAATGAAGGCAGTAACATGAGCACGGACAGAGGGGGTGCCCAAGAAGGACAGCAATCTGGCAGTCATGCTCCCCCTGCTGCAGCATACTGCCAGGTTTGCTCCAGTGATGAGGAGGGAGGGGATGATGAGGTCACTGACTCAACGTGGGTGCCTGATAGGAGAGAGGAGGAGGAGGAGGAGGAGGAGGCGGCACATCACCAACGAGGCAGGATGCCCTCCAGGGGCCAGCCTAAGGGCAGCACATTGACTGCATCACACCCCAAAGCTCCACATGTGCAGGGCGCTGCAGTCTCTGCGCGTTATTCAAAAAGTTCTTTGGTGTGGGCCTTTTTTGAGACGAGTGCATCAGATCGCACCGCTGCTATTTGCAACATATGTCTCAAGCGTATCTCGCGTGGCCAAAACATCTCCCGCTTGGGTACCACATGCTTGACCAGACATATGTTGACCTGCCATGCAGTTCGTTGGCAAGCATATCTAAAAGACCCACACCAAAGAACAAAGAGGATCTCTCCTTGCTCCTCATCAGCTGAGATTTCCAACCCCACTAGACCTTCAGTCCTCTCTGAGACCTGCAGTGAGAGGAATGAAGGTGTAGAATTAGGTGTGTCACAGCCAAGTACTTGTGGGCAATCTGCTTTTGGTACACCGACGTCAGATTGTACCAGGCAAATTTCCCTGCCCCAGCTGCTGCACCGCCGAAAGAAGTTTGCTCCCAGCCATCCACATGCCCAGCGGTTGAATGCTAGCTTGGCAAAATTGCTAGCACTTCAACTGCTGCCTTTTCAGTTGGTAGACTCTGCCCCCTTCCGTGAGTTTGTGGAATGTGCGGTTCCTCAGTGGCAGGTACCCAAACGCCACTTTTTCTCACGGAAGGCGATTCCGGCTCTCTACCGGCATGTGGAAGGCAATGTCCATGCCTCGCTGGACAGGGCGGTCAGCGGTAAGGTGCATATTACCGCTGACTCATGGTCCAGCAGGCATGGACAGGGACGTTACTTAAGTTTCACGGCGCATTGGGTGACTCTGCTGGCAGCTGGGAAGGATGCAGGACAAGGTGCAGTAGTGTTGGAGGTTGTTCCGCCACCACGCCTCCAAAATGCTGATTGTGACACACCTCTCTCCTCCACCCCCTCCTCTTCTTCTTCCTCCATGGCCTCTTCCTCGGAACCAGCGGTGCTCCGTAGGCGTTCAAGGGGCTACGCAAGTACGCAGGCCAAAAGATGCCATACGGTGCTTGAGCTGGTGTGCTTGGGGGACAGGAGCCACACTGGGGCAGAGGTTCTGTCAGCTCTGCAGGGGCAGGTTCAGAGGTGGTTGACGCCACGCCAACTTAAGGCAGGAATGGTGGTTTGCGACAATGGCACCAACCTCCTCTCTGCCCTCCGACAGGGACAACTGACCCATGTGCCCTGTTTGGCTCACGTCCTTAACTTGGTGGTGCAGCGGTTCTTGGGCAGGTACCCGGGCTTACAGGATGTCCTGAGGCAGGCCAGGAAAGTCTGTGTGCATTTCCGCCGGTCATATAATGCCAGTGCTCGGCTGACGGACCTCCAAAAGGAGTTTAACCTGCCCAAGAACCGCCTAATCTGTGACATGCCCACCAGGTGGAACTCAACGTTGGCCATGCTGCAGCGGCTGCACACGCAGCAGAGGGCCATCAATGAGTACCTGTGCGACTATGGCACCAGGACAGGGTCAGGGGACCTTGGTTTTTTTTCCCCACGCCAGTGGGCCATGATCAGGGATGCATGCACTGTCCTGTCACCATTCGAGGAGGCCACGAGGATGGTGAGCACTGACAGTGCATGCATCAGTGACACTGTCCCCCTTGTCCACCTGTTGGAGCACACGCTGCGTGGAATAATGGACAGGGCACTTGAGGCAGAACAGAGGCAGGAAGAGGAGGACTTCCTTAGCTCTCAAGGCCCCCTTTATCCAGACAGTGTTCCTGCGTGCCCGCCGATCACACAGGAAGAGGACGAGGAGGAGGAGGAGGAGGAGGAAGATTGTGTCAGTATGGAGGTGGAGCCTGGCACTCAGCATCAGCAGTCTTTAAGGGATCAGTCCCAAGGAACACATGGACTTGTACGTGGCTGGGAGGAGGTGGCTGTGGACGTTGTTGTCCTTAGTGACCCAGAGGACTCCGGACCGAATGCCTCAGCAAACCTACGCTGCATGGCCTCCCTGATCCTGCAAAACCTGCGTAAGGATCCTCGTATTCGTGGTATCAAGGAGAAGGACCAATACTGGCTGGCAACCCTCCTTGATCCACGTTACAAGGGTAAGGTTGCGGACCTTATCTTGCCATCGCAGAGGGAGCAGAGGATGAAACATCTTCGGGAGGCCTTGCAGAAAGGTCTGTGCAACACGTTCCCAGAGACTGGGAGGTTACAAACTCCTGTTTCTGGACAACGTGTTGCTGAGGCTTCGGTCAGTCAAAGAAGGAGCGGTGGAGAAGGTGGCCGTCTGACCGATGCGTTCAGACAATTTTTTGGTCCGCAGCCCCAAGGTATGATCGGTTCCAGCAACCATCGCCAGCGTCTGTTTTACATGGTGCAGGAATACCTAGGGGCAAGATCAGACTTGGACACCTTTCCCACCGAAAATCCTCTGGGTTACTGGGTCTTGAGGATGGATCACTGGCCAGAGCTTGCACAGTATGCAATTGAGCTACTGGCCTGTCCTGCATCCAGCGTTCTTTCCGAACGCACATTCAGTGCTGCTGGAGGCGTGGTAACCGATCACAGGGTGCGTCTGTCCACTGACTCGGTCGATCGGCTGACCTTCATAAAAATGAATCAGTCTTGGATCACCACCAGCTACCAAGCACCTGATGCTGATGTAACTGAATAATTTTTTTCAGATCCCTTCAAAGACTGCCTATGCTGATGCTGAGTGACTATCCCTGAGTAATTATCCTCTTCCTCCTCAATCATCACGCTGATAGCTTGTAAGAACATTTTTGGTTCTGGGCGCCACCACCAGTGCCTAAGGCACAATTTTTCAGCCCCTGTTTAACAGGGGCGTGTAATTACAATTTTTGATGTAATACTTTGCAGCAGGGCTCGTTCCTGCATTCCAACTAGAGTGTCTGTGAGGGGTTGCAGTGTTGTGGCACCAGCACCAGTGCCTAAGGCCCAATTTTTCTGCCCCTGTCTAACAGGGGCGTGTAATTACAATTTTTGATGCAATACTTTGCAGCAGGGCTCGTTCCTGCATTCCAACTAGAGTGTCTGTGAGGGGTTGCAGTGTTGTGGCACCAGCACCAGTGCCTAAGGCCCAATTTTTCTGCCCCTGTCTAACAGGGGCGTGTATTTACAATTTTTGATGCAATACTTTGCAGCAGGGCTCGTTCCTGCATTCCAACTAGAGTGTCTGTGAGGGGTTGCAGTGTTGTGGCACCAGCACCAGTGCCTAAGGCCCAATTTTTCTGCCCCTGTCTAACAGGGGCGTGTAATTACAATTTTTGATGCAATACTTTGCAGCAGGGCTCGTTCCTGCGTTCCAACTAGAGTGTCTGTGAGGGGTTGCAGTGTTGTGGCACCAGCACCAGTGCCTAAGGACCAATTTTTCTGCCCCTGTCTAACAGGGGCGTGTAATTACAATTTTTGATGCAATACTTTGCAGCAGGGCTCGTTCCTGCGTTCCAACTAGAGTGTCTGTGAGGGGTTGCAGTGTTGTGGCACCAGCACCAGTGCCTAAGGCCTAATTTTTCAGCTCCTGTTCAACAGGGGCATGTAATTACAATTCTTGATCTAATATTTCACAGCAGGGCCCTGTGAGGGCTTACAGTGTTGTGGCCACAGCAACACCTAAGGCCCAAATTTCTGCTGAGTATATAGGGCAGGACCCTACTTTCAAACATCTAACTTACAAACGACTCCTACTTGCAAACGGAAGGAGACAACAGGAAGTGAGATGAAATCTACCCCTAGGAAGGGAAATTCTCTCCTGTAAGAGTTAATATGGGAAAACAATTTCTCCTTTCCACTGATGCTTTCCAATCCTTGTTCCACAAAAAAACCCACATTTTCAAAAAACATTTTTCATTGGGACAAAAAAATGAGGTGAAATCTTCTGAAGAGGAGGAAAGACAGCAAAACAAATGTCACAGGGGTGATAACCCTTCCCTATGTTTTCCAAAAAGCTTAAAAAAGATTTTTTGGCTGGAGCTAAACACGTTAAAAATGTACCCGTTCAAAATTACAAAGAGATTCTACTTAACAACAAACCTACAGTCCCTGTCTTGTTTGCACCGCCTGTATACTGCTGTTCAGAGTATATAGGGCCTTTCCTTATTTTAATTTGGGTGCGGGGTTCCCCTTAATATCCATACAGGACCCAAAGGGCCTGGTAATGGACTGGGGGGGTACCCATGCCGTTTGTCTCACTGATTTTCATCCATATTGCCATGACCCGACATGACATTAAACCCGCAAGCAGTTTTAAATGAGATTTTTTCCTTTAAAAATGACATTTGGTGCAGGGACTGTTCTAAACATGGGAAACACGCGTCACTTTACAGGCATACTATAGACACCCCCCAGGTACGATATTTAAAGGAATATTTCACTTTTTTTTTTTACTTTAAGCATCATTAAAATCACTGCTCCCGAAAAAACGGCCGTTTTTAAAAGATTTTTTTGCATTGATACATGTCCCCTGGGGTAGGACCCGGGTCCCCAAACCCTTTTTCGGACAATACCATGCAAATTAGCCTTTAAAATGAGCACTTTTGATTTCGAACGTTCGAGTCCCATAGACGTCAATGGGGTTCTAACGTTCGTGCGAACTTTCGGTCCGTTCGCGGGTTCTGGTGCGAACCGAACCGGGGGGTGTTCGGCTCATCCCTAATCACTAATGTTGGAAGGGGATTTTTACAGCCAGCCACTGACCACCAATGCTGCAGGGGTGCATTTTTACAGCCAGCTATTGACCAAAATGTTTGTTCCAGATAGCCACTTCACTAACCACCAATGCTGGGAGCAGGTTTAGTGTTCAAGGCAGCCATTAATCAGCAATGCTGGGGGGGGGGGGGGGTAGGTTTTTGTTTCAACCAACCAGCCACTAACCACCAATGCTGGGGAAGATGGATACTGCTCCAGCCAGTCATGCACCACCAATTATTATTCCTGCCAGCCACTGACCACCAATGCTGGGGGGATATTTGTCCACAAATACTGTATTTCTAAAGCCAGCTACTGATAACCAATGCTTTACAGGGTTATTGTTCCAACCAGCCACTGACCATCAATGCTGGGGCGGGAGGGGGGAGTAATTTTTGCATCCAGCCACTGACCTTTATTCCTTCTGAATAAACTGTTTATTGTCTTTAGTTGCTGGTTGGAAAGCAATCACTGACCATTTTGTGAAGTTTTTCTTTAACCTCCCTCGCGGTATGATTGTTTCAGATTTTTGGTGCTGAAAGCGGTACAATTATTTTGCATGGAAATTTGGCGTTTTATATTGTAGGCCTGTAATTCTTAGGAAAAACACACTTATATCTGTCCAAACAAGAGTCTAGTAGACATCCTGGGTATGATAAAGTTTGAAACACTAAATCATAAATTATAATATAATAAATAACTATAAATAATTATAAGAAATAATATTATAATAATAATAAAAATGATTCAATAATGTAATCAAATCAAAAACACAGAAATTTGCTCATTTGCAGAATTGTCGCTGTCGTTACTTTCAGTGTTTGATGACGGATCTCCCCACAAATCACTATCGCTCAATTCTGGGAGTGATTCTAATTTATTATCACTGTTTTCTAGCTGGTCTAAACCTGCTTTTGATGTAAAGGGACAGTTTTGGTTGCTATGGACAATCTCCAGTTTCCAGGCAAAAAGAACAGTTTTATAATATAAAAATGCATGCAGGGCACTGGAGAAACCACTAGGGACAAAAGGGAGTTGAAATAAATTGATACAGTAATGTAATCTGTAAGATTACAGTGTACTGTATGTGTATTGTGTGTTTTACTTTTAGAATTTGGCGCTGTTCTCCGTCCCCGTGCGTCACAACGCTCACAGGGAACAGAGCCCGCCACTGTGATAGATCGAGCGGAGGACGGCTCGCACTTCCTGGATCCTGCGATGCGATTCCGAGTCTGGCTCGGGGTTACCGCTTTTGGTATTGAAAATCCACCCCGAGCCAGTCTCGGGAATACCACCAGGGAGGTTAAAGTAGACTAAAAAGCATAAGCGATAGAAGAGCTTTTATTAAAAAAATATATATATTATATATATTTTTGCTGAGTGTAGTATCTGTTAGGCCGCTTTTACACTGGGGCAGTTTGCAGGCGCTATTGCGCTAAAAATAGCGCCTGCAAAGCGACCTGAAATTGTCGCTGCTGTGTCTCCAGTGTGAAAGCCCGGGGGCTTTCACACTGGAGCGGTGCGCTGGCAGGAGGGAAAAAAACTCCTGCAAACAGCATCTTTGGAGTGGTGAAGGAGCAGTGTATACACCGCTCCTGCCCATTGAAATCAATGGGGCAGCGCAGCTATACCGCCGGCATAGCGCTGCCAGCAGCCGAATACCACCGCTAAAACGACGGTAAAGCGCTGCTAAAAATAGCGGCGTTTTACCGCCAACGCCCCCACCGCCCCAGTGTGGAAGGGGCTTTATACTCATGATTTATTTAGCTATGTCCTTTAGGGCCCTTCCACTGTTGCAATATTCTGGCCACAACCACTATTAGGGATGGAGCTCTGTGCCCACCCCTTTGTTAAACAGAACATTTTTTTTATGTACAAGTGTAGGTGGGTGCAGTGTGGCATGCCCCCTCCCCCCCCTCCATTGTTCACGGGGGTCCAACTGATGATCTTGTACATGAGCCAGTTCAGCCATTGCTACTGCTCTCCTCTCTTCTCCTCCCCTACACTTTTTACTGTTCTCCTCTTGTCTCCTCATCTCCTCTCTTCCTCTCCTTTGCTCCCCTTCTTTCTCTTCTGCCCCCCTGTCCTCTCCCCTCTCCTCGCCTTCCTCTGCTAATCTCGCCTATTCTCTGTTTTACTCTCTGCCTTTCTCCATTCCCCCTCTTCCCAGTTTTCTCCCCTGCCCCCTCCTCTCCACCCTCCCCTCCACCTCTTTTTTGCTGGGGATCACATGTCCCATAAATTGTATTATTACTACCTATTTACCAAACTTCTCACAAACTGAAACAACTAATTAAAAGAGAATACAAATGATTTAAAGATTAGGGGAAGTTATTAAAATTGTAGCACTTGAAATATTGTGCAGCTGTGCATGGTTGCCAATTGGCTTCTAGCTTCAGCTTGTTCTATTAGGCTTTGACAGTAAAACCTGGAAGCTGATTGGTTGCTATGCAAAACTGCACTAGATTTTCCACGCTCCAGTTTTAATGAATCTCCCCCATTGTGTCTGGCCCCCTCCCAACATTACTGGCTCATTGCACTGTACTCTGATAAAAAAAAATTTGGCAGATACTTCACCTATTTCCTGCCATTTCTGTAGCAAATGTAGAGGCATGTGACCAATCAAACGCTCCGGTTCGGCTGTTGATCCATTTTTTCACTTCTAGAATACAGTGCTCAGTAGGCTTGAGAAGGATGATATCTCTGAAATATTTCTGCGCTGCATAGAGATGGTGAATGACGGGACCAAGGCTGAAGTCAATTAACACGTCTCCTTTAAAGTCACCTGCAGCAAAATATTCAAAAGGAGAGTGTGGAATAGTCTCTATGCAATGCATTTGAATTCAGAACAGTTAAATCACAACTGTGTTCCATCTAAACATGCCACATTGCCAGCAGGAATGATACACTAACCGGCTTAAAGTAATTTTTACAATAAATATTGTTCACACAAATCCTATAACAAATATCAAATATGCATCAACTATAACATATTATGACAATTATGCAGCACTATCGATAAAGGCCATGCAAGGAATGAGCATATATGTAAAGGGCCAGTTCATTCAAAACTGATATTTCAGTTATGGGTAGGTGCTGGAGAGTTAAACCACCTACAAGTTTCCTCTTTCTCTTCAGCCTTCCATTAATGAGATCTCTATGCTGAGGTCCCGGCTCTGCACCCCTTCTATGCCCATTATTAGAGTCTCCCACTGTCTCTGCAAGTACTCCTGGGTCTGCACACCTTTTGTGCCCATTATGAGGAGTTCCCACCATCACTGCTCTTAGTTCTCAGATCTGTTCACCTGATGTGCTCATTATGAGGAGGTCTCACTATTCCTGCTTGATTTACAGTATTATTGGTTTTATATTATGGAGACATAATAGGAGGAGCTGTATCACAGCAAACTCTCCCAGGAGCACATAACCAGGCTGGGAATTATGGCAGGGAGATCTTATTGTTGGAATATAGAGTATTCAACACGTACAGGGTTTTGAAAAAGTATTCATACCCCTTGAAATTTTTCATATTTTGTCATGTTACAACCAAAAATGTGAATGCATTTTATTGGAATTTTATGTGACAGACCAACACAAAGTGATACATACTTGGGAAGTGGAAGGAAAATTATAAGTTTTCAAATATTTTTTACAAATAAATATCCAAAAAGTGGTATTTCAAAGTGCATGAATACTTTTTCAAGACACTGTATAAGAAGCCAGGGGCAGAGTCAGACAACCAGAATCCCTCTATAGTGGAGATGATTGGCCTTTTAAAATATTTAGGTGTTCGACGATGTTCTAATGCTCAGCGTTATTATGCATATTCTTATTCTACAACTAGAAAGTTTAAATATCAAGGGGAACAACATCAATTCTACTTTGTCTCTACCTGGTTAGTCTAAATACGGTTCTTTCACTGTTTGAGTCATTTCTTCACTTGTAGAAGACTATTCTGCAAATAGTATATGCTTCATTTCTCCTATTAGATTGAATATTCCTCGTACAAATAATTTATTTTTTAGAAAGAGCTTAACCTACCTGAGGAAAATGCATTGTGAAATTTCTCCATAGGATACCTGATACAAGCATGAGCAAAAGCCATTTCTGCTTTACCGGAACAGTACGTATCTAGAAATTTCCGGGAGTGGAAGCCGTGTACATGGTAGAGTTTATGAGAGCCGGGCTCCATCCTATAGTATTGGTGCTTTCAATACAGCAATCCTCCGGTGTGTTTCTGATCTTCTGATGTGTATATAATATTTATAACCTTTTTACAATAATATGACTTCATTAGAATGTCACCCAATATTATCGCACTGTGACTCAAGTCATCATGATTTGATAGCAGAGATTCAGGTGACTGCATTGTGACTAACCAATAAGAAAAATTTAAAATATATCTAAAGATAAAGCTGTTTTTTGTTCTGTTTTGGAAAGAGTAGGGAAAATAGGCAGATTTGCCTCTGGATGGTGTGGCCTACTTATCGCTTTGTCCTGCTCGCCCCATACTGCATTTGTGGGCATCTCCCTTTAGGCCTACCTGAAATTTCTTTTATAAAGGGGATTTCATGAATTTAATAGCTGCTATGAAAATAGGCTATAAGTTGCCATAGGCAGTGCCTTGGTGCACATTACCACACAAGTATACGTTGATGTGTTGAAAAGAAAAGGCAGCTTTGCCTGTGTCAGCAAATAGTGTACACCGTGGAACCTAAAATATAAAAAAAGTCCTAGCCAAAGTAATGCCGCGTACACGCGGTCAGATTTTCCGACGGGAAATGTTCGATGGGAGCTTGTTGTCGGAAATTCCGACCTTGTATAGGCTCCATCGGACATTTTTCGACGGAATTTCTGACAAACAAAATTTGAGATCTGGATCTCAAATTTTCCGACAACAAAATTTGTTGACGTAAATTCCCATCGTGTGTACACAATTCCGGCGCACAAAGTCCTACGCATGCTCGGAATCAAGCAGAAGAGCCGCACTGCCTATTGCATTTCATTTTTCTTGGCTCGTCGTACGTGTTGTACGTCACCGCATTCTTGGCGATTGGAATTTCCGACAAGATTTGTGTGATCGTGTGTATGCAAGACAAGTTTGAGCCAACATCCGTCGGAAAAAAAACATAGATTTTGTTGTAGGAATGTGCAATCATGTTGTCAGGTCACCTTGAGGCTAGGTGACAGATGCACACCGTTGGGATCAGGAGTGCACCGCAAGGCAGTGGACCCTACGGCTGACTGCTGCGGATGTGAGTCCGGGTATAAGGAAGGCAGGGTCGCTGGAACACCAACACGGATCCCACCGGGGTTAGAGCGTAGGATTCCCTGGGGCGCGGAGCCTAAGAGCCAGCAGGTTTTCACCAGAGCCTCTGATGGTGAGGATGGACTGGGCTGCAACTGGCTCCAGGTTGCGACCCCCAGGGTCCCCCAGCTCACACCCACAGTAGGCAACAGAAGGATCAGGATAGTAAGGAATAAGCCAAGGTCAGGGCCACAAGCAGACAAGGACAACAGAGTACACGCCAAGGTTCAGGGTCACAGGCAAACAGGGATAGTCGGGGACACGCCAAAAGGTCAGGGTCACGAGCAGACAGGAATAGTATAGAACACGCCAAGGTCGGTAACAGAAATAAATGTAGAGCACACGGCAGGCAGGAACAGGAAGCCAAACACACAAGGGTTGATCAGCAGGGCTGACCTGCAGTGTAGAGGTTAATATAGAGTTCTCTGATAGGAGCTGGGGTGGAGCCATGCTAGAGGAGAGTTAATAAAAGCACTCAGGTGAGAAACAGCTGGTCTTAAGAGATGAACACATGGAAACAGGTATGCTGACAAACAACCTCTATTGCATAACCATGACACATGTGTACGCGGTATAATATATACACCATCTTAAAAAAATACACCCTGAAACAATAAACCCTATAAAGCTGGGTATACACTGTGAGTTGTATTTTAATTCAACCTAGGGTTAGAATGAAACAAAATCTCGCAGATTCCTGCATCCATTAACCGCTTGCTGGCCAACCGCCCTCGTTATACTGCGGCAGGTTGGCATAAAAACTTTTTAAAACCTCAAAAAGCTAATTCAAAGAAAATACAAATGTTCTAAACATTGTGTCTGGTCCCCCTTCCCAAAAAAATATTGGCTCATTGTAACATGCATTCAGCCTGACTTTGAAAAAAATTTGAGGATATGTCACCCTTTTTCCTGCCATTTCTGTAGCAATTGCAGAGGCCTGTGACCAATCACATGCTCCGGTTCGGCTGTCCGCCCATTTTTCACTTCTACAATACTGTGGTCAGTAGGCCTGAGAAGGATAATATCTTTGAAATATTCCTGTGCTGAATAAAGATGGTGAATGACGGGACCAAGGCTGAAGTCAATTAACATGTCTCCTTTAAAGTCACCTGCAGCAAACGATTCAAAACAACTTTCAAGGAGAGCTGTGGTTTGGTCTCTATGCCATGCATTTGAATTCAGAACAGTTAAAGCACAACTGTGTTCTACCTGAATATGCTAAATTGTCAGCAAGAATGACACACTATACCACCTACAGTACATTAAATATTGTTCACACAAATCCTATAACATCAAATATGCATCAACTATAACATGTCCTGAAAATGATGCAACACTATCAATATAAACCATGCAAGGAATGGGCATACAATTAAAGGGTCAATGCATTCAAAACTGATATTTCAGTTATTGGTAGGTGCTGGAGAGTTAGCCCGGTTTCACACATGTGTGGTGCGAATTGAAGCTGCGGTTTCACTGCGCAGAGAAAAATCAGTTGTTCAGCGGTTCGTCAGCATTTTAGGTGCGGATCAGCTGCGAATTCGGAAGTAACCCGTGAGTGTCTAATTATAGATGGGAATTTAGAGCAGGCCAATCACTTGTTATCTATTTGTGAGGCTGCTTATAAAAAGCTTGATTTTTCTGGCCACTTCCTGGTTGTCCAGGAGTCTGTATTGTGTATTGTGTGGGTTATTTTTGTTAGCAAAATGTGTGCTGCTCTGCCTATGATAATGCCAACAGTTGTTGCTGTAACAGCAGCAATCTTTCTGGAAGTAGAGAAGAGGAGAAGGAGGAGGAGAAGAAGATACTGGGTTCATCCCATACTAGCAAATAGGGATGAGAGAGGCCAGTTCATGATCCTGTATGAAGACCTCCGTGGGCATGACGAAAATGTTTTTAATTACACGTGCATGTCAATCACTAGGTGAGTAATTTATTTGCCCAACAATAATTTTAAAAACATATTTCCATAGTAGGGGAGGTTTGAAAAAGACACTGGTCCATCAAGTCTAACCTATGTGTGTGACTATATGTCAGTGTTATAATTTTAAAAAGCGTGGTGTTCCCGCCCCCCCCCCCCCCCCAAAATCCATACCAGAATATTATCAGAGCACGCAGCCTAAAAGGCCATGAAAAGGGGGGGGAGTGAGCACCCCCTTCCTGGACCAGGCCATATGCCCTTAACATGTGTAGTGTGTTTTGTGCCCCCCCCACCCCCCAAAAAACACCTTGCCCCCAAGTTGATGAGGACAAGGTGCTTTGTGTGGGGGGATCCCCCAACATTTTGTTGTCCAGTTTGTGACCAGACAATTGTTATTGTTAAATTCAGCTGCCAGTGGCTAAATGTATGTCCAAATGATGACACAACTGCAAATGACATTATATCTTATTTGTTATGCCACTTCTTTAACATACATTTTTATTTTGGTAAAGGATACAGGCCTTCTTACAAATAAGAATGTTCTTAAACACTTACCTTATTATTTAGAAAAGTACCGGTATATGTAAAAATTGGTTTCATACACTAATCTAATAAAAGACTCATTTTTGAATTAGTTATGACGAATTACTTGAATTAATCTCCCCTCGCTTGGAGCGTCAGAACACGTGCTACAGACCAAGTATCCAGCCTGCTGAAAGATTACTGATCACATTAAGGTACCTTTCACCACTGATGTCCTTTGTCATGTAAATGTAGGAGAATGCAATATTTTTTATTTTGAACTTTTCAAACATGTGTCATTCTAAATATATAACCCGACAAAAGTTGGCGTAATAGTTATTTATTCAAGTATACTTAAAAAATAAAAAAATTGGCACATGTAGCCAACATAAATTAACATTCAACAACAAAAAAAAAAAATATACAATATCTCTCAAGTAGGCCTCTTCAACATATTTTTAAAAACATGTGTCCTCTTGGTCCTCAACCTTGGACAGACCTCAGAAATCACAGATTGTGATATGTTTTTGTAAAAGGGGCCTCAGTGGAGTAGTGACTGGCGGAAGCCTGGTCATCATGGGCAGTGCTAGGATCAGGCCTAGCCTCGCCATGTTGACTTGTCACATACATACCAGGATTTGTGGGGGGGCCTGATTGAAGGAATTGGGGATGGGATGGGATAGGGAATGTTACTGTGTCTAACTTCATATATGGAGGTTGGCTTTTCAAAGCTAGAAGGATAGGATGGGGGATTATAGGGGTAAGGTTGGTGTTGTTCTGGGTAGTGGACGTATCTGGGGTAGTTCAGGGGAGGTCTTGGTGGTGGCACATATGACACTTGAAATAAAGCTTCCTCACGTGGCTCTGAGAACGAGTGCAGCACTTGTTCGATAGTGCTTTGCATTTCAAAGTAGCGCTCAGGTTTGACTTTATTTATTAGAGGTACAAAACTGAGCGCCAGTATAGTATCCGGACATAAAAAAGAATCCACCTTTTCAGACATGTTTTTCAACATTTCAAGTAGGCGCTCACTTATGTCAGGTTGCGATAGTGGTGGTCGCCTCCGTGGCACTTTGGCTGGCAGAACAATGTGTGCAGGAGCAGAGGAGGGCCCAGGGATAGACTCTGCCACTGCAGATTGCTCATCTGGGTTGGTTTCCCACAGATTCGAGGAGCTTTGGATTTGTGACAAATCCTCTGTGCCTTCTTCCAAACTAATCTGGGCTTGGGCCTCCGGTTGTGCCTCCAGTTGGTCATCCATCACATCTTGTTCCTCCCAACTAGCTTTGTCCTGTTAATAAAAAAAGAGTGTAACTTAACTAGGCATGATCAAAGTTAAGTTTGAGAGATAAAAGTTAGGTTTGCAGATACATAGATGATATAGATGAAAACGTACTCCCTCATCTCCACAATGGGTTGCAGAAAATCTAAGTCCTTGGCAAACATATAGGGTACCCTAGGCGCTGTCCCCGAGCCACTCCTTGCTTCTTTGAGATGGCGTATAAATTTGCGGTAAGCATCACGCATGCTGCGCCACCTTGTCTGTAAGTAATGCACTGAAAAACAAATAAATAAAATTCATTTTATTTATGTCTGCTTTTAGGTACCTAGCAACAGGAAATTCATTTGGAAGTTTGCACTTTGAATTTAAGGTTGGAAAATCAACTATTAGTGGCATTGTTAATCAAACCTGCCTAGTCATATGGGAAGAACTGAAGGATTTGGTTATGAAGAAGCCAAACAAACAAGAATGGTTGCAGGTAGCGGAGCTATTCAGGCAGCGTTGCAACTTCCCCAACTGTCTGGGAGCCATTGATGGGAAGCACATCTGCATCCTCAAGCCTCCAGCTAGTGGTAGCCAATATTTTAATTATAAGAAATATTTTTCGTTGGTATTAATGGCAGTGGCAGACGCAAATTATAAATTTCTTTATATTGATGTGGGTTCTTATGGCAGCAGCTCGGATTCTAGTGTATTTTCACATTCCTCATTTGGTCGCATGCTGCGTGAGAATACACTAGACTTGCCCAGTCATTCTCCCCTGCCCGGAACAACAGATCCTTCCCTCCCACATGTATTTGTAGGAGATGAAGAGTTTGCACTTGCACAGCACATGCTCAGGCCTTTTTCTAGTCGCTCTTTGACAACAGAAAAAAGAGTGTTCAATTATAGGCTCACTAGGGCACGACGACAGAGGCGGCTCTAGGCTTTGTGAGGCCTTAGGCAAAACTTTGACATGAGGCCCCACTGATGCCCTTGAACTATGCAGCAGGCCTTCCCAGATTGAGATGCTCGTGCGTTGGATGGGAAAAGTGACGTGCGCGGACGCAACATCACTCCTCATTGGCTGGTAGGCAGAACATCAGGAGTCTTAGGTTACGCGAGAAGTGAGTGTAACAGGGCTTTTAACGTTGCCTGCATACAGCGGCATTAAGATGTCCTGTCATCTCTAAAATAAAGGGCTGCAGATCAGATTATTGGCACGCTTAAGTGAGACAGGGCTCTTAATGCTGCGTGAGCACAGCAGTGTTAAGGTCCCCTGTCAATCAAAACTGGGGTAATGTGTGTTGCACTACCCCTGAAGGAGCCGCTTGGTAATTTTGGGTTCCCTGTTCTGCGCCTCAACTCCAAGAACACCTTCAGCCCCTCTGACACACCTGGCTGATTGAATCACTACAGACACACATAGCGTATAGTACCTTTTACCTTACTGTAGGATATAGGCAATAAACAATTACACACGTGTTTAGTGGTAGACATTATTTGTCTAGAATTAGGAACTTGCATAAATTATAAAAAGTGCAGTTCACAAAGCAGAGTAGAACTGCCCTCAGGTAATAAAGGTAAACAAATATATCTATAAAAGCAGCTCTATATCAATAGCAAAAAAATCAATACGAGAATAGGTAAATCAATATTTAGCAACACAACTGTAATCTAAACGTGTTTAAAGGAATAGCAGTTTCCTAATTGTTTTCGAGTGCACTCGAAAAAATGAGAGAAGGTGGGGTCCCCCTTTAAATGGCAACAACAAACTGTGCAGGGCCAGTGCAAGGATTTTTGTATACTTATCCCTGGTCCAAGAAGTGACGTCATACAGGGGAGGGCTGGCAGCCTGTCCAGTCAAGTGGCCCATTGAACCACCAAATTAGCTCATCCATGCTCACCTGGTTTTTCAATGCAGCCTCACCAGTGCCGCCTCATCAGTGCCCATCAATGCCGCCTCATCAGTGCCCATCAATGCAGACTCACCAGAGTTGTAGTTTCCTCTGCCCTGCTCGGGAGCTTGAGCGCGGACTACAACTCCCGGAATGCAACAGCAGCCGGCTGGACCGCCGGCCCAACTTCCTACAGAAGAAAAACAAAGCAGCGGGCAGCGGCTGCCAGCTGTTTTCAACATAGATTAGAGTGGCCTAAGGGGCACTCTGCCCCCCCCCTGGCCCAGCCTGCCCCTGACGTCATACATGACACTTCCCAGTCTGTGTACAGGAGGGTGGCTGAGTGGATGAGGGTCTGCTGAGCTACGGCCGCCCTTCCCAGTGCCTGCAGGTGGGACAGTGGTGCCCGGTAAACATGGTGAAGGGGGTTGCACATTGTGTCAGTGCTGGAAGTGATAGGCGGCTTCCCAGCCACTTGTAACGCTTCCAGATGAAAGGCGACAGTCACCTTTACTATAGTACACACACTCCGAGCTGCTATAGGGGCTGGGGATTAGGATTTTACTGTCCCCCTATCCTGGTGCCCTGAGGTGGCTGCTTAAGCCACCATATGATAGTGCTGGCCATAGCCCTAGGGCCACTACAGTTATAGGGCAGTCTTTAGGCTCGGTTCACATGTGATTCGTACCACACTGCAGTGCAAATCACATGTGAAGTCTGTGCTATGCGATTTCTGCCATACAGATAATATTGCTGAATTTGCATCGCATTTGGACCAAGGTCATGCAGGACCCTTTTTTGGTCCACACCAGAATTGGATCGCATGGGTGTTCACCCCATGCGATCCGATTCATGCCTAAATTGACAGTTTACACAGCAATATGTGAACCGATCTGGGGGTGTCATTAACTTTATATTGACACTTTCAGCGGTTCACATAAGGCAGTGTGAACCGAGTCAGGGGCGATGCAGGAACCCGCAGCGGATTCACAGGGTTCTCGCATCGCACCAGTTTGAACCGAGCCTAAGTGTTGGTTCACACTGCAGCGATGTGGGAACCCTGCGAATCCGCTGCGGGTTCCCGCATCGTATGTCTCCCGGTAGCAGTTCACACTGCCTTATGCGAACTGCTTGGAGTGTCAATACAAAATCAATGACACCCCCAAATCAGTTTGCATATCGCAGTGTGAACTGCAAATTCAGACAGGAATCAGATCACATGGATGTGAACACCCATGCGTTCCGATTCTGCTGCAGATCAGAAAAGAAGTCCTGTGCGAGTTTGATCCGAATGCAATACGAATTCAGCCATACAATCTGTATGGCTGAAATCGCATCGCACAGAAGTCGCATGTAATTTGCACTGCAGTGTGGTACAAATCACATCCGATGTTGAATATCACTGCAGTGTGAACTAGCACTAAGTCCTAAATCTTCATCTCTTGCAGCTGTGAATAGGGCCTGCGGGCAGTATTAGGGCCAAAGAATACCAGGGTGGGCAGTTCCTATAGATGGCAGTAGATAATGGCCGACCAACCCTCTTACCAGACCTGGGGATACAGCAACAATGGTTCCTCTGATTAGGAGTTGGCTCATTCTGGGTTGCCTGTGGCGACTCCGCTGGGTAGTGCCCAGATCTGTATTCTGGAAATAACTTCATGCCTTTCTTCAGAAGGGATGGTGCTAGGCAGTGTGGATTTCTCTGTGGTGGTGCAGTGCAGTGGGATTCTCTCTCTCTGTTGGAGTTCTGGGTGCACTTCCCCAAAATTCCCCCGGGCTTCTGGATCTCTCTCCCTCCTCTTCAGCTGGGCATGCTGGGGGCTGCAGTTTCTTCCCTTAGTTTTGCAAAGTCCAGCCCTTGGGACTACATTTCCCACAATCCTCCTCTCTGTTTCATTTCAATGTTTTTTCCCCCTGTCCAATAAGAAGGAGGGGGAAGAAACACAAGTACAGTGGTGAGAGGAGGAGAGGGGGGGAGAAGAGCCCACAGCAGTTTCTCTCTCTCCTCACAGACACAGCCACTCCGTTTTTCTGCTTCTCTGATCAACTCTGACAGGAGGAAGGAGGGGGATGGGTAGGAAGCAGAGAGAGAGAGAATGCCCTCCAGTCTTTTAGAGGCGGCTCGAGCAGGGGGGTGAAGGAGGTCTTCCTCGGACCCGCTCCTGTCATTTGCCGGTCGCACATATCAGGCAAATTCAGCGATGGCGAGGCCCCTATGAAGGCGAGGCCTAAGGCAATCGCCTAATTTGCCTAAATGGAGAGCTGCCTCTGTACGACGAGTAGTTGAATGTGCATTTGGGATACTATGGAATAAGTGGAGATTCATGCATACTTCAATAAATTATGCTATCAGTGCTGTTAAAGCAGCCTGTGCACTGCACAACTATGTGCATGAACATGACAGATATCTATTTGAGGATTCCCTGAGCCATAACATGGAGGCGGCACAGTGGAATGTTACTAGGGGCACCACTAGTGGTACACATATTCGTGGTGAATTCCAAAACTTCTTTATGTCGCCAGCTGGGGAGGTGCCTTGGCAGATGAATTCTATCTAATCAGAAAAAGTGTGTGTTGGTTTGCATTATATTATCAGGGCCTTGACAAAGTTTAAAGCGTGCTGTAACAAATAATGCTTTTTTACATAATTTTTATTTAGTTAAATAAAAATAATGTTGTTCACATTTGCATTGTATATTCTTTTGCTAGCCTAAGCGAATCTTAGCTTATTAATTAATTTAGGTACCCCTCCGTCGCTGTCTGACGCCGTTCTGTGCACAGAGTTGAGGGCATGTGGCCTGGTATGGATTGGTGGGCAAACACACGCTATTGTTTTTTATAATATTAGAATAAAAATGGGCAGCATAACTAAACAATAGGACAGCATCTACAGGTAGTGAAAGGGAATAAAAAAACTTACATTTGGCAGCCTGAACTTGGGATGAGCACATGCTCCACTCTGGCAAGAAGATTCTGGCAATTTCCAGCCATGCATGTTTTTTAACAACGTTGTCCTTATATTTAGGATGCCGGGTGTCATAAATCATTGGTTTATCCCTCACAAGTCTGATCAGCTCCTCACAATCCACGGATTCCTTCGCCTTTGCTGAAACTTTTCTACCCCTTTTTGCCATGCTTGCTCCGGTCACCACACCAAAACAGACAGGGGAGAAACTGGAAGAGGGGGAGGTGTAGGAGGAGGGGAGATCATTTCTGTTCCCACCGCAACACAGCTGCGAATCAGATGCGTGCCCATAGAAGGTAACGGGCTTGTAATTCGCATCGCAATGACCAGAAAACGCACAAGTTTTTTGTGCAATGCGCAGTGCGAATGCATCGCACATATGTGAACCAGCCTCAGTCAAATGAACCTAGTTTAAAATGTCCTGTGAATTGGATGCGTTGTAAGCCGCATCTAATTCGCATAGGTGTGAACCCGGGCTCAAACTATCTACCAGTTTCTCCTATCTTTTTGGCATTCTATTAATGGGATCTCTATGCTGAGGTTCCAGCTCTGCACCCCTACAGTGCCCTATTATTAGGGACTTCCACTGTCCCTGCAAGTTGTCCTGGGTCTGCACACCTTTTGTGCCCATTATGAGGCATTCCCACCATCGCTGTTCTTAGTTCCCAGGTCTGTTCAACTGATGTGCTGGTTATGAGGGGTTCTCACTATAGAAGAATCTTTCACTGTTTCAGTCAGTAGCAGCCCGTAATGCAGGGCGCAGGGGCGCCGCCCCCCTAATCCATGCATCCAGCCCCCTAATCTACATGCGGGGTGCCGGACGCAT
This sequence comes from Lithobates septentrionalis, assembly GCA_037952835.1. NCBI lineage: Eukaryota > Metazoa > Chordata > Amphibia > Anura > Ranidae > Lithobates > Lithobates septentrionalis. Next base: position 1,129,207 of record JBBDGP010000816.1, on the reverse strand, counting down.
GGATTCCAATGAGGTTTTTTTTTTTTCCATTTTTTTAGAAGTGGGCTCGGGGCACAGAGCACTGTGCTACGAGCCCACCCACTTGCGTGACAATAGCAAATTAATATTCGCTATTGTCTTCCGGATTCTCCTCCCAGCCAATCGGGAAGCGGGTCCTGAGACCCATCACCCGATTAGCTGAGAAGAGAAGCGATCCTATTGTCCGCCTCAGAGGAAGAGGGAGGAGGAGGGAGGAGATGCATGGCAGAAGCCGCCATGATGCTGAGGAGGAGGAGACGTAGGGGAAGCCCACACCCAGAGTAAGCGCTGGCCACAACTTAGATGGGGTAAGTGCTGGGCTGGTGACTGGGGGGGCCGAGGTGAATACTCACTGTAAAGAATTATTTTTTTTAAAAAAAGCTTTACCTATCTGTGGAAAATGCATTGCGAAATTTCTCCATAGGATACCTGACAATATGATGAACAATGGCCATTTCTGCTTTACTGGAACAGTACTTATCTAGGAAATTTCAGGAGTGGAAGCCGTGTAGTATTGGTGTCTGCAATACAGCAATCCTCCCGTGTGTTTCTTATCTTCTGATCTGTGTGATAATTATAATCTTTTAAAAACAAACTACTTCATTAGAATGTCACACAATATTAGTACATTGTGACTCAAGTCATTACAATTTGATAGCAGAGATTCAGGTGACGGCATTGTAACAAATCCATAAGCAAAATTTTAAGTATATCTAAAACTAAAGCTTTTTTTGTTCAGTTTTCGAAAGAGTAGGGAGAAAGGGCAGATTCTGTATGTCTCCGAATAGTGTGGCCTTTTCACTGCTTTGCTCTGCTAACCCCATCCTACCTCTGCATGCAGATCCTTTGCATCTCCCTTTAGGCCTGCCTGACACTTTTTTTTATAAAGGGGATTGCATGAATTGAATAGCCTCTATGAAATTTGGTTAAAGGTGGCCAGAGGTGGTGCTTTGGTGCACATTACTTTACCACACAAGTATGCATTGATGTGTTGCAAACAAATGGCAGCTTTGCCTGTGTCAGCAAAAAGTGTACACTGTGGAACTCAAAATTGAAAAAAGTCCTAGCAAAAGTAATATATACTTAATCTTAAAAGAATACACCTTGGAACAATAAACCCTAAAAAGTTGGGTATACACAGTGAGGTTTTTTTTGTTGTTCAACCGAAAAAGTCAGACTCCTGAATCCATTAAACCCCAACTATATAGTTACATACTCTGTAAGGCAGAAAAATGAGAGCCTCTTGAGCCCATCGGGAGAGAGAGCCCTGACTGATGGGGGCATGGCCAGGGAGGAGTTGCAGAAAAGTTGTTATAGTTCAGGATTGGTACAAAAGGGGAAAAGGGTTGGGCCTGAGCTCAGGAGTTTGGCACCCCAGGGGATTATGGTCCTTTTCGGACGGAAGAATGGAAGAGCTCGGACCTGACCCTGCGGCTCCAGCTATGGACACAGACCACCTCCTGGCTAAGGTCCGTGAGCTGGCCCTCAGGGGTCAGGCTGACTGGCTCTTTGCCCTCTTATCCCCTGGGGTGCCCTCTCCTGCCCCTTCCACTGCCCCTTCCCCTGTTCCTCCTCCCGAGTCGGATGGACGCAGGGCCCGCAGACGTGCCCGTCCACCTTCTCGCTTCAGCCCCAGCCCCTCTGCGGCCTCTCACTGCTCCCCCCCTCCTCCCCCCATCCATCCCTCTCCGGTTCGGGCTCCCAGGGCTCCAGCAGCCAGGAAGCGGGGGTCGGCCGCCCGCTCTCGGCGTGCCCCCCCTCGTCGGTCGCCTTCCCCGGCCATCATGAATAGCTTGCGCCCCCCCCCTCGGTGTCCCCGTTCCCGTAGCCCCCGCTCCGCAGCCCCCCCCTCCCCCCCCTCCTTTTCCCTGAGTATGGTGCGAGGCCTGGATGGAGCTGGAGCACTCCAGCCCACGGCCTCGAGTTTGTCCGTACCTGCTTCCGCCCCTGCTAGCAGCGGGGGGGCGGCGGGTGTGCGGCCGCTCCGCTCCTCGGCCAGGCTGTCCTCTCGCAGGGCGGCTGGAGGGGGCCGGAGCTGTTCGCCCGCTCCAGCGGCGGCTTTCGTTCCCTCGGGCAGCGTCGACGGCGCCTCGGTTCGATACCGGCGCCCCCTAGCGGCCAGCTCGCTCCCTGCGCCTGGCCAGGCGGGAGGATTCGATCTGGCCGTGCACAGCACAGGCAATGCATGTCCCCAGCACCCCTCTGCGCCCGGCTGGGCGGGGGGTGATTGTGGGGGCATGCATGGGGGAACATATGGGTGCGAGCTGCCTCATCCTGCGCCCTACAGGGTGGGGTCGCAGCTGGCCCAGGACTCCTATGGCCAGGGCGCCCTTCATAATGCGGCCCTTTCAGCACCCGGCTGGGTGGGGGGTAATTCATCCCGGGACGCGAATCGTCCGAGAGTGGCCAGGTCGCACGGTCCCCCGGCGCCTTCATGGGCGGGGCCCTCGGCGGCTTCTGGGCCATCGGGAACGGGTTTTTCGCAGGACGGGACTCCCATTGCGCCCGGACGGGTGGCGGACAGGTCCCAGACCCAGGCCGCGCCATGTCATTTACCATCCCGGCTGAGATGTGCCCCCTCTGCGCCTGGCAGGGCGGGTGCGGGTTTTTCGGCCCCCACGGATGCCATTCCCCCCCGTGCTCTCGGACGCCCCCCAGCGCCCAGTCGGGCGGAGGGCTCGCGGATTCCCCCCCTCCAGTCCTTTGGGTTTAACCCCTCCTACGCGGTCAACATGGCGGGTAACGCCAGTCTCCCTGCGCCCGGCTGGGCGGGAGATTCCGGATCCGGGCTGGCGGCAGCTTCCGCCCCGGATCAGCCGGACAGAATCCCGAGACGCTCCTGCACCTGCACAGTCCCTACCCTCGGCCAAGGGGCCCCTTCAGCGTCTGGGGAGGGACCCCCGCCTTTGGATCTATCAGTCGGCCGGGACGGCCCGAACATACACGGCCCCGTGGCTCCTCACGGTGCTGGCCGTTCCAGCCTGCAGTCTCCCGGAGTCGTATGGGACACCGCCTCGCCCGTCGATCATCCATCGGTGATGCCTCCAAGGATCAGTGAGTATGATTGTGAACTGATTTGGGGGAGGTCTATTGATGATTCCGTATCGGGCCCCGAAGACCGTATAGTGTTGGTGGTCAGGTCGGTTCTCTCTAGCATGGGCGTTTCGGGCGCGGCGGCAAATCCTTCCCCTCCTTCCGGAGGGGCCTTGTGGGCGGTAGCTCCCACGGGTGCCCACATACCGGAGGAGACGAAGGAAAGAATATGGCGTCGGGATTTCGTTGATTTCCTCGCTCTAGTTCCGTCGGACAGGGAAACGGTCGACAAATCCCGTCGGGTGGACGTCGCTACACAGGGCGATAAAGTCAAGCAGCTTCCCAGAACATTTGGGAACTGGCTGCAGGGTTTTTGCGCCTACGCGGGTGTGCTCTGTGAGCGTTACCCAGAGTTGGCGACCTCCTTGTTCTGCTATCTGGATCTTATCTGGGGAGCGTACAAGGTTTATGGGGGTCAATGCTGGTTCCAGTATGATACCCAGTTTAGACAGAAGATGGCTGCGCGCAAGGAGCTTCGTTTCGACTGTCAGGATGGTAGCCTATGGTTATTGCTAATGTGCCCTCATAGGCCGGCGTCCTTTCAGTCCGCGGTCGGCGCTCCTCAATCCGGAGCGTCGGCCGCCTCCAAGAAAGGTGTCTGTTGGCTTTTCAACGAAAGCCACTGTAAGTGGTACTCCGCCTGTCGTTTCAGGCATGAGTGCTCCAGCTGTGGGGGCGCTCACCCCTCCAGCCGGTGCTTCAGGAAGGGAAAACAGACACTTTCCAGAGCGGGAGCCAGGACTGACCTTCCTAAGCCGGAGGACGCCGGTGAACGTCCTAGAGATGTTGCCCTGGCTAGACCGTTACCCCCTTCGTAGGGAGGCCCTGATTCTAAAGGATGGCCTGGATCGAGGTTTTTGGATACCGTTTTCCCCGTCTAACGCTCCTACCATGTCGGCCAATTTAAAATCGGCAGTGGAATTTGAATCCGTAGTGGCCCAAAAAATCCAGAAAGAGCTGGAACTGGGGCGCATGGCGGGCCCCTTTGATCTTCCCCCATTTCACAACCTGTGGGTGTCCCCTCTAGGCGTGGTCCCCAAAAAAGCGAGTGGTAAATTTTGTTTAATTCATCACTTATCCTACCCTTCCGGCTCCTCTGTCAACGACGGAATTGATCGCGAGGAATCGCGGGTGCATTACGCGTCATTTAATAAGGCTCTTCACCTCGTCAGGGCAGCAGGGCGTTCCGCTCTTTTGGCAAAAGCGGACATTGAATCCGCTTTTCGCCTTCTCCCGGTCCACCCGGATTGTTTCCACCTCCTGGGTTGCTACTTTCAGGGAAGCTATTTCTTCGATATGTGCCTGCCTATGGGTTGCGCCATTTCGTGTTATTTTTTCGAGTTATTTAGTAGCTTCCTTGAGTGGGTGGTCGCCCGGGAGGCCGGATCTCAGTCCATGCTGCACTACTTGGATGATTTCCTTTTTGTGGGTCCCTCGGACAGTGGGCAGTGTCAATGCTTACTCTCTGTTTTTCAAGATGTTTGTCGGCGTTTCGCCGTCCCACTGTCCGTTGACAAGACCGAGGGTCCAGTAACGGTACTATCCTTTTTGGGTATCGAGATTGACACAGTGGCCATGGTCTTTCGCCTGCCGAGGGAGAAGCTGACCAGGCTTCTATCCCTGGTGCGTTTGGCGAAAGGGTCGAAAAAGCTTCAACTGAAGCAGCTGCAATCTCTGCTGGGACACCTTGTATTCGCGTGCAGGGTCATACGCATGGGGAGGGCTTTCTGCAGGCGCTTGTCTTGGGCCACGAAGGGCGTTACGGCCCCGCACCACCACGTTCGGATCACCAAGCCCATGCGGGCGGATTTGGATATTTGGCTAACCTTTTTGCAATCCTACAACGGTCAGTCTTGTTGGTTGCGGGAGGAGGTACCGAACTCACAGCTGGAGTTGTACACTGATGCGGCAGGCTCCTGTGGTTTCGGTGCCTTCTTTCGGGGGGAGTGGTCTGCGGAATGTTGGCCGGCCTCATGGGCCCGCATGGACTTATTGCGCAATCTCACCCTTTTGGAGCTTTTCCCGATCATAGTAGCGGTGGAACTTTGGGGTGAGCAGTTGCGCAATCGTCAGGTGATCTTTTGGTCAGACAATATGAGCGTAGTGCAGGTAGTGAACAAGCAATCGGCCAGTTCCCCCCCTGTTGTGTCACTGTTGCGTTTTTTGGTTTTAAAATGTTTGCAATTTAACATTTATGTTAGGGCAAAACACGTTCCGGGAGTTTCTAATGACATTGCCGATGCTCTTTCCCGCCAACAGTACCCCCGTTTTCGTTCCCTGGCTCCGTCGGCTTCGCTGGAGGGCCTCCCCTGTCCGGCCCACTTATGGAACCTCGTTTCCGGGGATTGTTAGAACTGCTTCGGTCGTCGCTTTCTCCGAGGACGTGGGCGTCGTATTGTCGGGTCTGGCACGAGTGGTCACAAGCGTCGGCGGTGAGTTCTCTATTTCATCTCCGGATGATAGACGTTTGATCCTATTTGCTTACCTGGTCCAGTTACAGGATAAGGGAGTGTCGGGTTCCACTGTCTCTTCGGCCATTTATCCTTTTGGTCTCAGCTTCTGGGGTGGGGGGATGTCACAAAAGCCTTTCCAGTGCGTCGGATATTGAGGGGCTGGAAACGCATCACTCATCTGCCTGATTCCAGGCGCCCCATTTCTTTACAGATTTTATCGGATGTTTTGGCTATGTTGCCGGAGGTGTGCTCATCCGAGTTTGAGATTTTGCTGTTCCGAGTAGCTTTCTCATGGGCGTTTTTTGGGGCTTTTCGCATCGGGGAATTAGTCGCAAAATCCAGGTCTTCCACTGGGGGTATTCTATCGGAGGATGTCGTCCTGTCGGAGCGCAGTGTCACCATTTTATTGCGCTCCTCGAAGACTGACAGCCTTGGCAGGGGCCGCCGAGTGGTGCTGCACCACTGTGGCGGCCCATTCTGTCCTGTGTCTCTGGCCGTTCCTTTTCTTTCCGCGCGCCCCCCGTCTCCCACTTTTTTCGTGCACGCTGACTCCTCCTCGTTGAGTCGCTTCCAATTTTTAAAAGTTTTTCGTTTTTGCCTCGAGGCTTTAGGCTTACCAGCGGGCGAATTTTCAACTCACTCTTTTCGCATAGGCGCTGCCACCGCCGCTTCTGGCTTAGGGTTTTCCGATACGGAACTTCAGCGGCTGGGTAGATGGGAGTCGTCTCGTTTTTCGCTATATGTTCGCCCTCACCTTTTGTGTTAATTTCAGGTTCTCCCCCGACTCAAGTTTGGATTTTGGGCGATTCCTTTGTCTTCTGGGCGGCTCGTCGCGCAGAGATCCGGAACTATGGGAGAAATTTGGGACTCTCTTCAGACGTGGCAAGGATTCGCTGGCTGGGCCTGCGCGGGCTGCGTTGGCATCAGGTACTGTGGGAATGTTGGCACCTCCGTACCCGCGTGTCCGGTCACATTGTCCTGGTGGTTCACGCCGGAGGGAACGACGTAGGTTACACCCGGTCCGTGGATCTCATTGCTGCCATGAAAGGTGATATTGCTCAATGCCTTGCAATGTTTACCAGTGTGACTTTCGTATGGTCAGAGATTGTCCCTCGTTCTATTTGGGCCAGAGAAGTTCCGGGACCCTGTTTAGAAAATTTTCGGAGGAAAGTTAACGCCCAGGTGTCAAAATTTGTTCGGAGGATCGGGGGGGTCGTTGTCCGTCACAAAGATTTGGAGGGAAACAACAATGACTTGTTGAGGAGGGATGGTGTTCACCTCAACGACATTGGCATGGATATATTTAACCTGGGACTTCAGAGGGGGGTGGAACAGGCGCTGGCTGCGGTGGGGCGCCCGTCAGTGGATCACTGACTGGCTGGTGGCGGTTTTGGTAACCTTGCCAGCAAATATGGAACCCCTTTGATGCCCGGATGGTAATTGGGAGATTGACGGCCGGTCCGGCACTGATGGTAAGGACAGGCCCCTCCTTCATCTCCCTTTTACATTGGTAGTTGAGTGCTCACAGTACAACTGTGACTGGCACGGTTCTAAAGGTTAATATTAATGTTGATTTTAAATAAAGCTGTGGCCTTGCCCTTTCCAACGTTATTGGTTGTATGTGTGGTTCTTATTGGTTTAGAAGAAGGGGTAAGGTATGGCAAGTGATGGTTGGGACCTGGGCTTATTGCACCTCAGCAGTCATGAGAGCCTCTTGAGCCCATCGGGAGAGAGAGCCCTGACTGATGGGGGCATGGCCAGGGAGGAGTTGCAGAAAAGTTGTTATAGTTCAGGATTGGTACAAAAGGGGAAAAGGGTTGGGCCTGAGCTCAGGAGTTTGGCACCCCAGGGGATTATGGTCCTTTTCGGACGGAAGAATGGAAGAGCTGCCCACCCTCCCGCCCTAATTTTGATGGTATGTCACAGCGTGTTGCGGTTTTGGTAACCTTGCCAGCAAATATGGAACCCCTTTGATGCCCGGATGGTAATTGGGAGATTGACGGCCGGTCCGGCACTGATGGTAAGGACAGGCCCCTCCTTCATCTCCCTTTTACATTGGTAGTTGAGTGCTCACAGTACAACTGTGACTGGCACGGTTCTAAAGGTTAATATTAATGTTGATTTTAAATAAAGCTGTGGCCTTGCCCTTTCCAACGTTATTGGTTATATGTGTGGTTCTTATTGGTTTAGAAGAAGGGGTAAGGTATGGCAAGTGATGGTTGGGACCTGGGCTTATTGCACCTCAGCAGTCAAGACAGTCCATCCAGTTCAACCTGTCTGTGTATGTGTTTATGTTAATAGTAAATTGTGTATCCCTGTATGTTGTCGTTTAGATGCCCATCTAATAGTTTTGTTAAGACTATCAACGCTCACTGCTGATACCACTGCTTGTGGAAGATAATTCCACATCCTTACTGCTGACAGTAAAGACCCCTCTACTCAGATTAAAGTTAAACTGCTTCTCTTCCAATTTCAGTGAATGGCAGCATGTCTTTTTAAACTCCCTATCACTGAAAAGTTTTTTCACTATTTTAAGGTCACCAGTAGGGATGAGCCGAACACCCCCCGGTTCGGTTTGCAGCAGAACTCGCGAACAGGCGAACAGGAAAAAAATTTGTTAGAACATGCGGACACCGTTAAAGTCTATAGGACACGAACATGAATAATCAAAAGTGCTAATTTTAAAGGCTTATATGCAAGTTGGGACCCGGGTCCTGCCCCTGGGGACATGTATCAATGCAAAAAGAAGCTTTAACCACTTGCCGACCGCCTCACGCCTATATACATGAGCAGAATGGCACGGGCAGGTAAAATCACGTACCTGGTACGTGATTGCCTTCCCGCGGGCGGGGGGTCCCATCGGACCCCCCCCGGTGCCAGCGGCGGTCGGCATTTGTCTGGCAGTGATCAGAGATGAGGGGGAGGCCATCCGATCGTGCCCCCCCTCGCGATCGCTCCCAGCCAATGAGAAACATCCCCTGCCTCTGTATAGTACAGAGGCAGAGGATGTGATGTCATCTCTCCTCGGCTCGGCAGTTTCCGTTCCAGCACCGAGGAGAGAAGACATCTGAGTAAGTGTAAAACACTACACAACACAGTAAAACATGCCAGGCACACTAAACACCCCCAATGCCCCCCCGATCGCCCCCCAATCCCCCCCCCCAATCACCCCCCGTCACAAACTGACACCAAGCTGTTTTTTTTTTTTTTTTCCTGATTACTGCATGCTGTCAGTTTGTGACAGTTAGAAGTGGTAGGACAGTTAGGGTTAGCCCCCTGTAGGTCTAGGGTACCCCCTAACCCCCCCTAATAATGTTTTAACCCCTTGATCACCCCCGACACCAGTGTCGCTAAGCGATCATTTTTCTGATCACTGTATTAGTGTCACTGGTGACGCTAGTTAGGGACGTAAATATTTAGGTTCGCCGTCAGCGTTTTATAGCGACAGGGACCCCCATATACTACCTAATAAATGTTTTAACCCCTTGATTGCCCCCTAGTTAACCCTTTCACCACTGATCACCGTATAACCGTTACGGGTGACGCTGGTTAGTTTGTTTATTTTTTATAGTGTCAGGGCACCCGCCGTTTATTACCGAATATAGGTTTAGCCCCCTGATCGCCCGGCGGTGATATGCGTCGCCCCAGGCAGCGTCAGATTAGCACCAGTAGCGCTAACACCCACGCACGCAGCATACGCCTCCCTTAGTGTTATAGTATCTGAACGCATCAATATCTGATCCAATCAGATCTATACTAGCGTCCCCAGCATTTTAGGGTTCCCAAAAACGCAGTGTTAGCGGGATCAGCCCAGATACCTGCTAGCACCTGCGTTTTGCCCCTCTGCCCGACCCAGCCCAGCCCACCCAAGTGCAGTATCGATCGATCACTGTCACTTACAAAACACTAAACGCATAACTGCAGCGTTCGCAGAGTCAGGCCTGATCCCTGCGATCGCTAACAGTTTTTTTGGTAGCGTTTTGGTGAACTGGCAAGCACCAGCCCCAGGCAGTGTCAGGTTAGCGCCAGTACCGCTAACACCCATGCACGCACCGTACACCTCCCTTAGTGGTATAGTATCTAAACGGATCAATATCGGATCCGATCAGATCTATACTAGCGTCCCCAGCAGTTTAGGGTTCCCAAAAACGCAGTGTTAGTGGGATCAGCCCAGATACCTTCTAGCACCTGCGTTTTGCCCCTCCGCCCGGCCCAGCCCAGCCCACCCAAGTGCAGTATCGATCGATCACTGTCACTTACAAAACACTAAACGCATGACTGCAGCGCTCGCAGAGTCAGGCCTGATCCCTGCGATCGCTAACAGTTTTTTTGGTAGCGTTTTGGTGAACTGGCAAGCACCAGCCCCAGGCAGTGTCAGGTTAGCGCCAGTACCGCTAACACCCATGCACGCACCGTACACCTCCCTTAGTGGTATAGTATCTGATCGGATCAATATCTGATCCGATCAGATCTATACTAGCGTCCCCAGCAGTTTAGGGTTCCCAAAAACGCAGTGTTAGTGGGATCAGCCCAGATACCTGCTAGCACCTGCGTTTTGCCCCTCCGCCCGGCCCAGCCCAGCCCACCCAAGTGCAGTATCGATCGATCACTGTCACTTACAAAACACTAAACGCATAACTGCAGCGTTTGCAGAGTCAGGCCTGATCCCTGCGATCGCCAACAGTTTTTTTTGTAGCGTTTTGATGAACTGGCAAGCGCCAGCGGCCTAGTACACCCCAGTCGTAGTCAAACCAGCACTGCAGTAACACTTGGTGACGTGGCGAGTCCCATAAGTGCAGTTCAAGCTGGTGAGGTGACAAGCACAAGTAGTGTCCCTCTGCCACCAAAAAGACAAACACAGGCCCGTCGTGCCCATAATGCCCTTCCTGCTGCATTCGCCAATCCTAATTGGGAACCCACCGCTTCTGCAGCGCCCGTACTTCCCCCATTCACATCCCCAACCAAATGCAGTCAGCTGCATGAGAGGCATTTTTATGTCCTCCCAAGTACCCCTACCCAACAAACCCCCCCCAAAAGATGTCGTGTCTGCAGCAAGCGCGGATATAGGCGTGACACCCGCTATTATTGTCCCTCCTGTCCTGACAATCCTGGTCTTTGCATTGGTGAATGTTTTGAACGCTACCATTCACTAGTTGAGTATTAGCGTAGGGTACAGCATTGCACAGACTAGGCGCACTTTCACAGGGTCTCCCAAGATGCCATCGCATTTTGAGAGACCCGAACCTGGAACCGGTTACCGTTATAAAAGTTATAAAAGTTACACGTGTCGCGGCTCGAAATGTATTGGATTTATGAGCTCAGGTGCTTCTCGCCGCACGGTATGAATGTCGAGTGGGACATTAATAGCTTCATTAACCGTGCGTGAGGGGTATTGTGGGTTCTCGAGCTGTGACACACCCCTCACTCTGTGTTGCTTTTGGGATGCTGCTATGAGTGTCTGGTATTATGTTAGTGTTCATACCCCATGTGCTTGTTTATCTTTTCTTCCTTGGAGTTTTTGAACATTTTTGGGCTCTGTTTTATTATGTTGAGTTCTAGTAGAGTATAATTTTTGGGCTCTGTTCCATCATGCCAGATTATGATTATACTACACTGAGTTCTGATACCTTACCTTAGAGAGGTCTAACATGATATACCGGTACATCTGGTTTCAGTGTAAGTTATTATGGGATGCCATCTAATATACTATTAGGTTTGACATCTCCGTACTTTTATTTTATTTATAGTTCTTTCCCTTTATGACAGTTTATCTGAGTCTGTCCAAGTGATCGACTTGGTATGTTGGTTAAGTTGCCCTGACCCTTGGGAAGGATTGTCACCTACTGACTAATGTAGGTTACATTGTGCCAATTATAATATAACCCTTTCAACCTTGGGGCTTATGGTCCTCTTGGGACTGTTAGACAGGTGTTATTGCTGGGTCCCCATTGTGAGGGCCAGAGCGTGTATCACTGTGTCTGAGCTATAGGCATCAGCTCGGGTATAGTGGTGGGAGAGTTCATTTGTCTAATGTAGGTTGTTTTGTAGGTAGTTCCTCTTCTCCCCTTTTTTTTTCCCACTTCCATCCACTAAGCAGGGCCCAATCCAAATGTGGACACCTATTGGGTCCTCGTGACGGGCCACTTTTGCGGCTACGATTTAGGGGGGTTTAATAGATTTTCTCTGTGCAGTTGCGTTATCCTGGCACCGGCATTGGCCGTTGCCATGGTAGTGTGTATTGTATGGGGAACGTAGTAATGACAGGAGGGGGAGTGGTCAGACATCCAGTGCATTTGCGATTGGTTTGGCTGGCCCTGATCATTGATTAGTCGGACCTCGAGCGGCCGCCCGCCCCTCTCCACTCAGAGGCTTGGAGCGCATGCTCTTTGAGAGAGAAGCCAGCGGCGCATTGGCTGTAGGCTGGTCTCTCTCCCACGCGCAGTTCCGAGGCTTGGTATGCACGCCCCATGTGATGACCGTGGGAGACTGCAGCGGCGCAGTACTCGCCAGCTGTGTTTTCCCCGGTCACGTGTTTCTGACAGGTGGAACGCAAGCCCCGCTACGAACTTGAGGCTTGGAACGCAAGCCGAGTTTGTTATTTAAAATTCACGATCCACCCTCATTGTAATCCCTCAGATATAACCCCCATTTATGGTATATTCTGGGCCTTGGCTGTGTTCTAGTTTATACAGGTACAATCACAGTTTAAGCCAGCTTAGAGTGTTTATAACATTTAACCCTCCACTTCCGGTCCCGCCATGACGGGGGCGGACCCAATTATCTGGCATGAGGTTTTACAGTTTATATATATGGGCAATGTGGGGTTGCTGTTTTATGCCCCAGTTGAAGGCTTTTGAGTCGAAACGCGTAGGGCGTTTGAGCTTCCCACATTGCCATTGTCTTTTATTCAGTGATCACTTTTTATTTGTAAGGTTTTTATCCAATAAATCCCTTTAAAATTTTTGACCTACGCCATGTGGAGCCCCTTTCTTTCTCTTTCCTCCATGAATACTTCCATGATGGAGCGTTCCTGACTCCTTGAACCTGCCGAGAACGGGAGAGTGTGTGAGCGAGCTGATAACCCCCACCGGCGACTGCCGGCTATCGGTGACCGTGATTCGAGCCAACTCCACCCATTGGAGATCGTGACCTAGGGAGAACCTCCGGGGAGAATACATGGGAGATCATTCCCACAAACTCGGATAGATGTACTGCCGTATGGCAGATATGTCCCACATGATCTGGTAAGAGTATTTACTCTACAAGTTTATGTCATTTTACCTCTGATTGCTGTGATATCCAGTCTTCAGTCAACACCTCATTTTCGAGCATTTCTCTCGTCTGAGAAGACTCCTTCCATGTACACCTATTAACAGTGTTCTTTTTTGGCCTTAATATGTTGAGGTCAACTTTTACCTCTGGACACTTTTGAACTTTCATTATTGTTTTATTTCTATTCTCACTTTTTTTGGTTAAGCGCTGCACGTTTATTTTTATATTTTTTATAAAGCTAATAAAGGGTCTGGAGGATATTAGTTATGAGGAAAGGTTGCAAGCACTGAACTTATTCTCTCTGGAGAAGAGACGCTTGAGAGGGGATATGATTTCAATATACAAATACCGTACTGGTGACCTCACAATAGGAATAAAACTTTTTTGCAGAAGAGAGTTTAACAAGACTTGTGGCCACTCATTAAAATTAGAAGAAAAGAGGTTTAACCTTAAACTACGTAGAGGGGTTCTCTACTGTAAGAGCGGCAAGGATGTGGAATTCCCTTCCACAGGCGGTGGTCTCAGCGGGGGGCATTGATAGTTTCAAGAAACTATTAGATAAGCACTTGAATGATCGCAACATACAGGGATATACCATGTAATAATGACATATAATCAGACACATAGGTTGGACTTGATAAACTTGTGTCTTTTTTCAACCTCACCTACTATGTAACTATGTAACTATGTAGGTACAACACAATACCGCTTTATGTAAATTCTGTTGTCTGCACAAGACATTGAGTCATAGCGAACAAATGCATTCAGTGCCAAGACAAGGTCCTCTGTCACTCAAAGTGTACATTGCAATTTTGGGAATCGGTGCGGTGTCACCAAGTCAACGTCGCACCGATTCGGATGGTGCCATTGCCGGCAATAGCCGCCGATTTGACAATGCGATTTGACAAGTGAAATTGCATGCCAGATCGCATCAATGTGAACCTGGGCTAAACCTCCGTCTGGAATCTGAGCAATGCACATATATCTGTAGTGTTTACCTATCTCTCTCCAAAGCTCTAATGCCGCGTACACACGGTCGGACTTTTCACCTGCAAAAGTCCGACGGACGCCGCCGGACCAAGTCCGGCGGAAAATCCGACCGTGTGTGGTCTCCATCGGACTTCCGACGGACCGTTTCGGGCGGAAATCTGACGTACTTTAGATTTGAAGCCTGCTTCAAATCTTTACGTCGTACCTCCGCCGGACTCAGTTCCTGACGGAAAGCCCGTTCGTCTGTATGCTGATCCGAAGGACCGATACGACGGAGGAGCAGGTTACTGCATCTCGCGCTCGCTGCAATAGGAAAAACAAATTTTCCCATTGCGGCGAGCGCGGGGGGCATCCCAGGCCCTTAGGTCTGGTATGGAACTTTAAGGGGAACCCCCCTACGCCGAAAAACCGGCGTGGGGGTCCCCCCAAAATCCATACCAGACCCCGATCCGAGCACGCAGCCCGGCCGGTCAGGAAAGGGGGTGGGGACGAGCGAGCGCCCCCCCCCCTCCTGAACCGTACCAGGCCGCATGCCCTCAACATGGGGGGTGCTTTGGGGGAGGGGGCGCCTTACGGTGCCCCCCCACCACAAAGCACCTTGTCCCCATGTTGATGAGGACAAGGGCCTCTTCCCGACAACCCTGGCCGTTGGTTGTCGGGGTCTGCGGGCGGGGGGCTTATCGGAATCCGGGAGCCCCCTATAATAAGAGGGCCCCCAGATCCCGCCCCCCCCACCCTATGTGAATGAATATGGGGTACATGGTACCCCTACCCATTCACCTAGGTAAAAAGTGTTAATAATAAAACACAACACAGGTTTTTAAAATAATTTATTAAACTGCTCCGGGGGGGGGGTCTTCTTCCGTCTTCGGGGGTCCCTCCGCTTCATCTTCTCCCGGCGTCCGGTTGGTTCTTCTCCGCTCTCTTCTCCCGGTGTTCCAGTTCTTCGGCCGGCTCCTCTGCTGTGTTCAGGTAGCTCTCTTGCCAGCAGAGGTCCGGACTTCTGAGCTGCTGGGCTTCTTGTCTTCTCTTCTCTTCTCTTCCCCCAGATGTTGACACGATGCTCTCTCCGGCTGGACTGGTCTCTGAGGGCTGCGTTGTGACTTATATAGGCGGAGACCCCGCCCCCATATGATGTCACAGGCCCTGGGCATGCTGGGACTGTGACGTTTTAGGGGGCGTGACCGACCACGCCCCCTAAAACGTCACAGTCCCAGCATGCCCAGGGCCTGTGACATCATATGGGGGCGGGGTCTCCGCCTATATAAGTCACAACGCAGCCCTCGGAGACCAGTCCAGCCGGAGAGAGCGTCGTGTCAACATCTGGGGGAAGAGAAGAGAAGAGAAGACAAGAAGCCCAGCAGCTCAGCAGCTCAGAAGTCCGGACCTCTGCTGGCAAGAGAGCTACCTGAACACAGCAGAGGAGCCGGCCGAAGAACTGGAACACCGGGAGAAGAGAGCGGAGAAGAACCAACCGGACGCCGGGAGAAGATGAAGGGGGGGGACCCCCGAAGACGGAAGAAGACCCCCCCGGAGCAGTTTAATAAATTATTTTAAAAACCTGTGTTGTGTTTTATTATTAACACTTTTTACCTAGGTGAATGGGTAGGGGTACCATGTACCCCATATTCATTCACATAGGGTGGGGGGGCCGGGATCTGGGGGCCCTCTTATTATAGGGGGCTCCCGGATTCCGATAAGCCCCCCGCCCGCAGACCCCGACAACCAACGGCCAGGGTTGTCGGGAAGAGGCCCTTGTCCTCATCAACATGGGGACAAGGTGCTTTGTGGTGGGGGGGCACCGTAAGGCGCCCCCTCCCCCAAAGCACCCCCCATGTTGAGGGCATGCGGCCTGGTACGGTTCAGGAGGGGGGGGGCGCTCGCTCGTCCCCACCCCCTTTCCTGACCGGCCGGGCTGCGTGCTCGGATCGGGGTCTGGTATGGATTTTGGGGGGGACCCCCACGCCGGTTTTTCGGCGTAGGGGGTTCCCCTTAAAGTTCCATACCAGACCTAAGAGCCTGCGACGGGGCTCGCAAGGTTTCAATCTCGCCAAAAAAAGCGGCGAGATTGAATTCCTTTTCTAGTCCCGTCGTACCCGAGTCACGTTCAAAATGAACGGACTTGTCCGTGTGTGGGAAAGTCCGTTCATTCTGAAAGTCCGTCGGGAAGACCGGATTCCGGAAAGTCCGGCCGTGTGTAGGCAAGTCCGGCCGTTCAGAAAGTCCGGCGGTAGTCCGCCGGAAGTCTGGCGGCAAGTACGTCGGACCTAGCTTTCTAGAAAGTCCGACCGTGTGTACGCGGCATAAGTGTTGTTTCTCTCTGGTGCTTTGTTTCTCTGTTATGAGCATGTGTTACTTCTAGACATGTGCAGTTCAGTTCATTCTAAATCAAAATTCTAAAAATGTTTTATTATTCAGAAATTCGGATGCATCCGATGTATCCGAATTTACAAATTACAATAATAACGAATCAGAAATAACAAAACAAATTTTCAGACAAAATTTGAATTCTAATCGTTTTCAAATCAAATTTGAATTTCTGAAGAGAATAAAATAGAATAGAAAATAAAGGATTAGAATAGAAAATAAAATAATAGAGTAAAACAGAACAGATTACAAATAAAATAATAGAAAAACATAGACTAGAATAGAAAAGAATAGAATAGAATAGAAAAGAATACAGTAAAACAGAACAAAATAGAATAGAGAATAAAAGAACCAAATAAAATAAAAAATAAAGGAATAGAATAGAAAAAAAATAGAATATAATAGAATAGAAAGAATATAACCATCCTAAATTTGAATGTGAATAGAAAAGAATAGAATAGAAAGGAATAGAATAGAAAAAACAATAGAATAGAATAAAATGAATATAACAATATAGCCATTTTCTGAAATTCTAATTTCGAAAAGAATATAATAGAAAAGAAAAGAAATAAAATTATAGAATAGAAATGAAATGGAATAGAAAATAATATATCCATCTTCCAAAATTTGAATTTCTAACAGAATAAATTTGATTTTAAATGAAATTCAATTCGAATTCGAATGGAAATTGAGTTCAAATCGATTAAAATTTTCCCAATTCGGTCGAATTGAGTTCAGATTGACCAAATTCGGAAATTTTGAATTGATTCGAATTTTAATTAACAAAACGAATTCCGAAAACAAATTATACAAATTTAACTAAGCAAATTTATGTAAACAATGAAGCAAAACAAAACAATTTTTTTTGTTCTACACTAGGGATGAGCTTCGTGTTCGAGTCGAACCCATGTTCGACTCGAACATCGGCTGTTCGACCGTCCGTCGAATTGCGAACGATATGGGCCGTTCGCGCCAAATTCGTGTGGCGCGTCACGGCCCATAATTCACTGCGGCATCGCAGTGCATTGCTGGCTGATGATTGGCCAAGCATGCACTATGACCCGCATGCTTGGCCAATCACAGCGCCGTCAGTAGAGAGAGCTGTAATTGGCCAAAGCCAGGGTGGCTTTGGCCAATTATGGCTCAGGGGATTTAGTACACGCCCCACACTATATAAGGCCGCCTGCACGGCGGCCCTGTGTAGTGTGTGTTCCGGTGTGCTGAGAGATAGAGAGAGAGACAGACAGTGTCATTTGATTTGAGTTAGATAGATTAGGCAGAACAGTCAGTCAGTTAGCTGCACTTACAGTGTATTTTGTATATATATGCATCCCAGGTGTTGCATATATATATATACACTGTATTCAGTTTAGCTAGATCCGTTCCTGTTATCTTCTATCTAGACTATTTACATTTGGTGCAGTGCGTCCTGCTCACAGTGTTCAGCTAGATCCGTTCCTGCTATTTACATTTAGTGCAGTGCGTCCTGCTCACAGTGTTCAGCTAGATCCGTTCCTGCTATTTACATTTAGTGCAGTGCGTCCTGCTCACAGTGTTCAGCTAGATCTGTTCCTGCTATTTACATTTAGTGCAGTCAGTGCGTCCTGCTCACAGTGTTCAGCTAGATCCGTTCCTGCTATTTACATTTAGTGCAGTCAGTGCGTCCTGCTCACAGTGTTCAGCTAGATCCGTTCCTGCTATTTACATTTAGTGCAGTGCGTCCTGCTCACAGTGTTCAGCTAGATCCGTTCCTGCTATTTACATTTAGTGCAGTGCGTCCTGCTCACAGTGTTCAGCTAGATCCGTTCCTGCTATTTACATTTAGTGCAGTGCGTCCTGCTCACAGTGTTCAGCTAGATCCGTTCCTGCTATTTACATTTAGTGCAGTGCGTCCTGCTCACAGTGTTCAGCTAGATCCGTTCCTGCTATTTACATTTAGTGCAGTGCGTCCTGCTCACAGTGTTCAGCTAGATCCGTTCCTGCTATTTACATTTAGTGCAGTGCGTCCTGCTCACAGTGTTCAGCTAGATCCGTTCCTGCTATTTACATTTAGTGCAGTGCGTCCTGCTCACAGTGTTCAGCTAGATCCGTTCCTGTTATTTACATTTAGTGCAGTGCGTCCTGCTCACAGTGTTCAGCTAGATCCGTTCCTGCTATTTACATTTAGTGCAGTGCGTCCTGCTCACAGTGTTCAGCTAGATCCATTCCTGCTATTTACATTTAGTGCAGTGCGTCCTGCTCACAGTGTTCAGCTAGATCTGTTCCTGCTATTTACATTTAGTGCAGTCAGTGCGTCCTGCTCACAGTGTTCAGCTAGATCCGTTCCTGCTATTTACATTTAGTGCAGTGCGTCCTGCTCACAGTGTTCAGCTAGATCCGTTCCTGCTATTTACATTTAGTGCAGTGCGTCCTGCTCACAGTGTTCAGCTAGATCCGTTCCTGCTATTTACATTTAGTGCAGTGCGTCCTGCTCACAGTGTTCAGCTAGATCCGTTCCTGCTATTTACATTTAGTGCAGTGCGTCCTGCTCACAGTGTTCAGCTAGATCCGTTCCTGCTATTTACATTTAGTGCAGTGCGTCCTGCTCACAGTGTTCAGCTAGATCCGTTCCTGCTATTTACATTTAGTGCAGTGCGTCCTGCTCACAGTGTTCAGCTAGATCCGTTCCTGCTATTTACATTTAGTGCAGTGCGTCCTGCTCACAGTGTTCAGCTAGATCCGTTCCTGCTATTTACATTTAGTGCAGTGCGTCCTGCTCACAGTGTTCAGCTAGATCCGTTCCTGCTATTTACATTTAGTGCAGTGCGTCCTGCTCACAGTGTTCAGCTAGATCCGTTCCTGCTATTTACATTTAGTGCAGTGCGTCCTGCTCACAGTGTTCAGCTAGATCCGTTCCTGCTATTTACATTTAGTGCAGTGCGTCCTGCTCACAGTGTTCAGCTAGATCCGTTCCTGCTATTTACATTTAGTGCAGTGCGTCCTGCTCACAGTGTTCAGCTAGATCCGTTCCTGCTATTTACATTTAGTGCAGTGCGTCCTGCTCACAGTGTTCAGCTAGATCCGTTCCTGCTATTTACATTTAGTGCAGTGCGTCCTGCTCACAGTGTTCAGCTAGATCCGTTCCTGTTATTTACATTTAGTGCAGTGCGTCCTGCTCACAGTGTTCAGCTAGATCCGTTCCTGCTATTTACATTTAGTGCAGTGCGTCCTGCTCACAGTGTTCAGCTAGATCCATTCCTGCTATTTACATTTAGTGCAGTGCGTCCTGCTCACAGTGTTCAGCTAGATCTGTTCCTGCTATTTACATTTAGTGCAGTCAGTGCGTCCTGCTCACAGTGTTCAGCTAGATCCGTTCCTGCTATTTACATTTAGTGCAGTGCGTCCTGCTCACAGTGTTCAGCTAGATCCGTTCCTGCTATTTACATTTAGTGCAGTGCGTCCTGCTCACAGTGTTCAGCTAGATCCGTTCCTGCTATTTACATTTAGTGCAGTGCGTCCTGCTCACAGTGTTCAGCTAGATCCGTTCCTGCTATTTACATTTAGTGCAGTGCGTCCTGCTCACAGTGTTCAGCTAGATCTGTTCCTGCTATTTACATTTAGTGCAGTGCGTCCTGCTCACAGTGTTCAGCTAGATCCGTTCCTGCTATTTACATTTAGTGCAGTGCGTCCTGCTCACAGTGTTCAGCTAGATCCGTTCCTGCTATTTACATTTAGTGCAGTGCGTCCTGCTCACAGTGTTCAGCTAGATCCGTTCCTGCTATTTACATTTAGTGCAGTGCGTCCTGCTCACAGTGTTCAGCTAGATCTGTTCCTGTTATCTTCCTACTGACAGGCAGGCTTGTCTGGTTACAGTATATAAAGCTACCTGAAGAAAATTACAGGTGTTCTATCCCAGCTTAGTGCAGCTACAGGCCATTAGTATGTCTGGAAGGCCAAGAAGGAGAGGCAGACAGTCACAAGCCAATAAGAGAGGGCAAGCAGGCTCTGTGTCTAGTTCTGGTCGTGGAGACGGTGCATCCTCATCAGCACGTGGCCATGGGACACGCTTGGCCTTTTTTTCGGCAGCTGGCCGTGTTGAGCCGCAACATGCGGAAGACTTGGTCGAGTGGATGACCAAGCCGTCCTCATCCTCCTCATCCTCTCTCACCCATGCCCAGGGTGCTTTGTCTGGCAAAGCAGCGGCCTCTTCCCTCAGCTCAATGTCATCAGTGACTCCTTCCCTAGCTCCACCATGTCCTCCTGAGGATTCCCTCGAACTGTTTGACCACAGTGTTGGGTACATGCTCCAGGAGGATGCCCAGCGTTTGGAAGGCTCTGATGATGATACTGAGCTCGATGAAGGCAGTAACATGAGCACGGACAGAGGGGGTGCCCAAGAAGGACAGCAATCTGGCAGTCATGCTCCCCCTGCTGCAGCATACTGCCAGGTTTGCTCCAGTGATGAGGAGGGAGGGGATGATGAGGTCACTGACTCAACGTGGGTGCCTGATAGGAGAGAGGAGGAGGAGGAGGAGGAGGAGGAGGAGGAGGCGGCACATCACCAACGAGGCAGGATGCCCTCCAGGGGCCAGCCTAAGGGCAGCACATTGACTGCATCACACCCCAAAGCTCCACATGTGCAGGGCGCTGCAGTCTCTGCGCGTTATTCAAAAAGTTCTTTGGTGTGGGCCTTTTTTGAGACGAGTGCATCAGATCGCACCGCTGCTATTTGCAACATATGTCTCAAGCGTATCTCGCGTGGCCAAAACATCTCCCGCTTGGGTACCACATGCTTGACCAGACATATGTTGACCTGCCATGCAGTTCGTTGGCAAGCGTATCTAAAAGACCCACACAAAAGAACAAAGAGGATCTCTCCTTGCTCCTCATCAGCTGAGATTTCCAACCCCACTAGACCTTCAGTCCTCTCTGAGACCTGCAGTGAGAGGAATGAAGGTGTAGAATTAGGTGTGTCACAGCCAAGTACTTGTGGGCAATCTGCTTTTGGTACACCGACGTCAGATTGTACCAGGCAAATTTCCTTGCCCCAGCTGCTGCACCGCCGAAAGAAGTTTGCTCCCAGCCATCCACATGCCCAGCGGTTGAATGCTAGCTTGGCAAAATTGCTAGCACTTCAACTGCTGCCTTTTCAGTTGGTAGACTCTGCCCCCTTCCGTGAGTTTGTGGAATGTGCGGTTCCTCAGTGGCAGGTACCCAAACGCCACTTTTTCTCACGGAAGGCGATTCCGGCTCTCTACCGGCATGTGGAAGGCAATGTCCATGCCTCGCTGGACAGGGCGGTCAGCGGTAAGGTGCATATTACCGCTGACTCATGGTCCAGCAGGCATGGACAGGGACGTTACCTAAGTTTCACGGCGCATTGGGTGACTCTGCTGGCAGCTGGGAAGGATGCAGGACAAGGTGCAGTAGTGTTGGAGGTTGTTCCGCCACCACGCCTCCAAAATGCTGATTGTGACACACCTCTCTCCTCCACCCCCTCCTCTTCTTCTTCCTCCATGGCCTCTTCCTCGGAACCAGCGGTGCTCCGTAGGCGTTCAAGGGGCTACGCAAGTACGCAGGCCAAAAGATGCCATGCGGTGCTTGAGCTGGTGTGCTTGGGGGACAGGAGCCACACTGGGGCAGAGGTTCTGTCAGCTCTGCAGGGGCAGGTTCAGAGGTGGTTGACGCTACGCCAACTTAAGGCAGGAATGGTGGTTTGCGACAATGGCACCAACCTCCTCTCTGCCTTCCGACAGGGACAACTGACCCATGTGCCTTGTTTTTGCTCACGTCCTTAACTTGGTGGTGCAGCGGTTCTTGGGCAGGTACCCGGGCTTACAGGATGTCCTGAGGCAGGCCAGGAAAGTCTGTGTGCATTTCCGCCGGTCATATAATGCCAGTGCTCGGCTGACGGACCTCCAAAAGGAGTTTAACCTGCCCAAGAACCGCCTAATCTGTGACATGCCCACCAGGTGGAACTCAACGTTGGCCATGCTGCAGCGGCTGCACACGCAGCAGAGGGCCATCAATGAGTACCTGTGCGACTATGGCACCAGGACAGGGTCAGGGGAGCTTGGTTTTTTTCCCCACGCCAGTGGGCCATGATCAGGGATGCATGCACTGTCCTGTCACCATTCGAGGAGGCCACGAGGATGGTGAGCACTGACAGTGCATGCATCAGTGACACTGTCCCCCTTGTCCACCTGTTGGAGCACACGCTGCGTGGAATAATGGACAGGGCACTTGAGGCAGAACAGAGGCAGGAAGAGGAGGACTTCCTTAGCTCTCAAGGCCCCCTTTATCCAGACAGTGTTCCTGCGTGCCCGCCGATCACACAGGAAGAGGACGAGGAGGAGGAGGAGGAGGAGGAGGAAGATTGTGTCAGTATGGAGGTGGAGCCTGGCACTCAGCATCAGCAGCAGTCTTTAAGGGATCAGTCCCAAGGAACACATGGACTTGTACGTGGTTGGGAGGAGGTGGCTGCGGACGTTGTTGTCCTTAGTGACCCAGAGGACTCCGGACCGAATGCCTCAGCAAACCTACGCTGCATGGCCTCCCTGATCCTGCAAAGCCTGCGTAAGGATCCTCGTATTCGTGGTATCAAGGAGAAGGACCAATACTGGCTGGCAACCCTCCTTGATCCACGTTACAAGGGTAAGGTTGCGGACCTTATCTTGCCATCGCAGAGGGAGCAGAGGATGAAACATCTTCGGGAGGCCTTGCAGAAAGGTCTGTGCAACGCGTTCCCAGAGACTGGGAGGTTACAAACTTCTGTTTCTGGACAACGTGTTGCTGAGGCTTCGGTCAGTCAAAGAAGGAGCGGTGGAGAAGGTGGCCGTCTGACCGATGCGTTCAGACAATTTTTTGGTCCGCAGCCCCAAGGTATGATCGGTTCCAGCAACCATCGCCAGCGTCTGTTTTACATGGTGCAGGAATACCTAGGGGCAAGATCAGACTTGGACACCTTTCCCACCGAAAATCCTCTGGGTTACTGGGTCTTGAGGATGGATCACTGGCCAGAGCTTGCACAGTATGCAATTGAGCTACTGGCCTGTCCTGCATCCAGCGTTCTTTCGGAACGCACATTCAGTGCTGCTGGAGGCGTGGTAACCGATCACAGGGTGCGTCTGTCCACCGACTCGGTCGATCGGCTGACCTTCATAAAAATGAATCAGTCTTGGATCACCACCAGCTACCAAGCACCTGATGCTGATGTAACCGAATAATTTTTTTTGAAATCTCAGATCCCTTCAAAGACTGCCTATGCTGATGCTGAGTGACTATCCCTGAGTA
This sequence comes from Lithobates septentrionalis, assembly GCA_037952835.1. NCBI lineage: Eukaryota > Metazoa > Chordata > Amphibia > Anura > Ranidae > Lithobates > Lithobates septentrionalis. The sequence continues at coordinate 1,105,742 of JBBDGP010000816.1, read as the reverse complement.
ATTATCCTCTTCCTCCTCAATCATCACGCTGATAGCTTGTAAGAACATTTTTGGTTCTGGGCGCCACCACCAGTGCCTAAGGCACAATTTTTCAGCCCCTGTTTAACAGGGGCGTGTAATTACAATTTTTGATGTAATACTTTGCAGCAGGGCTCGTTCCTGCATTCCAACTAGAGTGTCTGTGAGGGGTTGCAGTGTTGTGGCACCAGCACCAGTGCCTAAGGCCCAATTTTTCTGCCCCTGTCTAACAGGGGCGTGTAATTACAATTTTTGATGCAATACTTTGCAGCAGGGCTCGTTCCTGCGTTCCAACTAGAGTGTCTGTGAGGGGTTGCAGTGTTGTGGCACCAGCACCAGTGCCTAAGGCCCAATTTTTCTGCCCCTGTCTAACAGTGGCGTGTAATTACAATTTTTGAAGCAATACTTTGCAGCAGGGCTCGTTCCTGCGTTCCAACTAGAGTGTCTGTGAGGGGTTGCAGTGTTGTGGCACCAGCACCAGTGCCTAAGGCCTAATTTTTCAGCTCCTGTTCAACAGGGGCATGTAATTACAATTCTTGATCTAATATTTCACAGCAGGGCCCTGTGAGGGCTTACAGTGTTGTGGCCACAGCAACACCTAAGGCCCAAATTTCTGCTGAGTATATAGGGCAGGACCCTACTTTCAAACATCTAACTTACAAACGACTCCTACTTGCAAACGGAAGGAGACAACAGGAAGTGAGATGAAATCTACCCCTAGGAAGGGAAATTCTCTCCTGTAAGAGTTAATATGGGAAAACAATTTCTCCTTTCCACTGATGCTTTCCAATCCTTGTTCCACAAAAAAACCCAAATTTTCAAAAAACATTTTTCATTGGGACAAAAAAGTGAGGTGAAATCTTCTGAAGAGGAGGAAAGACAGCAAAACAAATGTCACAGGGGTGATAACCCTTCCCTATGTTTTCCAAAAAGCTTAAAAAAGATTTTTTGGCTGGAGCTAAACACGTTAAAAATGTACCCGTTCAAAATTACAAAAATATTCTACTTAACAACAAACCTACAGTCCCTGTCTTGTTTGCACCGCCTGTATACTGATGTTCAGAGTATATAGGGCCTTTCCTTATTTTAATTTGGGTGCGGGGTTCCCCTTAATATCCATACAGGACCCAAAGGGCCTGGTAATGGACTGGGGGGGTACCCATGCCGTTTGTCTCACTGATTTTCATCCATATTGCCATGACCCGACATGACATTAAACCCGCAAGCAGTTTTAAATGAGATTTTTTCCTTTAAAAATGACATTTGGTGCAGGGACTGTTCTAAACATGGGAAACACGCGTCACTTTACAGGCATACTATAGACACCCCCCAGGTACGATATTTAAAGGAATATTTCACTTTTTTTTTTTTACTTTAAGCATCATTAAAATCACTGCTCCCGAAAAAACGGCCGTTTTTAAAAGTTTTTTTTGCATTGATACATGTCCCCTGGGGTAGGACCCGGGTCCCCAAACCCTTTTTAGGACAATACCATGCAAATTAGCCTTTAAAATGAGCACTTTTGATTTCGAACGTTCGAGTCCCATAGACGTCAATGGGGTTCTAACGTTCGTGCGAACTTTCGGTCCGTTCGCGGGTTCTGGTGCGAACCGAACCGGGGGGTGTTCGGCTCATCCCTATTCTACACGTGTCTAGTCACTTCTGAGAAGTTTTCCCTAAACATGAGATACATTTTTAAGTAGCTCAGCAGACAACTTGTCTATTCAGAACACAGTTCTTCTGTTGTATTGAGGGGGAGTGTGTTTCTTTCCCCCAATCAGCTCTCACACATTGGAACTGCAGCCTCTCTGCCCCTCCTTTGTGATACTAACAGATGAAGAAAGATTTTAACACTTTTCTGAAGGGATGTAGAGGAGAGAAGACACAGTGGTGTGGTGTAGTGGGTAGCACTCTCGCCTAGCTGTAAAAAGGGTCCCTGGTTCAAATCCCAACCACGACACTACCTGCCTGGAATTTGCATGTCCTCCCTGTACCTGTGTGGGTTTCCTCCCACACTCCAAAGACATGCTAGTAGGTTAATTGGCTTCTGTCAAAAATTGCCTTAGTAAATGAATGTGAATTAAGGACCTTGGATTGTGGGCTCCTTGAGGGTAGGGACTGATGTGAGTGTGTGATGTATGTGTGGAGCGCTGCATAAATTGACGGTGCTATATGGGTACCTTTAATAAATAGGGATAATTGTAGACACACATGCACACTCACTCAGGATGGACTGGTGTCTTTTATTCAACCTTATTAACTATGCAAGACTGCAGATAAATAAGTAAAACCTATGGAGGAGGATTTGTTTAATCTCTGTGTATCACCTGAGGCTGTTCAATTCACTGGGTATATATAAGGGTTTACAAATACTTTAACGTCAGAGGCTGGTGGGCAGGTTTCTGATCATTTGATAACTTGGCTGCCACAGTGATCACGTGATCGTAAATAGTGACTGGGAGCTGTTGGTGACAGCTCAGCCACAGCACTGGGGGGCACAGAGTGAGTTCACTTCCAACACAAAACAGCATTGCCGGGAGTACACATGAATATGGCAGCCCGGCGCTATAACCTACCATCATGCTGCCACATATATGCATATGACTGGTGGGAAAAGGTTCATAAAGGGTTAAATAGTGCATGAATCAAGGTGTAAAAGCACCACAAATAAAAGTTCTGAAATCAGAATATTTAGATTTTTGCATATCTTTGGAAGCCTGCCAAGAACCACTAGCTAAAAATGACCACAGCTTGTTTATGCCAGTATGAAAAGCTGTTTTCAGCGACCCAATGGGCAGAGCATAGTGTATCCTAAAGTAGCAGAAGAGTCACAATTTTATTTATATTACCTTTATTTTATTAGAATTTTATGTGCCAGATTTCATTTATTATCTTTATATACTATATACGATACATCATATCTACTATACTTTGATTACACCTGGCTATTTCAGATGTGCGCTCAGCAGTGCTATCATCCTTTATTGTGAAAAGCTGTTTTTCAGATTTTGGAAGCAGGTTTGCAACTGACAATCTCTGTGTCCAGAAGACTGCCTATACACCTTGGCCAAATACATACTGTAGGTGGCATGCCTAAATATGTTTCTACTGTTTATAAGCTGTGCAGAACACAACTGAATCAAAATCAGACAGATCACTCTCAGCCTTTTTTTGGGTGACCTCCAAATGGGTGATAACAAACCCTTCATTACTGAGTATACTTCTCAAGTTGCTTTCATTATACTTTAGCATATGGAACCTCTCCCCCTCAACCACATAAAATGTGCCATTTAGTCCTCCATAATACAACAAGTGCCCACCAGGTTTCAGAAGCTTTGACAATCTCCTACAATTTTTCACAAAATCGTCAAGGTCTTTGCTGATGGCTTCCAGAATACACCAGAACACCAGGCAGTCGGCTTGTGGTAGTACAATTGGGTCTGTGAGATTTTTCAGGTTGAGATCGAATTTTACAACATGGGTAATTGCCGCCCTGAGTCCAACTTCCTTTTCCTCACATTGCTCACTGGAAGGCAGAAGCAAATCCCATGTCACATTCAACATTAAATAGATTTTCTATCAGGCATTGAGTACATTAGCTCTCAGCTGGTGAATACTGCTAACATTTCTGAGTTGTAGATGGATATTTGTAGTACTAATACATAAGACTGGGGTCATGGAGAATGTAATCATTGCCATAGTGAACATTTGAATTGTTATAATTTTTGTGTGTGAAATGATAAGCCCCTATCCCTTCTCCTTCTCCTGCCCCTTCCCCTTCCTCTCTTCTCTTGTCTTCTCTTCTCTCATCTCTTCACCTTTACTCCCCTACTCTTTCTTATCCTCTTCTTCTCTCCCTTCTTCTTTTCTTGTTTCCCCTCTCTTCTCCTCTGCTGTCTTTTTCTATATTCCCCTCCAAGGGAGCAGATGTAGCACCCTGATGTTTCTCCAAAATTTACCTGTCAGGTGTAGTTACCTTGGCTCATTGTTAGGGATCATTTGATTTCACTCTAAGTCTAGAATTGTTGCCCTACTCTCTTCTGCCGCTGGGTGGCCGGGTATCTGGTGGCATTAGATAAGACAAGGCCAAAGCAAGGACAGATTAGAAGTATATGGGGTATCTCAGCCAATGGGCTGGGGTTTTCTGAAATCCCTTGGCCTGCTGGGAGAAGCTATATATTTGGGTGGAGTCAGGTGATCAGTGTTCTGTGCCACCTGGACGGCTGTCTGGGTGGGTGTGTGTTGTATTGCCTGGGCTGCTAGGCTGGAGCATGGACCTATCCGGGGCACATCTGGCTGCTAGGCTGTCTAAGGGCCTATCCAGAAGCAAGAGAGCAACATAGGGTTGGGACTGCGACTTGCAGTCCAACCAAAAGTGACCGTTCTGCCGGCCGGAGAACCTGTCATGGTCAGAGGTAGAGGGGAAGCTGTCAACACTAAAGGACCATCAACCTTGTTACCAGGGACCACTGTGAGTAACTGAAGCAAGTACCGGAGCAGTATTCTCACCAACCAGGGATGGTGAAGAATGGGGAAACTTCAGCAGGTGTCAAGCCAGGGACCCAGCCAGCGGAGGTGATACTTGCAAAGCAGCCTTGTGTGTTGAGCCAGGCCATTTGGGTGAAGCTGGATATAATATCTGGAATGCCAAGCTAGGGACCCAGCAGAGAAGCGGGGGTGACGCTTGAGGTAGATAGTAAAGTGAAGATTGGAAGAGTTCAAGGGATTTGGTGGCAGTGAATCATACAGTCTAGTGAGAGAGACTGGGAGCTCAGTGGATTGAGAAACTATAAGAAGTGAGTGTAAAGAAAATGAAGGAGTTTGTTGTTCCTAACTTGTGTTAGGAACTGTTCTAAGACTGTTGCCATAGGAGACAGCATTCCTACACATGCAGATGTGGTGTCTAGCTGGATGCCTTTCCCTGCATGGCTGTCTACCTATAGAAGTCTCAGAGTCTGTCAATTAACATTGCAACTACCTTAAGGGTGCCCTGGCCCTAAACCCTCTCTCCTACAGTTATGTTCAAGAGAAATAAAATCTCTTTGCACACTGCAAGAAGTGTCTGGCGCCCATGAATCTATCTTACAGTACACCCACTATGCCTTACAACCCACGCTATACTGAAGGGTGTCAGCAGCTCTTGGCTCTGGAGGTTCTCATTAGACTAAAGGAGGCCTGGGACCTTGCTACACATACATGATGTGTGTTCAGTGTATGCAGTGCACATTGTCCCAAGGAGGTTACAGCCCACTGTGCAGTGTACTCACTGCACACATTAGAAGTGTGATCTGCACTAGATAGTATCATTTACAGGGTGCCCAGCTGCAATCGGCAGAGTGGCAGTGGTGTGCCAGTTACTGGAATGCTCTCTGTGTTCTGGCACAGGGCACTGAAAGAAGCCTCTATCCAGTGCTGAACTAGATGATCACTAATGTTGGAAGGGGATTTTTACAGCCAGCCACTGACCACCAATGCTGCAGGGGTGCATTTTTACAGCCAGCTATTGACCAAAATGTTTGTTCCAGATAGCCACTTCACTAACCACCAATGCTGGGAGCAGGTTTAGCGTTCAAGGCAGCCATTAATCAGCAATGCTGGGGGGGGGGGTAGTTTATTGTTTCAACCAACCAGCCACTAACCACCAATGCTGGGGAAGATGGATACTGCTCCAGCCAGTCATGCACCACCAATTATTATTCCTGCCAGCCACTGACCACCAATGCTGGGGGGGATATTTGTCCACAAATACTGTATTTCTAAAGCCAGCTACTGATAACCAATGCTTTACAGGGTTATTGTTCCAACCAGCCACTGACCATCAATGCTGGGGCGGGAGGGGGGAGTAATTTTTGCATCCAGCCACTGACCTTTATTCCTTCTGAATAAACTGTTTATTGTCTTTAGTTGCTGGTTGGAAAGCAATCACTGACCATTTTGTGAAGTTTTTCTTTAACCTCCCTCGCGGTATGATTGTTTCAGATTTTTGGTGCTGAAAGCGGTACAATTATTTTGCATGGAAATTTGGCGTTTTATATTGTAGGCCTGTAATTCTTAGGAAAAACACACTTATATCTGTCCAAACAAGAGTCTAGTAGACATCCTGGGTATGATAACGTTTGAAACACTAAATCATAAATTATAATATAATAAATAACTATAAATAATTATAAGAAATAATCATATAATAATAATAAAAATGATTCAATAATGTAATCAAATCAAAAACACAGAAATTTGCTCATTTGCAGAATTGTCGCTGTCGTTACTTTCAGTGTTTGATGACGGATCTCCCCACAAATCACTATCGCTCAATTCTGGGAGTGATTCTAATTTATTATCACTGTTTTCTAGCTGGTCTAAACCTGCTTTTGATGTAAAGGGACAGTTTTGGTTGCTATGGACAATCTCCAGTTTCCAGGCAAAAAGAACAGTTTTATAATATAAAAATGCATGCAGGGCACTGGAGAAACCACTAGGGACAAAAGGGAGTTGAAATAAATTGATACAGTAATGTAATCTGTAAGATTACAGTGTACTGTATGTGTATTGTGTGTTTTACTTTTAGAATTTGGCGCTGTTCTCCGTCCCCGTGCGTCACAACGCTCACAGGGAACAGAGCCCGCCACTGTGATAGATCGAGCGGAGGACGGCTCGCACTTCCTGGATCCTGCGATGCGATTCCGAGTCTGGCTCAGGGTTACCGCTTTTGGTATTGAAAATCCACCCCGAGCCAGTCTCGGGAATACCACCAGGGAGGTTAAAGTAGACTAAAAAGCATAAGCGATAGAAGAGCTTTTATTAAAAAAATATATATATTATATATATTTTTGCTGAGTGTAGTATCTGTTAGGCCGCTTTTACACTGGGGCAGTTTGCAGGCGCTATTGCGCTAAAAATAGCGCCTGCCAAGCGACCTGAAATTGTCGCTGCTGTGTCTCCAGTGTGAAAGCCCGAGGGCTTTCACACTGGAGCGGTGCGCTGGCAGGAGGGAAAAAAACTCCTGCAAACAGCATCTTTGGAGTGGTGAAGGAGCAGTGTATACACCGCTCCTGCCCATTGAAATCAATGGGGCAGCGCAGCTATACCGCCGGCATAGCGCCGCCAGCGGCCGAATACCACCGCTAAAACGACGGTAAAGCGCTGCTAAAAATAGCGGCGTTTTACCGCCAACGCCCCCACCGCCCCAGTGTGGAAGGGGCTTTAGACTCATGATTTATTTAGCTATGTCCTTTAGGGCCCTTCCACTGTTGCAATATTCTGGCCACAACCACTATTAGGGATGGAGCTCTGTGCCCACCCCTTTGTTAAACAGAACATTTTTTTTTATGTACAAGTGTAGGTGGGTGCAGTGTGGCATGCCCCCTCCCCCCCCCTCCATTGTTCACGGGGGTCCAACTGATGATCTTGTACATGAGCCAGTTCAGCCATTGCTACTGCTCTCCTCTCTTCTCCTCCCCTACACTTTTTACTGTTCTCCTCTTGTCTCCTCATCTCCTCTCTTCCTCTCCTTTGCTCCCCTTCTTTCTCTTCTGCCCCCCTGTCCTCTCCCCTCTCCTCGCCTTCCTCTGCTAATCTCGCCTATTCTCTGTTTTACTCTCTGCCTTTCTCCATTCCCCCTCTTCCCAGTTTTCTCCCCTGCCCCCCTCCTGTCCATCCTCCCCTCCACCTCTTTTTTGCTGGGGATCACATGTCCCATAAATTGTATTACTACTACCTATTTACCAAACTTCTCACAAACTGAAACAGCTAATTAAAAGAGAATACAAATGATTTAAAGATTAGGGGAAGTTATTAAAATTGTAGCACTTGAAATATTGTGCAGCTGTGCATGGTTGCCAATTGGCTTCTAGCTTCAGCTTGTTCTATTAGGCTTTGACAGTAAAACCTGGAAGCTGATTGGTTGCTATGCAAAACTGCACTAGATTTTCCACGCTCCAGTTTTAATAAATCTCCCCCATTGTGTCTAGCCCCCTCCCAACATTACTGGCTCATTGCACTGTACTCTGATAAAAAAAAATTTGGCAGATACTTCACCTATTTCCTGCCATTTCTGTAGCAAATGTAGAGGCATGTGACCAATCAAACGCTCCGGTTCGGCTGTTGATCCATTTTTTCACTTCTAGAATACAGTGCTCAGTAGGCTTGAGAAGGATGATATCTCTGAAATATTTCTGCGCTGCATAGAGATGGTGAATGACGGGACCAAGGCTGAAGTCAATTAACACGTCTCCTTTAAAGTCACCTGCAGCAAAATATTCAAAAGGAGAGTGTGGAATAGTCTCTCTGCAATGCATTTGAATTCAGAACAGTTAAATCACAACTGTGTTCCATCTAAATATGCCACATTGCCAGCAGGAATGATACACTAAGTAATTTTTACAATAAATATTGTTCACACAAATCCTATAACAAATATCAAATATGCATCAACTATAACATATTATGACAATTATGCAGCACTATCGATAAAGGCCATGCAAGGAATGAGCATATATGTAAAGGGCCAGTTCATTCAAAACTGATATTTCAGTTATGGGTAGGTGCTGGAGAGTTAAACCATCTACCAGTTTCTCCTATCTTTTTGGCATTCTAATAATGGGATCTCTATGCTGAGGTCCCGGCTCTGTACCCCTTCTATGCCCATTATTAGAGTCTCCCACTGTCCCTGCAAGTACTCCTGGGTCTGCACACCTTTTGTGCCCATTATGAGGAGTTCCCACCATCACTGCTCTTAGTTCTCAGATCTGTTCACCTGATGTGCTCATTATGAGGAGGTCTCACTATTCCTGCTTGATTTACAGTATTATTGGTTTTATATTATGGAGACATAATAGGAGGAGCTGTATCACAGCAAACTCTCCCAGAAGCACATAACCAGGCTGGGAATTATGGCAAGGAGATCTTATTGTTGGAATATGGAGTATACAACACGTACAGTGCCTTGAAAAAGTATTCATACCCCTTGAAATTTTTCATATTTTGTCATGTTACAACCAAAAATGTAAATGCATTTTATTGGGATTTTATATGATAGACCAACACAAAGTGACACATACTTGGGAAGTGGAAGGAAAATGATAAATGCTTTTCAATTTTTTTTTACAAATAAATATCTGAAAAGTGGTATTTCAAAGCGGCATGAATACTTTTTCAAGACACTGTATAAAAAGCCAGGGGTGGAGTCAGACAACCAGAATCCCTCTATAGTGGAGATGATTGGCCTTTTAAAATATTTATGTGTTAGACGATGTGCTAATGCTCAGCGTTATTATGCATATTCTTATTCTACAACTACAAAGTTTAAATATCAAGTGGAACAACATCAATTCTGCTTTGTCTCTACCTGGTTAGTCTAAATAAGATTCTTTCACTGTTTCAGTCATTTCTTCACTTATAAAAGACCATTCTGCAAATAGTTCATGCTTCATTTCTCCTAATAGACTGAATATTCCTTGTACAAATAATTTATTTTTTAGAAAGAGCTTAACCTACCTGAGGAAAATGCATTGTGAAATTTCTCCATAGGATACCTGATACAAGCATGAGCAAAAGCCATTTCTGCTTTACCGGAACAGTATGTATCAAGGAATTTCCGGGAGTGAAAGCCATCTACATGGTAGAGTTTATGAGAGCCGAGCTCCATCCTATAGTATTTGTGTCTTCAATACAGCAATCCTCCGGTGTGTTTCTGATCTTCTAATGTGTGTGCAATATTTATAACCTTTTATACAATAATATGACTTAATTAGAATGTCACTCAATATTATCACACTGTGACTCAAGTCATCATGATTTGATAGCAGAGATTCAGGTGACTGCATTGTGACTAACCAATAAGAATAATTTAAAATATATCTAAAGATAAAGCTGTTTTTTGTTCTGTTTTGGAAAAAGTAGGGAAAACAGGCAGATTTGCCTCTGGATGGTGTGGCCTACTTACCGCTTTGTCCTGCTCGCCCCATACTACATCTGTGGACATCTCCCTTTAGGTCTGCCTGAAATTCATTTTATAAAGGGGAATGCATGAATTTAATAGCTGCTATGAAAATAGGCTATAAGTGGCCATAGGCAGTGCCTTGGTGCACATTACTTTACCACACAAGTATATGTTGATGTGTTGTAAACAAAAGGCAGCTTTGCCTGTGTCAGCAAAAAGTGTACACCGTGGAACCTAAAATAGAAAAAAAGTCCTAGCCAAAGTAATGCCGCGTACACACGGTCAGATTTTCCGACGGGAAATGTTCGATGGGAGCTTGTTGTCGGAAATTCCGACCGTGTGTAGGCTCCATCGGACATTTTTCGTCGGAATTTCCAACAAACAAAATTTAAGATTTGGATCTCAAATTTTCCGACAACAAAATTAGTTGTCGTAAATTCCGATGTGTGTACACAATTTCGGGCACAAAGTTCCACACATGCTCGGAATCAAGCAGAAGAGCCGCACTGGCTATTGTACTTCATTTTTCTTGGCTGGTCGTACGTGTTGTACGTTACCGCGTTCTTGGCGATTGGAATTTCCAACAGATTTGTGTGATCGTGTGTATGCAAGACAAGTTTGAGCCAACATCCGTCGGAAAAAAAACATGGATTTTGTTGTCGGAATGTGCGATCATGTGTACAGGGCATAATATATACACCATCTTACAAAAATACACCCTGAAACAATAAACCCTATAAAGCTGGGTATACACTGTGAGTTGTTTTTTCATTCAACCTGGGGTTAGAATGAAACAAAATCTCGCAGATTCCTGCATCCATTAACTGCTTGCCGACCAGCCACCTTCATTATACTGCGGCAGGTTGGCACAAAACTTTTTAAAACCTCAAACAGCTAATTCAAAGAAAATACAAATGTTCTAAACATTGTGTCTGGTCCCCCTTCCCAAAACAATATTGGCTCATTGTAACATACATTCAGCCTGACTCTGAAAAAAATTGGAGGATATGTCACCTCTTTCCTGCCATTTCTGTAGCAATGGCAGAGGCATGTGACCATTTAAATGCTCCGGTTCGGCTGTCCGTCCATTTTTCACTTCTACAATACAGTGGTCAGTAGGCCTGAGAAGGATAATATCTTTGAGATATTCCTGTGCTGAATTAAGATGGTGAATGACAGGACCAAGGCTGAAATCAATCAACATGTCTCCTTTAAAGTCACCTGCAGCAAACGATTCATAACAACCTTCAAGGAGAGCTGTGGTTTGGTTTCTGTGCCATGCATTTGAATTCAGAACAGTTAAAGCACAACTGTGTTCTGAATATGCTATATTGTCAGGAAGAATGACACACTATCCTGCCTACAGTACATAAAATATTGTTCACACAAATCCTATAACATCAAATATGCATCAACTATAACATGTTCAGGGGGACTGAAGCCCCATCAACTGACACCAGATCGGATGGAGGAGGGAGGAGCCTGGTAATGGCTCTGTGCACGGCGTGAGGATCCTGAGAACCCTCTCTCTGCAGCTGAGAGGAATGATCGGCCTGATGAGAAGGTGTAGGTAGCTTCCCTCCCCGCCCCCCCTGCTCATCACTCACTGAGCTGTCTTGTGGAGTAAGCCAGAGGAAGTTTGTACCTGCGTCTGACTGCAACAAGCTGTAGTGAGCGTCCCTTTTTGTCCCGACTTCAACAACAACTAAAAGATAAGTACCGTATTTTTTTTGGCTTTTTTTCTATTGCAATTGTCTTGAAGTGAAAAGGCAAAGGAAAAGTAATAGAGCAAAAGAAAAGGAAAGGGAAAGAACATATTGAAATAAAACGAAATAAAATGGAATAAAAAGCGAAAGTAAATGAAAGTAAATGAAGGCGAAAGAGCTGAAAAAGTAGAATCAAGTGAGCTAAGAAAAACAATAAAAATGGGGGGGAACAGGGGAGAAGGAGAAGGTGAATGAGAGACAAGCCAACGGAAGAGTTGTCTCCCAGCCCCCACCTGCTTGCTGCTGCTGCTGCTGCAGTAGCTCCCTTTCTTGTGATTTTTTTTTTTTTTTTTTTGGTTTTTTTTTTTGGTCTTTTTTTGTTTTTGTTTTTTGCAAATGGTATTAACTATAGGCTCGATAGTATAAACTATAGAATAAGAAGAAATTTCATAGTAACAAAATGTGGAACATATAAGCTCATACTGGAACTATACTGCTGAATATATAAATCATCTTGCTGAATACTTGAATTAGATTGCATTATACCGCTAAAACATTTGAATTATGTTTATGAGCACCTGGGCCCTCATGCACATGGGCTGTTGGGAGAACGTTGTGAAAACGCTAGTGTCTTTGCAGTGACTTTTTTTTATTTTTTATTTTTTTAACTTTTTTCAGCGTTTTTTACAATAGCGTCTTTGAGCGTTTTTGAGCGTTTTTTTTTTTTTTTTTTCCTCCTCTTTTGGCTCTTTTCTATTGCAATTGTCTTGAAGTGAACAAGCAGGGGAAAAGGCGAAAGAGCTGAAAAAGTAGAATCAAGTGAGCTAAGAAAAACAATAAAAACAGGGGGGGGGGACGGGGGACAGGGGAGAAGAGAAGGAGAAGGTGAAAGAAAGACAAGCCAACGGAAGAGTTGTCTCCCAGCCCCCACCTGCCTGCTGCTGCTGCTGCTACAGTATCTCCCTTTCTTGTGAATTTTTTTTTTTCTTTTTGCAAATGGTACTAATTATAGGCTTGATAGTACAAACTATAGAATAAGAAGAAATTTCATAGTAACAAAATGTGGAACATATAAGCTTATACTGGAACTATACTGCTGCATATATAAATCATCTAGCTGAATACTTGAATTAGATTGCATTATATCGCTAAAACATTTGAATTATTTTGCTGAGCACCTGGGCCCCCATGCACACGGGCTGCTGGAAAAGCGCTGTGAAGACGCCGGTGTCTTTGCAGTGACTTTTTTTTTTTTTTTTTTAACTTTTTCCAGCTTTTTTCAGCATTTTTGCAATAGCGTTTTTGAGCGTTTTTTTTTTCCAGCTTAAGAACGCTTAAACAATTGAACAGCACCAAGGAATGCTTAATGTACTTAAGGTAGTAACATAACTTCTGGAAAATGGGGACTACTCATATCTCATTAATTTATTTCTATTATTGGATTGTGGGGATGATGCCGGGTAGGAGAACGGAATAAAAGAAATATTAGTAAAAATAAGTCAATTTAAAAAGGCTGAGAGATTTTTTCATCATTAAGAGACCCCAATCAAGGGGTATTCTGGAAGGCAGCTTTGAAGATCTTATAAATCCAGCCATAGAAACAAACATGAAGGGGAAAACAACAAGAAGTGCGGGAGCAATACCGAAATCACCTAGGACCAGCCTAGGTCCAAGTCCAGGCCCTATGAACAGGTATATACAGCAAGGAATCGGAGAAGGAGAGAAACAAGTGGGTTCAAAGGGCAGACAAATAGATACAAAAGAGAAGGACAACAAGGATAAAAAAGGCCAGTATAAAGTACAAACAGAAACCAGCCACCTCTCAGAACCCAGAATGGAGCCAGAAATGGGAGAGGAAGACAGAGGAAAGGAGGAAGGACAACAAGGGCCACAGTTGCCAACAAAACAGGATATGGAAAAAATGTTTGCGGCACTAGAGAATTCCCTAAAAGCAGAGATGTCAACACTCCATAAAGATATGGGATATATGTTAAACAGAGTGGAAGAAGTAGAGATCAAAGTAGACCTACATCAAAAAAACATAAAGGAACTAGAAGACGAAATAAAGAAATTAAAACTGGAACAACAGGAACAATCATATAAAATAGAAGAGCAAGAAAATAGAGATAAAAAGAAAAACTTGAGAATACGTGGGTTACCGGAAACAGAACAAGCAGAAAATCTAATAGAAAAAATGAACAATCTCTTCAACCAAATCTTGGGAAAGGAAACAACTAACACAATAGGAATAGAAAGTGCCTTTCGAGTAAAAAAACCTCAAAGGTTTGCAAGGGAAACACCTAGAGATGTAATCGTACGCTTTGAAAAATGGGAAGAAAAAAAACAGATCTGGATAAACCTAAAGAGGAAAACACAAATAGAGTTTGCGGGAGGTAAATTACAAATATTTCAAGACTTATCTCAAGAAACGTTGAAAAGACGACGGATACTAAAGCCATTATTAGAAATCCTCCGGGAGCAAGAAATTCAATACAACTGGGGTTTTCCAGCATGTCTAATAGCAAGGAAAAACGGAATAAGTGCGAGGCTAAGACATGTGGAGGAGATTCCGGACTTTTGCAACAAACTAGAAATCCCCTCCCCAGAACTGGAAAAATACGCAAATAGTCAGGAGCGAATAACGGCAAGAGATGACCTACAGTGGCAAGTGAATTCAAGGAGCAGACATCAAGATGTGGACTCTCGAGGAAATTAATATCTGAGAAAATACCACACAACGGTGCAAGGGGCCTTAGAGTGGAAAGGGGGGGGGCTGGGGTTGATGGGATGGGAAAAAAGGAAAGTGAAAGGATTGGTAAAACACAACAAAAACGCAGGGAGAGGGAGACAGGGACTCACGGAGTGGACAGGGGGTCGCCCTATTAGTGCTTAGGCAGGGGGGGAATAGGGTGTCTTACAGAGCTCCGCCTCACAATAAATAGAGCAGAGGGGGCAGAGCGTGCCCCACAAAACAAAGTAAAACGCTCTCAGCTCTAGAGAATATGGGGGTAAAAAACCCATATCAGAAAAAAGGGAGGGGGAGGGTGGGAGGAGGGAGGGGAGGGGGAGGGAGGGTGGGGAGGGAGAGGTCTGAGTCACATGAGTGGTTACATAGGCACACCTATTCTGAGACAAGAGATGAGGAGACCCCGTGCGTCCGCTGGGTGTCCCCTCCATCCGGTCTCCTAGGGGGACTGCGTGGGGGGGAGGGCCGGGGAAGAAAAGGCACAAGAATGGAAAACGTAAACAGCATAAAAATAATCTCGTACAATGTCCGAGGACTAAATTCCCCAGGGAAGAGAAACATCATCCTCCGAGAACTAGAAAAAAGTAAAGCAGAAATAATTTTCCTACAGGAGACGCATATAACCCAAAACTCAAGTGCCAAAATTTATTCAAGAAACATACCAACATGGTATCAAGGAGACTCGCCAATAAGAAGGGCCAAAGGAGTAGCCATCGGTATAGGGAAAAATGTACGTTTTCTAATAGATCAAAGGAAAATAGACCCGGAGGGTCGATATCTTTTTATTACAGGAACTATACACGGGGTAAAATATACATTGGCCAATGTCTACTGTCCTAATAAGAACCCTAAAAAATATTTGATAGATATAATTAAAATACTAATGGAATTCAAGCAAGGAAAATTAATACTAGCTGGAGACTTCAACTTCAGCATGGATAATAAAATGGACAGTACCTCAAGAGTAAGGGACAAAGAGGTAAATCAACTAAAGAAATTAAAAAGAATATTATATGAACAGCAACTAATAGACCCTTGGAGAATTCAGCACCCCAGCACAAAGGACTACACATTCTACTCAACAGTACACAAAATTTACTCCAGATTGGATTACATCATGGTCGAACATAGAAACTTGGAAGAAATAGAAGAAACAAAAATAGGCATAATAACCGCCTCAGATCACAGCCCAGTAATCTTGAGAATGAAAATAAAAGGAGAAGTCCTTGAAGGGGGTCCATGGAGAATCAACGAAACTTTATTAGAAGACAGTGAGACCGAAAAAAGCATCATAGAAGAAATTAAAAGATATTTTGAAGAAAACGATACACCAGAGGTATCGAAAGCAACAATATGGGAGGCGCATAAATCTGTTATTAGGGGCAAGTTAATAGCTATAGGGGCAAGAAAAAAACAGGAAAGGAAAACAAACATGCAACAAATAATTAAAGAAATTTATGAATTGGAACGAAAACACAAAAATCAAGTAAACAACAAAATCTTCGGCCTATTATCTCAAAAGAGAGAGCAATTAAAAGACTGGATGGAACAAGAAGAAAGGAAGGACTACAACAGAGTAGTACAAGAAAAATATAAATGGGGTAATAAACCAGGAAAATACCTAGCAAATCTGGTAAAAAAAAAAGAAGTCTTTGAATTACATTGAGAAGATCAAAAATGAAAAAGGAGAAGTGGTAAATAAAACTACAGATATAGCGATAACATTTCAAAAATACTTCAGCTCCCTTTATGCAATAAAAGGACAGGAAAGTTGGAAAGAAGCGAATACAAGAACAAAGAAGATACAAGAATATTTAAAAAAAGCAAACTTACCAAAACTAAAAATAGACCAACTAGAAGAATTGGAAAAAAATATTACGCATGAAGAGGTAAAACTGGCATTAAAGGAAACTCCCGTAGGAAAAAGCCCAGGACCAGACGGGTTTACGGCCAAATACTATAAAAAATTTGAAGAACAGCTGACTCCAAAACTATTAGAATATATGAATTCCTTAGGGGAAGATGAAGAAATAAGAAGTGAATCGTTATTAGCTCATATTACAATACTACCAAAAGAAGGGAAAGACAAAGTTAACTGCTCAAGCTACAGGCCAATAGCCCTATTGAACGCTGATACGAAGCTGTACTCCAAGATCCTGGCCACTAGGATAAAAAAACTAATCCCACTGTGGATCAACCCGGACCAAACTGGTTTTGTTCCGGGGAGAGAGGGGCGGGACAACAGCCTAAAATCATTATTGATGTTGCACAAGAAGGTGCAGAATGAGACCCCAGTTCTATTCCTGTCATTGGATGCAGAAAAAGCATTTGACAGGGTAGACTGGGGTTTCATGATGGATACATTGCGGCACTTGGGTATTGGGACAAAAATGATGAAGTGGATAACAAATTTGTATAATGGCCCGACAGCAGTCGTAAAAGTAAACGGTAGACTCTCTCCAAAAATTAAGATGCAGAATGGAACACGGCAAGGCTGTCCACTGTCTCCACTATTATATGTATTGGCCTTAGAACCACTATTAGCAACACTCCGCAATAACAAAGAGGTAGAAGGAGCGAAACTAGGAGGAAAAGAGCATAAGATCGCTGCCTACGCGGACGACATCTTGATGTACGTATCCAACCCAAGAGTGTCACTCCCAAACATACTGAAAGAAATTAAAAAATACGGAGAACTGTCAAACTTCAAAATTAATCCAATAAAAACGGAAATATTAAACATAGGTCTAGAGGAAAAGGAAGTTCAGTTTTTACAAAAACAATTCCCATTCACTTGGGTAAAAGAACTAAATTACCTTGGAATTAAAATAACTCCTAGAGTCGAAAAAATTTATCAGGCAAACTTTATTCCACTGATCAATGAGGTCAAAGAAGAAATGAAAAAGTTAAGAATACAGCCACTTTCATGGATTGGAAGAATAAATATGTTTAAGATGACGATATTACCTAAAATAAACTACAGATTACAGATGTTACCAGTAAAAATCCCGCAGAGCTTTTTTAAAATAATTAAAACAATCCTGCTAAAATACATATGGCTTAATAAAAAACCAAGAATTAAATACACGCTGATCACAAGGAAAAAGGAGCATGGGGGTCTTGCCGTCCCAGATATAAGTAGGTACTATAAAGCCATAGTTTTAACACGAATGTTAGAGTGGACAAATGAGAAAAATGAAAAAAAATGGGTGGAAATGGAAAACACAATAAGTGGAGCCACACTACATAAGAATATTTGGATTCCACGGAAATATAGAATATTGGACACCGACACGCACGAAATAACAAAAAATGTATTTAAAATTTGGGACACCATTCACTTAAAGAATGAATGGAAATATAATTCACCACTATTAGCACTCACAGGATCGAATCTCTTCACCCCTGGGAGGGAAATATTTGAAATCCAAGGAATAGGTAACCCACGACTGAAAGATATCACTAGAAATGGCAAAATAAGAACACAAGTAGAAATAGAGGAAAGGAATGGATGGAAGATGAATGAATGGAATTATACTCAAATAAGGCACCTAGTAAGCACAATACCACACCCACTGAGAGATGAAACAAAATTAACTGCACTGGAAAAGCTATGTAGCAATGAAACACCATTAAAAAACGGAACATCAAAAATTTATAGTATACTGACAGATTTGGAAGCACAAGAAAGACCAGAATATATAAATCAATGGGAAAAAGAAATGAATTTAAAAATAGATAACCAAAAAGGGGAAAAAATGATAGAAATGGGATATAATAAGGCTTGGGACATGAAGACCATAGAAATGAATTATAAACTAGTATCAAGATGGTATATGACCCCAGTAAGAATACACAGATTCCATCAAGATAGAACCTCCTTGTGTTGGAGAAAATGTGGCCAAATAGCAACGATCACACACATATGGTGGGAATGCCCAATAATAATGGAGTACTGGAAGGAAGTGTTAAACAACATAAAGGAAATAACTGGAGAAGAAATAGAACAAAATATTTGGACTTGCCTCTTCCATATCAACAATAAACCTAAGAAACAATATAGAAAATCAATAATACCTAACCTCCTGAATGCGGCCAAGGCCTTAATTCCCAAGAATTGGCTAAAAAGTGGAAAACCAGACATTAGAAACTGGCTAAAGGAAATAGATTATCACTACAAAATGGAAGGAGGAGAGAAAGGGGATAATAGTAGATGGGAAAGTTGGAAAAACTACAAAGTCTCGGATATTTATTTAGATAGGATAAAAGAAAGAACAGGTGCAGAGCCAAGTGGATAAATAAATAACATAAAGGAACGGACCAGACACAGGGGAGGGGGAGGGGGGGGACGAGGGGGAGGGGGGGCGGGGGGAAATAAGAGGGACTGAGAGAGACTAAGATAATAATAGGGTTTATAATTATAGAAGGCGTTTTGTCGCCGGTTTTTAAAAATATTTAAGAATATCCTAGAAGGGAAAAATAATAAAGATGTGACGGAAACAATCCACAATGATGTGAAAAAGGAGAAGAGATAAAGTTTGACACATAAAGTTGAAATAATGTCTCTCGGAAAACTTTCGCTGAAGTGGATAAGAAAAAAGAAAAAAACAAAAAAAAACAAAAACTATAACATGTTCTGAAAATGATGCAACACTATCAATATAAACCATGCAAAGAATAGGCATACAAGTAAAGGGTCAATTCATTCAGAACTGATATTTCAGTTATTGGTAGGTGCTGGAGAGCAGTGGCGTAGCGTGGGTTGTCAGCACCCGGGGCAAGGCAAGTAATTTGCGCCCCCCCCCCCCCAACCTGCGGACTTTTAGCTATCCCTGAGTCCCTTCAAATACAATAGTACTGACCTACCTGATTCCTATACTGACCACTACACTGAGAACTGCACTGTCCACTACACTACATTGTCCACTACACTGACCACTATACTATACTGACCACTATACTATACTGACCACTATACTACACTGACCACTATATTACACTGACCACCATACTACACTACACTGTCCACTATACTACACTACACTGACCACCATACTACACTACACTGACCACCATACTACACTACACTTGACCACCATACTACACTACACTTGACCACCATACTACACTGTCCACTATACTGACCACCATACTACACTGACCACTATACTACACTGTCCACTATACTACATTATACTGACCACCATACTACACTGACCACCATACTGACCACTATACTACACTACACTGTCCACTATACTACACTACACTGTCCACTATACTACATTACACTGTCCACCATACTACACTACACTTGACCACCATACTACACTGTCCACTATACTACACTATACTGACCACCATACTACACTATACTGACCACCATACTACACTGTCCACCATACTACACTGACCACTATACTACATTATACTGACCACCATACTACACTGACCATCATACTACACTGACCACCATACTGACCACTATACTACACCACACTACACTACACTTGACCACCATACTACATTGTCCACTATACTACACTATACTGACCACCATACTACACTGTCCACTATACTACACTATACTGACCACCATACTACACTGTCCACTATACTACACTATACTGACCACTATACTGACCACCATACTACACTGTCCACTATACTACACTATACTGACCACCATACTACACTGTCCACTATACTGACCACCATACTACACTGACCACTATACTACACTGTCCACTATACTACATTATACTGACCACCATACTACACTGACCACCATACTACACTATACTGACCACCATACTACACTGACCACCATACTACACTATACTGACCACTATACTACACTGTCCTCCATACTACACTGTCCACCATACTACACTGACCACTACACTACACTACACTACACTGTCCACTATACTACACTATACTGACCACCATACTACACTGTCCACCATACTACACTGACCACCATACTACACTGACCACCATACTACACTGACCACTATACTACACTGACCACTATACTACACTACACTGACCACCATACTACACTGACCACCATACTACACTGACCACCATACTACACTGACCGCCATACTACACTGACCGCCATACTACACTGACCACCATACTACACTGTCCACTACACTGACCACTATACTACACTGTCCACCATACTACACTGACCACCATACTACACTGACCACCATACTACACTGACCACTACACTAACCACTACACTGTCCACTATACTACACTATACTGACCACCATACTACACTGTCCACTATACTACACTATACTGACCACCATACTACACTGACCACTACACTACCCACTACACTACACTGACCACTACACTAACCACTACACTACACTACACTGACCACCATACTACACTGGCCACTACACTATACTGTCCACTACACTATACTACACTATACTGTCCACTACACTATACTACACTATACTGTCCACTACACTACACTGTCCACCATACTACACTGTCCACCACACTAACCACTACACTGACCACTATACTACACTGACCACCATACTACACTGTCCACTATACTACACTGACCACCATACTACACTGACCACTATACTACACTGACCACCATACTACACTGACCACCATACTACACTGTCCACTACACTAACCACTACACTGTCCACTATACTGACCACCATACTACACTGTCCACTATACTACACTATACTGACCACCATACTACACTGACCACTACACTAACCACTACACTGTCCACTATACTACACTGACCACTACACTACACTATACTGACCACCATACTACACTGTCCACTATACTACACTGACCACCATACTACACTGTCCACTATACTACACTATACTGACCACCATACTACACTGACCACTACACTAACCACTACACTAACCACTACACTACACTGACCACTATACTATACTACACTAACCACTATACTCAGGC
Source organism: Lithobates septentrionalis (assembly GCA_037952835.1). NCBI lineage: Eukaryota > Metazoa > Chordata > Amphibia > Anura > Ranidae > Lithobates > Lithobates septentrionalis. The sequence continues at coordinate 1,084,348 of JBBDGP010000816.1, read as the reverse complement.
CCAGATTAAGAGCATCATGGGCCTGGTGCTAAGGATGTTGGTGGGCCTTTTTATGAAAATAAATAAAATTAAAACGCAAACAATTTTTTGTGAAATTTAAATTAAAGAGAGAGAGGGGGTGAGAGAGAGAGGGGGTGGAGAGGGAGGGAGAGAGAGAGAGAGAGAGAGAGAGAGAGAGAGAGAGAGAGAGAGAGGGGGGTGAGAAAAAGGGGAATAGAGAGAGGGTGAAAGAGAGAGAGGGTGGTAGGGGGTGAGAGAGAGAACAGGGTGAAAGAGAGGGGATGAGAGAGGGAGGGGGGTGGGAGTGAGGGGGTGGGTCTGTGGGGGGCACAGCATAGTACATTACACGGGAGGGGGGGTTATAGCACAGTACATCACATGGTTGGCACAACACATTACATGGTGGATACATGGATACAGCACATTTAATGGCGGGCACAGCACATTACGCGGTTGGCACTGCCCAATACAGCACATTACAAGGTAGGCACAGTACATTATATGGTGGGCACAGCACATGACATGGTTGGTACTGCACAACACATTTCATGGTGGGCACAGCTCATGCACACAGTGGGCACAGGACCTTATATGGTGGGCACAGCACATGACATGGCAGGCACAGCTGAGCACATTACATGGTGGGCACTGGACATTACAAGTGGGCACTGCACAGAACATTATATGGTGGGCACAACACATTATATAGTGGGTACTGCACATAGCATGGTGGGCACTGCACAGCACATGACAAGGTGGGCACTGCATGACACAGCACAGCACATTACATTGTGAGCACAGCACATAAAATGGTGGACACCACACATGACATGATGAGCCCTGCACACCACATTCCATTGTGGGTACTGCACGGCACATGCCATGGTGGACAATGTACAGCACATTACATGGTGAGTACAGCATATTACATGGTAGGCACTGCATGGTGCAGCACATGACATGGTGGGCACAACACAGCACATGACGTGGGCACTGCACAGCAATTTACATGATGGGCACTGCACATGACATGGTGGGCACTGCATGACACAGCACATTACATGGTGGGTACAGCGCATTACATGGTGGGCACTGCATGGCACAGCACATGACGTGGTGAGCACAGCGCATTACATGGTGGGCACTGAATGGCACATAACATTACATGGTGGGCACAACACATTACATGGTGGGCACTGCATGGCATAGCACGTTTCATGGTGGGAAATGCAACTGCACATTACATGCTAGGAACTGCACATGACATGGTGGGCACTGCAAGGCACATCATGACATAGTGGGCACTGCACATCACATGAAGGGCAATGCAATGCACAGCACATGACATTGTTCAGCACAGCGCATTACATGGTGGGCACTGCAACGTACAGCAAATGACATACTGGACACAGCACATTACATGGGGGGCACTGCAAGGCACATGACATGGTGGGCACAGCACATTACATAGTGGGCACTGCAATGCACATGACATGGTGGGCACAGCACATTACATAGGGGCACTGCAATGCACATGACAGGACATGGTGGGCACAGCACATTACATGGGAGGCACTGCAAGGCACATGACAGGACATGGTGGGCACAGCACATTACATGGGGGGCACTGCAAGGCACATGACATGACATGGTGGGCACAGCACATTACATGGGGGGCACTGCAAGGCACATGACATGACATGGTGGGCACAGAACATTACATGGGGACACTGCAAGGCACATGACATGGTGGGCACAGCACATTACATGGGGGGCACTGCAATGCACATGACATGGTGGGCACAGAACTTTACATAGTGGGCACTGCAATGCACATGACAGGACATGGTGGGCACAGAACATTACATGGGGGGCACTGCAAGGCACATGACATGACATGGTGGGCACAGCACATTACATGGGGGCACTGCAAGGCACGTGACATGACATGGTGGGCACAGCACATTACATGGGGGGCACTGCAAGGCACATGACATGACATGGTGGGCACAGAACATTACATGGGGACACTGCAAGGCACATGACATGGTGGGCACAGCACATTACATGGGGGGCACTGCAATGCACATGACATGGTGGGCACAGAACTTTGCATAGTGGGCACTGCAATGCACATGACAGGACATGGTGGGCACAGAACATTACATGCGGGGCACTGCAAGGCACATGACATGACATGGTGGGCACAGCACATTACATGGGGGCACTGTAAGGCACATGACATGGTGGGCACAGCACATTACATGGGGGGCACTGCAAGGCACATGACAGGACATGCGGGGCACTGCAATGTACATGACATGGTGGGCACAGCACTTTACATAGTGGGCACTGCAATGCACATGACAGGACATGGTGGGCACAGCACATTACATGGGGGGCACTGCAAGGCACATGACAGGACATGGTGGGCACAGCACAATACATGGGGGGCACTGCAAGGCACATGACATGGTGGGCACAGCACATTACATGGGGGGCACTGCAAGGCACATAACATGACATGGTGGGCACAGCACATTACATGGGGACACTGCAAGGCACATGACATGACATGGTGGGCACAGCACATTACATGGGGGGCACTGCAATGCACATGACATGGTGGGCACAGAACTTTACATAGTGGGCACTGCAATACACATGACAGGACATGGTGGGCACAGAAAATTACATGGGGGGCACTGCAAGGCACATGACATGACATGGTGGGCACAGCACATTACATGGGGGCACTGCAAGGCACATGACAGGACATGGTGGGCACAGCACATTACATAGTGGGCACTGCAATGCACATGACATGGTGGGCACAGCACATTACATAGTGGGCACTGCAATGCACATGACATGGTGGGCACAGCCCTTTACATAGGGGCACTGCAATGCACATGACAGGACATGGTGGGCACAGCACATTACATGGGGGGCACTGCAAGGCACATGACATGGTGGGCACAAGAGAGCACATTACATGGGGAAAGCAGCAGTCTGTCCTGCCTACAGTCTCTCTCGCCCCCCTCCCTCCCCCTCCCAGTAACATGACTCTCACTTACCTTCTTATCCTGGCTGCATCGATCCGGATGAGGAGCGGCGGCTCTTTCTTCTCTCCCCCTGCGCTCTGCTTGCTGCCATGTTCAGTATCCAGCGCCCTGTGATTGGGTGTATGGGGGTCATGTGCGGAGGCGGGGCGCCTCACATGACCCCCATACACCCAATCACAGGGCGCCGAACACTTAACATGGCGGCCGGAGCCCGGGGACACAAAATTAGAAATTAGGAGGAGGCAGCCAGTGACACACACTGGCGCCCCCCTAAATATCGCGCCCGGGGCCACGGCACTCCCTGCACCCCCCACGCTACGCCACTGCTGGAGAGTTAAACCATCTACCAGTTTCTCCTATCTTTTTGGCATTCTATTTATGGGATCTCTATGCTGAGGTTCCAGCTCTGCACCCTACTGTGTCCATTATTAGGGACTTCCACTGTCCCTGCAAGTTGTCCTGGATCTGCACACCTTTTGTGCCCATTATGAAGTATTCCCACCATCGCTGTTCTTAGTTCCCAGGTCTGTTCACCTGATGTGCTGGTTATGAGGGGTTCTTACTATATAAGAATCTTTCACTGTTTCAGTCAGTAGCAGCCCGTAATGCAGGGCGCAGGGACGCCACCCCCTAATCCATGCGTCCAGCCCCCTAATCTACATGCAGGGCGCCGGACGCATGGATTCCAATGGGGTTTTTTTTTTCCTTTTTTTAGAAGTGGACTCGGGGCAAAGAGCACTGTGCTACGAGCCTACCCTCTTGTGTGACAATAGCGAATTAATATTCGCTATTGTCTTCCTGATTCTCCTCCCGGCCAATCGGGAAGCGGGTCCTGAAACCCATCACCCGATTAGCTGAGAGGAGAAGTGATCCTATTGGCCGCCTAGGAGGAGGAGGGAGGAGATGCATGGCAGAAGCCACCATGATGCTGAGGAGGAGGAGACGTGGGGGAAGCCACCACCCAGAGTAAGCGATGCCCGCAACTTAGATGGGGTAACTGCTGGGCTGGTGAAGGGGGGGGGGGGGGGTGTGAATACTCCCTGTAAAGAATTAATTTTTTTAAAAAAAGCTTTACCTACCTGTGGAAAATACATTGTGAAATTTCTCCATAGGATACCTGACACTATGATGAACAATAGCCATTTCTGCTTTACTGGAACAGTACTTATCTAGGACATTTCAGGAGTGGAAGCCGTGTAGTATTGTATAGTATATACAGTATAGTATTGTATAGTATATACAGCAATCCTCCCGTGTGTTTCTTATTTTCTGATGTGTGTGATAATTATAATCTTTTAAAAACAAACTACTTCATTAGAATGTCACCCAATATTAGTACATTTTGACTAAAGTCATTACAATTTGATAGCAGAGATTCAGGTGACTGCATTGTAACCAATCCATAAGCAAAATTTAAAGTATATCTAAAACTAAAACTTTTTTTGTTCAGTTTTCGAAAGAGTAGGGAGAAAGGGCAGATTCTGTATGTCTTCAGATGGTGTGGCCTTTTCACTGCTTTGCCCTGCTAGCCCCATCCTACCTCTGCATGCAGATCCTTTGCATCTCCCTTTGGGCCTGCCTGACACTTTTTTTTTTTAAAGGGGATTGCATGAATTGAATAGCCTCTATGAAAATCGGTTAAAGGTGGCCAGAGGTGGTGCTTTGGTGCACATTACTTTACCACACAAGTGTGCATTGATGTGTTGCAAACAAATGGCAGCTTTGCCTGTGTCAGCAAAAAGTGTACACTGTGGAACTCAAAATAGAAAAAAGTCCTAGCAAAAGTAATATATACTTAATCTTAAAAGAATACCCCCTGAAACAATAAACCCTAAAAAGTTGGGTATACACAGTGAGGTTTTTTTTTTGTTGTTCAACCGAAAATGCCACAGACTCCTGAATCCATTAACCAGTTGCCAACCGCCGCACGCCGATGTACGTCGGCAGAGCGGCACGGGCAGGCAAAAAGGCTTACCTGTACGTCCTTGCCTGCCCGCGGGTGGGGGGTCCGATCGGACCCCCCCCCCGGTGCCTGCGGCGGTCGGCAAATCTCCCCCGGCGATCGGTGGTGAGGGGGAGGCCATCCATTCGTGGCCCCCCCCCTCGCGATCGCTCCCAGCCAATGGGATCATTTCCCTGCCTCTGTATTGTACACAGAGGCAGAGGAAATGATGTCATCTCTCCTCGGCTCGGTATTTTCCGTTCCGGGCCGAGGAGAGAAGACAGGAATGTGAGTGCACAACACTACACACACACAGTAGAACATGCCAGGCACACAAAACACCCCGATCCCCCCCCGATCGCCCCCCGATCCCCCCCAATCACCCCCCCCTGTCACAAACTGACACCAAGCAGGTTTTTTTTTTTTTTTTCTGATTACTGCATTGGTGTCAGTTTGTGACAGTTAGTGTGGTAGGGCAGATAGGGTTAGCCCCTTTTAGGTCTAGGGTACCCCCCTAACCCCCCCATATAAAGTTTTAACCCCTTGATCACCCCCCGTCACCAGTGTCGGCGGTGATATGCGTCGCCCCAGGCAGCGCCAGATTAGCGCCAGTACCGCTAACACCCACGCACGCAGCATACGCCTCCCTTAGTGGTATAGTATCTGAACGCATCAATATCTGATCCGATCAGATCTATACTAGCGTCCCCAGCAGTTTAGGGTTCCCAAAAACGCAGTGTTAGTGGGATCAGCCCAGATACCTGCTAGCACCTGCATTTTGCCCCTCCGCCCAGTCCAGCCCACCCAAGTGCAGTATCGATCGATCACTGTCACTTACAAAACACTAAACGCATAACTGCAGCGTTCACAGAGTCAGGCCTGATCCCTGCGATCGCTAACAGTTTTTTTTGGTAGCGTTTTGGTGAACTGGCAAGCACCAGCCCCAGGCAGCGTCAGGTTAGCGCCAGTACCGCTAACACCCACGCACGCACCGTACACCTCCCTTAGTGGTATAGTATCTGAACGGATCAATATCTGATCCGATCAGATCTATACTGGCGTCCCCAGCAGTTTAGGGTTCCCAAAAACGCAGTGTTAGCGGGATCAGCCCAGATACCTGCTAGCACCTGCGTTTTGCCCCTCCGTCCGGCCCAGCCCAGCCCACCCAAGTGCAGTATCGATCGATCACTGTCACTTACAAAACACTAAACGCATAACTGCAAAGTTCGCAGAGTGAGGCCTGATCCGAGCGATCGCTAACAGTTTTTTTGGTAGCGTTTTGGTGAACTGTTAAGCACCAGCGGCCTAGTACACCCCGGTCGTAGTCAAACCAGCACTGCAGTAACACTTGGTGACGTGGCGAGTCCCATAAGTGCAGTTCAAGCTGGTGAGGTGGCAAGCACAAGTAGTGTCCCGCTGCCACCAAAAAGACAAACACAGGCCCGTCGTGCCCATAATGCCCTTCCTGCTGCATTCGCCAATCCTAATTGGGAACCCACCGCTTCTGCAGCGCCCGTACTTCCCCCATTCACATCCCCAACCAAATGCAGTCGGCTGCATGAGAGGCATTTTCTTTATGTCCTCCCGAGTACCCCTACCCAACGAACCCCCCCAAAAAAGATGTTGTGTCTGCAGCAAGCGCGGATATAGGCGTGACACCCGCTATTATTGTCCCTCCTGTCCTGACAATCCTGGTCTTTGCATTGGTGAATGTTTTGAACGCTACCATGCACTAGTTGAGTATTAGCGTAGGGTACAGCATTGCACAGACTAGGCACACTTTCTCAGGGTCTCCCAAGATGCCATTGCATTTTGAGAGACCCGAACCTGGAACCGGTTACAGTTATAAAATTTACAGTTACAAAAAAAGTGTAAAAAAAATAAATAAATAAACACATACAAAAATATAAAATAGGAGACGCACCTGGTGGGGGGCAGGACGCTGGCACTGAGGAAGCCGTGGTTCGGTGCGTATTATCACTCGACTTATTCCTCGTACTCCCGGGGTGTCAGTGTCCTAATCCATAAGTCGGTGGGGTTTACACTGTTGGATCTCCATCTGGATCCAGATGGAAGATATGTAGCTATACATGCAATGTGTGATAGAGTGGAGTTACTCATAGTAGGGATATATATCCCCCCCCCTGCCACGGTGGAGATCCTTAAGAAAATCACTCTGATTTTGGCTCAGTACCCTTCAGCGGGGGTAATTATGGCAGGGGACTTTAACATGACCCCAGACCCAGACCTGGATAGAATGGGTGTGGGGCCATCCGGGGTGACCCCCTTGACACTATGGGCCGACAACTACGGATTTACAGATGTCTGGAGGATGAAGCATCCGGGTGAGAGGCAATACACATGCCACTCTGCGACGCATGCTTCCTTCTCTAGAATAGATCTGATATACTCCTCTGGTTCTATCCTCCCCAGAATACTTGAGGTAGATATTCTGCCTCGGGGTATTTCAGACCACGCTCCCCTCCTATTAAAATTACAGACAGACTCCCCTGTTGCCAACGCCCTTTGGCAACTCTCGGGGCTCTGGATTGCGGATGAGAGGGTGGTCCCCCTGGTGGAGGGCGAGTTGGGAGTCTACTGGGCGATCAATGAGGGTACAGTCTCTCCCCCTACGCTTTGGGATGCCTTTAAGGCCTACACTAGAGGACAATATCAGACGGCAATTGGGAGGGTCAGGAAAGATACCCAGTTGGCGTTAGAGGAAGCTGAAAAAAAGGTACTCCTTTTAGAAAAAGAATATGTACACACGAGAAACTTATTAACATATGATGCTATGCAATCCTTGCATAGAGAGATCTCTCTTTTGCGGATTGAGACCACTAGGAAACAGCTGCTGGCTCAATCGCAAAGGATCTTCGAGCAGGGAGAGAAGACGGGTAGAATGCTAGCCTGGTTGGCCAAGGAACGTTCACCTTCCATACATATAGCCCATATCAGGGATGACGAGGGCGTGACCCACTCGGACCCAGAGGATATGAATAGACAATTTACACAATACTATCAACGGTTATACACCTCTAGGGTCTCCTTTACTGAGGAAGATCTGTGTGCATTCTTAGATCGGATCGATTTTCCCCAACTGACCACAGAGGCTAGAAACAAATTAGAGGAACCAATTACTCTTAAAGAGGTTCAAGTAGCAGTGACATCTCTCCAGTCGGCAAAAACCCCAGGCCCTGACGGCCTACCTGCAGAATTTTATAAGGCAAACAAGGACCTTCTCAACCCTATCTTTCATAAACTGCTCCTCACAATGCTAAAAGAGGGCTCCCTCCCTCCCTCAATGTCGGAGGTGGTGATTGTAGTCATAGCTAAACCCAACAAAGACCCCACGTCGTGCTCATCCTATCGTCCCATATCACTTTTGAATGTGGATGCCAAAATAACTACCAAAATCCTAGCAAATAGACTTAACTCGGTTATTCTATCTATTATACATGGCGATCAGACAGGCTTTATGCCAGGTAAGGGCACGGACATAAACCTACGCAGACTATACACTAATATCTCACACGCAGAGAGGTCTCAGTCCCGGGGTGTAGTGGCCTCCTTAGATGCCGAGAAGGCCTTCGATTCAGTTGAATGGAGGTTCCTGTGGAGTGTGCTGCAGCGATTCAATTTTGGCCCCCGGTTCATCTCATGGATAAAACTGCTCTACACACACCCCACAGCTAGAGTCCGCACGAACGGGCTACTCTCTCCCCCGTTTTCTCTAGAGAGAGGGACCAGGCAGGGGTGCCCACTGTCCCCGGGTCTGTTTGCTCTAGCCATTGAGCCCTTAGCTATTTTGCTTAGAACGTCCCCGGAGGTTGGGGGTATAAAGGTTGGTCCGCTGACTGAGAAGCTTTCCCTGTATGCTGATGACGCGTTGCTGTACCTTCCAGATGCGTCGACATCGCTGTCAGCAGCTCTTGAAATCATTAACCAATATGGATCCTTCTCGGGCATTCGGATCAACTGGTCTAAATCCATCATATTTTCGCTGTCTCCGGCACTGCCGGATGTCGACCCTTCAAGTCCTCTGGTGTTGGTCTCTAAGTTCAGATACTTGGGGATTGAGATTCAGAGAGACCCACACATGTACCTAATAGACAATGTAGATCCAATCCTACACCAGCTTACTGCTCGATGTCAGGCCTGGAGATCCCTTCCGTTATCACCAGTAGGTAGGGTTAATCTGTTAAAGATGACGTTCCTCCCCAAATTCCTATATGTATTCCGCAATACCCCAGTCCCTATCCCCAAATCTTTTTTTGATAAGCTGGAACAGGTTGTTAGCTCGTTTGTGTGGGGGGGATCTGCCCCCAGAGTGGCAAGGACCACCCTCCAACTCCCCTTAACATTAGGAGGCCTGGCGCTCCCTTTTTTTCGGAAATACTACTGGGCGGCAGTAATAGTTACTGTCCGGTGGTGGTTCTCTCAGCCGAAATATAACCCCTCACTTAATCTTGAAGCAGCAATAATGGGATCATACTCAGCTCTGAGTAATCTGGTCTTCAGAGGGGTCAAGACACATAAAGATATGACAACCCCGATGCGAACGACGGTCGCAGTATGGGAACAGATGTCCAAAAAGATTGCAGGGCCTGATACTATCTCCCCTCACACACCGTTGTGGGGCAACCCTAAATTAAAGCATCTCCAAACAGTCCCAGAACCAGCCCTATGGGCGGGATATGGAATAAAAACAATACAGCAAGTGTGGTCTGGGGATGGAGTTATCCCATATGACACTCTTAAAACTGACTTCCAACTCCCCTCAAAAATGTTCTTTCGCTACCTACAACTGAGACACGCAGTGCGGGCCCAATATCCAGGCGGTATTACTTTGCGGTCACATGGGGTAGAAAGGCTTCTTATTTCTAAGCACTTAGACCGAACTTTGTCATCCCTATACAACCAAATTCTCACTGACGAACAGACTGGAGAGATGGGCCTGTACGATAAGTGGAAGGGGGACGTTCCGGACCTGGCACCAGATGATTGGGAAGAGGGTCTGCAGCAATATATTCCTCTTATGATCTCGGCAAGGGATAGATTCATCCAGCTCAAGTTTATTCATAGAGTATATTACACGCCACAGAGATTAGCTAGAATATACCCGACACAAACGGATAGATGCCCGAAATGTACGGGGGAGCTGGGTACGTTTATTCATGTTGTATGGGAATGCCCGCTTATACAAAAATTCTGGTCTGAGGTGGTTGAAGTGATTAATGCAGTAGGTAATCTAAATATTCAGAGAAATCCGATTATTCTACTCCTCGGGGTATGTGACAATGTTATACCTAGTGTGCACAAAAGACTATTTGTATTCTACGCCTCATTTTATGCCAGGAAGGCCATTCTCCTCAAGTGGAAGCAACCCGAACCCCCCACGGTAACTCAATGGAGGGGTATAGTAGATTCTGTTCTACCACTCTATAAAGCCACATATATCAACCGTAAATGCCCCAAGAAATTCTCCAAGATCTGGGGAGCCTGGACCAGGCAGTAGCAGGGTTCAGTAGCGCCCAGCCCAATTAGAATATCCGTCTCTTTCTTGGTGCCCTCCCTCTCCCCCCCCCCCCTTCCTCCCTTGGCCTTCCCCTTCCCCCCCCCCCTCTTTTTTCTTTCTTCCCCGGTCCTCTTCCTTTCCCGGTCCCCCCCCCTTCTCCCCTTTTCTCCCCCTCGCCCCCCCCTCCCTTCTCCCACTCCTTGATCACAGACCTATCAATACTTAATGAGGGAATGATTGACAAGTAGATAACATACTGACTATTTGCTGCTGGTTAAACTACTGTAGAAGAAAAAGCGGATAAACTGGTATAACTGGCACAACATCTCCTCCCTCCAGATAGGAGGATGCACAAGCAATAACGACACAGTAAACTGTATACTATGATCCTGCATTGTATCAGTAGGAACTATGTAATTATTTATAGAAATATAGCTGGAAATGTGTAGCAACGTTATATTCTTTATGTTCTTTGTAAATATGTTTGTATGATGAATAATCTCCGGCTGGAGACAAATAAAAACTTTTCTGTTAAAAAAAAAAAAAAAAATATAAAATAAAAATAAATAATTGTCGTTTTATTGTTCTCTCTCTCTCTATTCTCTCTATTGTTCTGCTCTTTTTTACTGTATTCTATTCTGCAATGTTTTATTGTTATTATGTTTTATCATGTTTGCTTTTCAGGTATGCAATTTTTTCTACTTTACCGTTTACTGTGCTTTGTTGTTAACCATTTTTTTGTCTTCAGGTACGCCATTCACGACTTTGAGTGGTTATACCAGAATGATGCCTGCAGGTTTAGGTATCATCTTGGTATCTTTCTTTTCAGCCAGCCGTCGGCTTTCATGTAAAAGCAATCCTAGCGGCTAATTAGCCTCTAGACTGCTTTTACAAGCCGTGGGAGGGAATGCCCCCCCCAACGTCTTCCGTGTTTTTCTCTGGCTCTCCTGTCTCAACAGGGAACCTGAAAATGCAGCCGGTGATTCAGCCAGCTAACCATAGAGCTGATCAGAGACCAGAGTGGCTCCAAACATCTCTATGGCCTAAGAAACCGGAAGCTACGAGCATTTTATGACTTAGATTTTGCCGGATGTAAACAGCGCCATTGGGAAATTGGGAAAGCATTTTATCACACCGATCTTGGTGTGGTCAGATGCTTTGAGGGCAGAGGAGAAATCTAGGGTCTAATAGACCCCAATTTTTTCAAAAAAGAGTACCTGTCACTACCTATTGCTATGATAGGGGATATTTACATTCCCTGAGATAACAATAAAAATGATTTAAAAAAAAATATGAAGGGAACAGTTTAAAAATAAGCTAAAAAAATAATAATAATAAAGAAAAAAAAAAAAAAAAGCACCCCTGTACCCCCTGCTCTCGCGCTAAGGCGAACGCAAGCGTCGGTCTGGCGTCAAATGTAAACAGCAATTGCACCATGCATTTGAGGTATCACCGCGAAGGTCAGATCGAGGGCAGTAATTTTAGCAGTAGACCTCCTCTGTAAATCTAAAGTGGTAACCTGTAAAGGCTTTTAAAGGCTTTTAAAAATGTATTTAGTTTGTCGCCACTGCACGTTTGTGCGCAATTTTAAAGCATGTCATGTTTGGCATCCATGTACTCGGCCTAAGATCATCTTTTTTATTTCATCAAACATTTGGGCAATATAGTGTGTTTTAGTGCATTAAAATTTAAAAAAGTGTGTTTTTTCCCCAAAAAATGCGTTTAAAAAATAGCTGCGCAAATACTGTGTGAAAAAAAAAATGAAACACCCACCATTTTAATCTTTAGGGCATTTGCTTTAAAAAAATATATAATGTTTGGGGGTTCAAAGTAATTTTCTTGCAAAAAAAAATTATTTTTTTATGTAATCAAAAAGTGTCAGAAAGGGCTTTGTCTTCAAGTGGTTAGAAGAGTGGGTGATGTGTGACATAAGCTTCTAGATGTTGTGCATAAAATGCCAGGACAGTTCAAAACCCCCCCAAATGACCCCATTTTGGAAAGTAGACACCCCAAGCTATTTGCTGAGAGGCATGTCGAGTCCATGGAATATTTTATATTGTGACACAAGTTGCGGGAAATAGACAATTTTTTATTTTTTTTATTTTTTTTTGCGCAAAGTTGTCACTAAATGATATATTGCTCAAACATGCCATGGGAATATGTGAAATTACACCCCAAAATACATTCTGTTGCTTCTCCTGAGTACGGGGATACCACATGTGTGGGACTTTTTGGGAGCCTAGCCGCGTATGGGACCCCGAAACCAAGCACCGCCTTCAGGCTTTCTAAGGCCGTAAATTTTTGATTTCACTCTTCACTGCCTATCACAGTTTCGGAGGCCATGGAATGCCCAGCTGGCAAAAAAAACCCCCAAATGACCCCATTTTGGAAAGTAGACACCCCAAGCTATTTGCTGAGAGGTATAGTGAGTATTTTGCAGACTTTTTGTCACAAAGTTTTGAAAATTGAAAAAAGAAAAAAAATTTTTTTTTTTCTCGTCTTTCTTTATTTTCAAAAACAAATGAGAGCTGCAAAATACTCACCATGCCTCTCAGCAAATAGCTTGGGGTGTCTACTTTCCAAAATGGGGTCATTTGGGGGGGGTTTATGCCATCTGGGCATTTTATGGCCTTCAAAACTGTGATAGGTAGTGAGGAGTAAAATCAAAAATGTACGCCCTTAGAAATCCCGAAGGCAGTGATTGGTTTTCGGGGCCCCGTACGCGGCTAGGCTCCCAAAAAGTCCCACACATGTGGTATCCCCATACTCAGGAGAAGCAGCTAAATGTATTTTGGGGTGCAATTCCACAAATGCCCATGGCCTGTGTGAGCAATATATCATTCAATGACAACTTTTTGTAATTTTTTTTTTTTGTCATTATTCAATCACTTGGGACAACAAAAATAAATATTCAATGGGCTCAACATGCCTCTCAGCAATTTCCTTGGGGTGTCTACTTTCCAAAATGGGGTCATTTGTGGGGGTTTTGTACTGCCCTGCCATTTTAGCACCTCAAGAAACGACATAGGCAGTCATAAATTAAAGGCTGTGTAAATTCCAGAAAATGTACCCTAGTTTGTAGGCGCTATAACTTTTGCGCAAACCAATAAATATACACTTATTGACATTTTTTTTACCAAAGTCATGTGTCCGAATACATTTTGGCCTAAATGTATGACTAAAATTGAGTTTATTGGATTTTTTTTAGAACAAAAAGTAGAAAATATCATTTTTTTTCAAAATTTTCGGTCTTTTTCCGTGTATAGCGCAAAAAATAAAAATGGCAGAGGTGATCAAATATCATCAAAAGAAAGCTCTATTTGTGGGAAGAAAAGGACGCAAATTTCGTTTGGGTACAGCATTGCATGACCGCGCAATTAGCAGTTAAAGCGACGCAGTGCCAAATTGTAAAAAGTGCTCTGGTCAGGAAGGGGGTAAATCCTTCCGGGGCTGAAGTAGTTAAACCCCAACTATATAGTTACATACTCGGTAAGGCTGAAAAAAGACAGTCCATCCAGTTCAACCTGTCTGTGTATGTGTTTATGTTAATAGTAAATTGTGTATCCCTGTATGTTGCGATGGTTTAGATGCTCATCTAATAGTTTTTTTAAAACTATCAACACTCACTGCTGATACCACTGCTCGTGGAAGATAATTCCACATCCTTACCGCTGACAGTAAAGACCCCTATACTCAGATTAAAGTTAAACTGCTTCTCTTCCAATTTCAGTGAATGGCAGCATGGCATTTTAAACTCCCTATTACTGAAAAGTTTTTTTGCTAAGGTCACCAGTAAGGTATTTGTATATCGCTACTATATCCTCTTCCAAGCGTCTCTTCTCCAGAGATAATAAGTTCAATGCATTGTATTGTACTCGCTATTTATCATCACCCTTTGGACCCTCCCCTGTAGCCAGTTTTCAATCCAGGTACATACCCTATGGTCTATGCCAAAAGACCTCAGTTTGTAAAGTAAACATTTGTGGTGAACTGTATCAAATGCCTTTGCAAAATCCAGATACACCAAATCCACAGGCCTTCCTTTATCTAGATGGCAGCTCACTTCCTCGTAGAATATTAATAAATTGGTCTGGCAAGAACAATCCTTCATGAATCCATGCTGATTACTGCAAATGATACTGTTTTCATTAGCAAAATCTTGGATATAATCCCTTATTATCCCCTCCAGTAGCTTACAGACTATTGATGTCAAGCTGACTAGCCTGTAGTTTCCAGGGACATATCTCGGCCCTTTTTTAAATATTGGTACCACGTTGGCTTTTCTTCAATCAGCTGGTACCATTCCAGTCAATAAACTGTCCATAAAAATTAGGAATAATAGTCTAGCTATCACCTGACTGAGTTTCTTAAGGACCCTCGGGTGTAAGCCTTCTGGTCCTGGTGATTTATTTATGTTAAAGAGGTATTCCGCCTGTTTTTTTTTTTTTTTTTTAAGTCAGCAGCTACAAACACTGTAGTTGCTGACTTTTAATAAGGACACTGTCCAGCGAGCCCGCGATATCGCCCCCCCCCCCCCCCCCCCGAGGCCGATCCGTCCATCGGATCGGCTGCCGGCACCGCCATCCTAACTAAGGGAAACAGGCAGTGGAGCCTT
The DNA here is from genome assembly GCA_037952835.1 of Lithobates septentrionalis. Taxonomy (NCBI): domain Eukaryota; kingdom Metazoa; phylum Chordata; class Amphibia; order Anura; family Ranidae; genus Lithobates; species Lithobates septentrionalis. The sequence continues at coordinate 1,069,208 of JBBDGP010000816.1, read as the reverse complement.
GCAGGTTCACTGCCCGTTTCCTACTGTACATGCGCGAGCCACGCGGCGCTTTGTGAATGGCACCATTTTTTCCTGGGACACACACATGTGCCAGAAGACAACGGGGCCACTCGCCGAGGAGGAGGAATTGAAGAAACAGCGCCGCGGAATAGGAAGAGGGAGATTAGCAACTAGCAACAGGGGTTTCTGGTGAGTAAAACATTTTTTTTTTTTCAAAGGTTTTTTTTTTTATATATTTTTTAAGAATATTAATGTAATTTTTTTTTCTAGGGTGGCCCTCCACTTTAAGTTTTTCAAGTCTATTTCTGATACTGGCTTCTGTTAGCTATGAGGGTACATTCGGTGACGGGTTATTAACATTACAGTCTTGGTTGCTATATCCCCCTTTTTTCTTTGTGAAAACTGCTTTCTCTTTGTCTTTAGTAACCAAATTCCCTTCATCATCCTTTATGGGACCAATATGCTCTGGCCTCACTTTCTTACTGTTAACATATTTAAACAATTTCTTGAGATTTTTTTTACTCTCCTCTGCTATGTGCCTTTCGTGGTCTATTTTAGCTGCCCCGATTATGCTCTTACATTTCTTATTACATTCCTTTAGTGTTGGAATGCTGACAATGACCCCTCAGCCTTTTATTATTTTCCTCCTTTTCGAGATGGATCATATATCCATTAAACCCCAACTATAGTTTTTTTTTTTTTTAACTAGCAGGTAAAAATACATATACTGTACGGTGCAAACATTTTAGGCAGGTGTAAAGAAATGCTGTTAAGTAAGAATTCTTTCAAAAATATATTTTTTTAATTGTTTTTTTTAATCAATTTACAAAATGCAAAACTAGCTGTAGCACCCTCTACCATAGATAGGTGCTAGCATAGGATTTTTTTGCTAGAGAAACTGTCAGCACAGGTAAATTTAGGCAGGCCTATGCTTTGAGCTAGGCCTGTCTGTTTTGATCTGAGGGCAGGGAGTGGTTAGTGTAGCAGTGGGTGTGACCATCTGTGCTCTAGTTCTGAGGCGCCTCCCCTGCTTCCAGGGAGAATGTTCTGGAAGAGAAGCAGGGCCTAGAACTGGAGTGGCAGGCAGCTCATGTGGGAGCCCTGAAAAAATCCCCAACTGGTATTGGCAGGGAGGGGGCCTCCTATATAAGCTTGGGTAATAGGCCACTGGGAGGAGTTGTCGACTGGGAGAAGTGGAGAATGGAGTACTAGACAGCAGCAGGAGGTCAACCCCATCTGGGGAAGGGGGGTGCGCCGATCGCAGGAGGAGGCCCGGGAGAGCTGTGAGGGAACTTCACCTTTACATGGTCATTGGTGAAGTCCGCATCATTACATGGTCGTTGATGAGGAATTCCTGGAGCAGAGGGGCAGGAGAAACTGTCCGGTTAAGGTCTCCATCATGGACTCAGGGCAGAGAAAGGTCAGTGAGTGTACAACAGTGGAGGGCTGGATGTGGAGACATGCCAGGAAGTCTGTGAAGGAACTTCACCTTTACATGGTCATTGGTGAAGTCCTTATCATTACATGATCATGATAAGAAGTCCTGGATCAGAGGAGAGTCTGTGGGTAATAGTGTCAAATTGATGTGGCCCGAGGGCACAGGATTTGCAAGCTGGGCTAGCTGGGAACAGTGGTCCACCATTCAGCACACGTTATTAACCTACTAGGCCTCCGAGGAGAGGTACTGCGGGACTCTGGCCCAGTAGCAGCAATAACTCAGAGTCAGCATTAGAGACTATTCAGAGTGGGTTTTTTTGCATACAGAAGAAGATGTGACAACAAATTAATGTGCTACAGTTAGGGATGAGCTTCGTGTTCGAGTCGAACCCATGTTCGACTCGAACATCGGCTGTTCGACCGTCCGTCGAATTGCGAACGATATGGGCCGTTCGCGCCAAATTCGTGTGGCGCGTCACGGCCCATAATTCACTGCGGCATCGCAGTGCATTGCTGGCTGATGATTGGCCAAGCATGCACTATGACCCGCATGCTTGGCCAATCACAGCGCCGTCAGTAGAGAGAGCTGTAATTGGCCAAAGCCAGGGTGGCTTTGGCCAATTATGGCTCAGGGGATTTAGTACACACCCCACACTATATAAGGCCGCCTGCACGGCGGCCCTGTGTAGTGTGTGTTCCGGTGTGCTGAGAGATAGAGAGAGAGAGAGACAGTGTCATTTGATTTGAGTTAGATAGATTAGGCAGAACAGTCAGTCAGTTAGCTGCACTTACAGTGTATTGTGTATATATATGCATCCCAGGTGTTGCATATATATATATACACTGTATTCAGTTTAGCTAGATCCGTTCCTGTTATCTTCTATCTAGACTATTTAGTGCAGTGTGTCCTGCTCACAGTGTTCAGCTAGATCCGTTCCTGCTATTTACATTCAGTGCAGTGCGTCCTGCTCACAGTGTTCAGCTAGATCCGTTCCTGCTATTTACATTCAGTGCAGTGCGTCCTGCTCACAGTGTTCAGCTAGATCCGTTCCTGCTATTTACATTCAGTGCAGTGCGTCCTGCTCACAGTGTTCAGCTAGATCCGTTCCTGCTATTTACATTCAGTGCAGTGCGTCCTGCTCACAGTGTTCAGCTAGATCCGTTCCTGCTATTTACATTCAGTGCAGTGCGTCCTGCTCACAGTGTTCAGCTAGATCCGTTCCTGCTATTTACATTCAGTGCAGTGCGTCCTGCTCACAGTGTTCAGCTAGATCCGTTCCTGCTATTTACATTCAGTGCAGTGCGTCCTGCTCACAGTGTTCAGCTAGATCCGTTCCTGCTATTTACATTCAGTGCAGTGCGTCCTGCTCACAGTGTTCAGCTAGATCCGTTCCTGCTATTTACATTCAGTGCAGTGCGTCCTGCTCACAGTGTTCAGCTAGATCCGTTCCTGCTATTTACATTCAGTGCAGTGCGTCCTGCTCACAGTGTTCAGCTAGATCCGTTCCTGCTATTTACATTCAGTGCAGTGCGTCCTGCTCACAGTGTTCAGCTAGATCCGTTCCTGCTATTTACATTCAGTGCAGTGCGTCCTGCTCACAGTGTTCAGCTAGATCCGTTCCTGCTATTTACATTCAGTGCAGTGCGTCCTGCTCACAGTGTTCAGCTAGATCCGTTCCTGCTATTTACATTCAGTGCAGTGCGTCCTGCTCACAGTGTTCAGCTAGATCCGTTCCTGCTATTTACATTCAGTGCAGTGCGTCCTGCTCACAGTGTTCAGCTAGATCCGTTCCTGCTATTTACATTCAGTGCAGTGCGTCCTGCTCACAGTGTTCAGCTAGATCCGTTCCTGCTATTTACATTCAGTGCAGTGCGTCCTGCTCACAGTGTTCAGCTAGATCCGTTCCTGCTATTTACATTCAGTGCAGTGCGTCCTGCTCACAGTGTTCAGCTAGATCCGTTCCTGCTATTTACATTCAGTGCAGTGCGTCCTGCTCACAGTGTTCAGCTAGATCCGTTCCTGTTATCTTCCTACTGACAGGCAGGCTTGTCTGGTTACAGTATATAAAGCTACCTGAAGAAAATTACAGGTGTTCTTTTTGATCCTATTAGTACCACGGTCAGGCAGCTAGACTATTTACATTTAGTACAGTGTGTCCTGCTCACAGTGTTCAGCTAGATCCGTTCCTGTTATCTTCCTACTGACAGGCAGGCTTGTCTGGTTACAGTATATAAAGCTACCTGAAGAAAATTACAGGTGTTCTATCCCAGCTTAGTGCAGCTACAGGCCATTAGTATGTCTGGAAGGCCAAGAAGGAGAGGCAGACAGTCACAAGCCAATAAGAGAGGGCAAGCAGGCTCTGTGTCTAGTGCTGGTCGTGGAGACGGTGCATCCTCATCAGCACGTGGCCATGGGACACGCTTGGCCTTTTTTTCGGCAGCTGGCCGTGTTGAGCCGCAACATGCGGAAGACTTGGTCGAGTGGATGACCAAGCCGTCCTCATCCTCCTCATCCTCTCTCACCCATGCCCAGGGTGCTTTGTCTGGCAAAGCAGCGGCCTCTTCCCTCAGCTCAATGTCATCAGTGACTCCTTCCCTAGCTCCACCATGTCCTCATGAGGATTCCCTCGAACTGTTTGACCACAGTGTTGGGTACATGCTCCAGGAGGATGCCCAGCGTTTGGAAGGCTCTGATGATGATACTGAGCTCGATGAAGGCAGTAACATGAGCACGGACAGAGGGGGTGCCCAAGAAGGACAGCAATCTGGCAGTCATGCTCCCCCTGCTGCAGCATACTGCCAGGTTTGCTCCAGTGATGAGGAGGGAGGGGATGATGAGGTCACTGACTCAACGTGGGTGCCTGATAGGAGAGAGGAGGAGGAGGAGGAGGAGGAGGCGGCACATCACCAACGAGGCAGGATGCCCTCCAGGGGCCAGCCTAAGGGCAGCACATTGACTGCATCACACCCCAAAGCTCCACATGTGCAGGGCGCTGCAGTCTCTGCGCGTTATTCAAAAAGTTCTTTGGTGTGGGCCTTTTTTGAGACGAGTGCATCAGATCGCACCGCTGCTATTTGCAACATATGTCTCAAGCGTATCTCACGTGGCCAAAACATCTCCCGCTTGGGTACCACATGCTTGACCAGACATATGTTGACCTGCCATGCAGTTCGTTGGCAAGCGTATCTGAAAGACCCACACCAAAGAACAAAGAGGATCTCTCCTTGCTCCTCATCAGCTGAGATTTCCAACCCCACTAGACCTTCAGTCCTCTCTGAGACCTGCAGTGAGAGGAATGAAGGTGTAGAATTAGGTGTGTCACAGCCAAGTACTTGTGGGCAATCTGCTTTTGGTACACCGACGTCAGATTGTACCAGGCAAATTTCCCTGCCCCAGCTGCTGCACCGCCGAAAGAAGTTTGCTCCCAGCCATCCACATGCCCAGCGGTTGAATGCTAGCTTGGCAAAATTGCTAGCACTTCAACTGCTGCCTTTTCAGTTGGTAGACTCTGCCCCCTTCCGTGAGTTTGTGGAATGTGCGGTTCCTCAGTGGCAGGTACCCAAACGCCACTTTTTCTCACGGAAGGCGATTCCGGCTCTCTACCGGCATGTGGAAGGCAATGTCCATGCCTCGCTGGACAGGGCGGTCAGCGGTAAGGTGCATATTACCGCTGACTCATGGTCCAGCAGGCATGGACAGGGACGTTACTTAAGTTTCACGGCGCATTGGGTGACTCTGCTGGCAGCTGGGAAGGATGCAGGACAAGGTGCAGTAGTGTTGGAGGTTGTTCCGCCACCACGCCTCCAAAATGCTGATTGTGACACACCTCTCTCCTCCACCCCCTCCTCTTCTTCTTCCTCCATGGCCTCTTCCTCGGAACCAGCGGTGCTCCGTAGGCGTTCAAGGGGCTACGCAAGTACGCAGGCCAAAAGATGCCATGCGGTGCTTGAGCTGGTGTGCTTGGGGGACAGGAGCCACACTGGGGCAGAGGTTCTGTCAGCTCTGCAGGGGCAGGTTCAGAGGTGGTTGACGCCACGCCAACTTAAGGCAGGAATGGTGGTTTGCGACAATGGCACCAACCTCCTCTCTGCCCTCTGACAGGGACAACTGACCCATGTGCCCTGTTTGGCTCACGTCCTTAACTTGGTGGTGCAGCGGTTCTTGGGCAGGTACCCGGGCTTACAGGATGTCCTGAGGCAGGCCAGGAAAGTCTGTGTGCATTTCCGCCGGTCATATAATGCCAGTGCTCGGCTGACGGACCTCCAAAAGGAGTTTAACCTGCCCAAGAACCGCCTAATCTGTGACATGCCCACCAGGTGGAACTCGACGTTGGCCATGCTGCAGCGGCTGCACACGCAGCAGAGGGCCATCAATGAGTACCTGTGCGACTATGGCACCAGGACAGGGTCAGGGGACCTTGGTTTTTTTTCCCCACGCCAGTGGGCCATGATCAGGGATGCATGCACTGTCCTGTCACCATTCGAGGAGGCCACGAGGATGGTGAGCACTGACAGTGCATGCATCAGTGACACTGTCCCCCTTGTCCACCTGTTGGAGCACACGCTGCGTGGAATAATGGACAGGGCACTTGAGGCAGAACAGAGGCAGGAAGAGGAGGACTTCCTTAGCTCTCAAGGCCCCCTTTATCCAGACAGTGTTCCTGCGTGCCCGCCGATCACACAGGAAGAGGACGAGGAGGAGGAGGAGGAGGAGGAGGAAGATTGTGTCAGTATGGAGGTGGAGCCTGGCACTCAGCATCAGCAGTCTTTAAGGGATCAGTCCCAAGGAACACATGGACTTGTACGTGGCTGGGAGGAGGTGGCTGCGGACGTTGTTGTCCTTAGTGACCCAGAGGACTCCGGACCGAATGCCTCAGCAAACCTACGCTGCATGGCCTCCCTGATCCTGCAAAGCCTGCGTAAGGATCCTCGTATTCGTGGTATCAAGGAGAAGGACCAATACTGGCTGGCAACCCTCCTTGATCCACGTTACAAGGGTAAGGTTGCGGACCTTATCTTGCCATCGCAGAGGGAGCAGAGGATGAAACATCTTCGGGAGGCCTTGCAGAAAGGTCTGTGCAACGCGTTCCCAGAGACTGGGAGGTTACAAACTCCTGTTTCTGGACAACGTGTTGCTGAGGCTTCGGTCAGTCAAAGAAGGAGCGGTGGAGAAGGTGGCCGTCTGACCGATGCGTTCAGACAATTTTTTGGTCCGCAGCCCCAAGGTATGATCGGTTCCAGCAACCATCGCCAGCGTCTGTTTTACATGGTGCAGGAATACCTAGGGGCAAGATCAGACTTGGACACCTTTCCCACCGAAAATCCTCTGGGTTACTGGGTCTTGAGGATGGATCACTGGCCAGAGCTTGCACAGTATGCAATTGAGCTACTGGCCTGTCCTGCATCCAGCGTTCTTTCGGAACGTACATTCAGTGCTGCTGGAGGCGTGGTAACCGATCACAGGGTGCGTCTGTCCACTGACTCGGTCGATCGGCTGACCTTCATAAAAATGAATCAGTCTTGGATCACCACCAGCTACCAAGCACCTGATGCTGATGTAACTGAATAATTTTTTTCAGATCCCTTCAAAGACTGCCTATGCTGATGCTGAGTGATTATCCCTGAGTAATTATCCTCTTCCTCCTCAATCATCACGCTGATAGCTTGTAAGAACATTTTTGGTTCTGGGCGCCACCACCAGTGCCTAAGGCACAATTTTTCAGCCCCTGTATAACAGGGGCGTGTAATTACAATTTTTGATGTAATACTTTGCAGCACGGCTCGTTCCTGCATTCCAACTAGAGTGTCTGTGAGGGGTTGCAGTGTTGTGGCACCAGCACCAGTGCCTAAGGCCCAATTTTTCTGCCCCTGTCTAACAGGGGCGTGTAATTACAATTTTTGATGCAATACTTTGCAGCAGTGCTCGTTCCTGCGTTCCAACTAGAGTGTCTGTGAGGGGTTGCAGTGTTGTGGCACCAGCACCAGTGCCTAAGGCCCAATTTTTCTGCCCCTGTCTAACAGGGGCGTGTAATTACAATTTTTGATGCAATACTTTGCAGCAGTGCTCGTTCCTGCGTTCCAACTAGAGTGTCTGTGAGGGGTTGCAGTGTTGTGGCACCAGCACCAGTGCCTAAGGCCCAATTTTTCTGCCCCTGTCTAACAGGGGCGTGTAATTACAATTTTTGATGCAATACTTTGCAGCAGTGCTCGTTCCTGCGTTCCAACTAGAGTGTCTGTGAGGGGTTGCAGTGTTGTGGCACCAGCACCAGTGCCTAAGGCCCAATTTTTCTGCCCCTGTCTAACAGGGGCGTGTAATTACAATTTTTGATGCAATACTTTGCAGCAGTGCTCGTTCCTGCGTTCCAACTAGAGTGTCTGTGAGGGGTTGCAGTGTTGTGGCACCAGCACCAGTGCCTAAGGCCCAATTTTTCTGCCCCTGTCTAACAGGGGCGTGTAATTACAATTTTTGATGCAATACTTTGCAGCAGTGCTCGTTCCTGCGTTCCAACTAGAGTGTCTGTGAGGGGTTGCAGTGTTGTGGCACCAGCACCAGTGCCTAAGGCCCAATTTTTCTGCCCCTGTCTAACAGGGGCGTGTAATTACAATTTTTGATGCAATACTTTGCAGCAGTGCTCGTTCCTGCGTTCCAACTAGAGTGTCTGTGAGGGGTTGCAGTGTTGTGGCACCAGCACCAGTGCCTAAGGCCTAATTTTTCAGCTCCTGTTCAACAGGGGCATGTAATTACAATTCTTGATCTAATATTTCACAGCAGGGCCCTGTGAGGGCTTACAGTGTTTTGGCCACAGCAACACCTAAGGCCCAAATTTCTGCTGAGTATATAGGGCAGGACCCTACTTTCAAACATCTAACTTACAAACGACTCCTACTTGCAAACGGAAGGAGACAACAGGAAGTGAGATGAAATCTACCCATAGGAAGGGAAATTCTCTCATGTAAGAGTTAATATGGGAAAACAATTTCTCCTTTCCACTGATGCTTTCCAATCCTTGTTCCACAAAAAAACCCAAATTTTCAAAAAACATTTTTCATTGGGACAAAAAAGTGAGGTGAAATCTTCTGAAGAGGAGGAAAGACGCAAAACAAATGTCACAGGGGTGATAACCCTTCCCTATGTTTTCCAAAAAGCTTAGAAAAGATTTTTTGGCTGGAGCTAAACACATTAAAAATGTTCAAAATTACAAAGAGATTCTACTTAACAACAAACCTACAGTCCCTGTCTTGTTTGCACCGCCTGTATACTGCTGTTCAGAGTATATAGGGACCTTTCCTTATTTTAATTTGGGTGCGGGGTTCCCCTTAATATCCATACAAGACCCAAAGGGCCTGGTAATGGACTGGGGGGTACCCATGCCGTTTGTCTCACTGATTTTCATCCATATTGCCAGGACCCGACATGACATTAAACCCGCAAGCAGTTTTAAATGAGATTTTTTCCTTTAAAAATGACATTTGGTGCAGGGACTGTTCTAAACATGGGAAACACGCGTCACTTTACAGGCATACTATAGACACCCCCCAGGTACGATATTTAAAGGAATATTTCACTTTTTTTTTTTTACTTTAAGCATCATTAAAATCACTGCTCCCGAAAAAACGGCCGTTTTTAAAAGTTTTTTTTGCATTGATACATGTCCCCTGGGGTAGGACCCGGGTCCCCAAACCCTTTTTAGGACAATACCATGCAAATTAGCCTTTAAAATGAGCACTTTTGATTTCGAACGTTCGAGTCCCATAGACGTCAATGGGGTTCTAACGTTCGTGCGAACTTGCGGTCCGTTCGCGGGTTCTGGTGCGAACCGAACCGGGGGGTGTTCGGCTCATCCCTAGCTACAGTATAAGTTTGTGCAGGAAGAGAGGATTTCTGGAAACTTCACCCTTACACAGTCCTTTTCTTTACACAGTAACTGATGAGGAATTTCTGGGAGCAATAGTCTGCAGGAGTTACACAGAGGAGGACCAATAGTCTGCATTATGATGCAGGGAAGAGACTAGCTGTTACACATGCGCATCATTCCTTCAGGCTCAAACTAAGTTCTAAGCTATAAAGTCTTTAAATATGATGGCAAAGTGATCTGATCTATGGGCATCCCATATACCCCTTTCCCCCACCCCAAGGTATACCCCCAATAAACAAAAACAAAACAAAGAAAAAGACTGTTCATTGTCTCAGATGTGATATATGAAGGTCTGGCAACAGGGTGACATGGTGGATGTTTGTTAGTCAGCTATCTGATGTTATGCATCAGCTATCTGATGTTAACACTTACCAAAAACTTAAAGCTGATCCTACGTCTTCTTTCAAAAAAGCACTGCCTTCTCTTCTGTATAGTGCAGTCCATGCGGGTCTGTTTTCTCCAAAAGAGAAAGAACTGTTTATTCCCGAATGCCCCATCATGCCGATATTCCATCATTTGCCTAAGGTCCACAAGGGGTTAAATCCCCTTTTGGGTAGGCCGATAGTCGCAGGAATAGGGTCGCTCAATGAACGACTTGGAGAATGGGTGGATAGCCAGTTATAACCCCTAGTCTGTAACCTTCCTGGGTTTTTAAGAGACACTAAACATAATAAATTACAGGATTTTTCATGGAAGGACAACTACAGGTTGATTAGTTGTGATGTGGCAAACCTGTACTCCAGTATTCCACATAATCTGGGTATATAGGCTTCCGCATGGTTTCTGAAAGAGTCAGGCCAATTCTCAGTATTGCTCCAAGAATTCATTTTACTAGCCTTAGACTATCTGCTAACACACAATTTCTTTATGAAGAGAGAAAAAGAGAAGAAGTTTGTGGGACTTTGAATGAGGTAACAGGGGTCGTTCAAATCCCCTCCTCCATCCCAATTTGGCACATAAAAAATGGAAGAACAAAAGGTGGGACTTTGCATGAAGCACACGGAGGCAAGAAAAATTCATTTAACATAAAAACAATTTTTAATTTGATTTCAAATTGCCATAGAATTTTTTATTTATTTAACTCATTGCATTATGCCAAATATCAAAGTATATACAGTCCATGAGAACCACACAATTCATTTTCGTTAACACTTCAACAAGGAGTTATTACATGTTATGCAAAAACACAGAATAATTGATGCATGATTATACACATAGTAAAGAATACCTGTTACAGGTCATTGACGCACTGAAGCGTAGCTTAAAACAGGTAAAGGAAGAAAATCATTGTATACAAAAGAGAAAATACCTGTTACAGGTTATTAACGCACTAAAGCGTAGCTTAAAACAGGTAAAGGAGGGAATAGTTATACACATAATAGGGTATACCTGTTACAGGTTATTAACGCACTAAAGCGTAGCTTAAAACAGGAAAAAAAATTAAAAACATGAAATAGGAACAGCCATAAAGAATTCATGAATATATACAACTCGGTAGTTCTTAGCTCTACGCGTTTCGAGGCCTTATAGCCACTCGTCAGAAGCAATACCGTGTATGTCATCTAGGATAAGAAAAAAAGTCATAATAAGATAGTCTAAAGGGATCATGTGGGCAAATACACAATATGGGAGAACCCCCCACATGGCTATTCAACCCACATACATACTGGTGAATCTGCACAATGGTAGTGCGGCCATGGAAAGTCCCAGGCCTGCCAGAAGCGCCCCTGCCAGGAGCCGAGGGGGCGTGAGGGGCGCCAGCAACCCACACAAGCTGCACCCTGAGTGGGCCATGTGTAGAATAGCACCAAAGAAGGTTAGATGGTGTGACCCCAAGAATGGGGATCCTAAATAAAAAAGTGACGCAAAAATATATATAAAATGATAAAATGTATGAATTATAATAAATATAAAATAAAGAAGAAGTGAAATGTGGGTAGTGTAAAAATGAATATGGAAAGTAAGTGCAAGAGTGAGGGAAGAGTGACAAGGAAAAAAGGAATAAAGGGATGAAAAAACAATGGTGAGTTTGAAATGAAAAAAAGTTTGATTACCTATGGATAAGTGAGAGAGAGATAAGATCTCGTGATGCATGATGTCAAACGAAATTTATGTTTGACAGGGGCTATTACCTCCAAAAATGCGGGGCCTCCATGGGGGTGAAATTTTCGCAATCATTTGCCAACCTATATAAGGACCCGCATCTTTGGACGTGATAGCCCCCGCCGTTTGGACACAGTATTCTTTTGTAGCTACATTGATGATCTGCTGTTTATTACATCTGATGAGAAAGCCGAGTTAGATCTATGGCTTTCATATCTAAATGACAACAATTTAAATTTGAGATTTACTGGCGATCTACAAGTAGCAGAAGAAGGTGGATAAAATCAGCGCATATATGCAAAATAAAACGAAAAAGCAGCTGTACACCAGGGCCAACACAATCAAATCCCTTAAGCGAAATATACAAAGTAAGGTGCAGCGCTCAAATAATAAACTAAAAAAAGGAAATATAACAAATATAACAACAATAAGAACAGTCCTGTAGTAATAATAAAATGTCCAATATTGATAATTGGTGAGTCTCCTCCACACGTGACAGCACGCCAAAATAAGGTGACTGATAAGTAGTGCCCAACACCGGTATACAGAGTGGCCTCTCACCTGATTAACAGGTTAATCATGCATTCCCAGAATGGGTCAATCAAAACGAAATCCTAGTCAAGATGATGATCCCACAGGACAATACTGGAACTGTCAGTCACGATGGCTCTCAGGCTAGGCTGTAGGCAAGGGTGGCTAAAAATGGCACTTCACAAGTGCAGGACGAACACAGCATCGAAATGCAACATCGAAACTTCCGTGCAGAGACACAGCATCGAAACACAGCATCGAAACTTCCGTGCAGAGACACAGACTGGAGCATGCGCGGTAGCAGCGGGTGACGTCACGTCGTTACGTTCTGGACGCGTTGCGTCCCAGTGGGCGGGGACTTCTTCAGCAGATGACGTGACGACGAGACTACGTGGGTACCGCGCTATAAAGAGGTGAGTTGCCATAACGACAGAGAACGCTTCACAACAGGGAGAGACCGGAAATGTCCCCTGGTAATGTTAACGGGGAAAACCGGAACCCACTCCATATGAACTGAGCGTTATGTGTCACCATGCAGATTCATTATGTTTAACCAAATGATAATAAAACGAGGCAATCAGATGAGCACCTCATATGATAAAAAACATGCGAAGACATGTATAAAACCTCATAAAAAATCTCATTAAAAAATTATTAATTCAAATATATGATAAAAGAATATGCATATATATATAGACAAAAATGTCAGAACGAAAAAATTTCGTCACACCGCTGTTACCGACTGCTCCAAAAATATTACAAAATATAAAATCTATCGATCAGAGATAAAGCAATTAGTATCAAACTCTACGTTTAACCCTTCGGGGCACATTACTTTCGTCTCATATATCCAATAGGATTCTCTTTTACTAAGTTGTCTAATAAAATTGCCCCCTCGCCAATGTTTATTAACCCTCTCAATGCCCCAAAACTTAAGACCCTTCGGGTTCTGTTCATGAAAGGCCTTAAAATGTCTAGAAACGTTATGGGTCTTAATGCCTTTTTTAATGTTGTTGACATGTTCTGCCAGTCTGACGTGTAAAGGTCTTGAAGTTCTGCCCACATACCGTAAGATCCTTAATAAAAAGGAAGCTTTGTATTTAGATCCTTTATTTTGCAGAACACCTGTTATTTATTTTTTATTTTTTACCGAAAATACATAAGGATGCTGTTAGACCACCAGGGAGACCCATTGTTAATGGGATCGATTCTGTTTCTGCACGATTAGGACAATACATTGATTTCTTTTTACAACCTTTAGTTATGCAAACTCCGGCCTTTTTGAAGGACACAAAACACATCATCCAAATTCTAGACACCTTGAAATGCTCCCCCTCCACCTTCTTAGTCACAGCAGATGTGAGTTCCCTTTACACCATTATTGGCCATCAGGATGCTATGGCTTCGGTGGAATGGGCCCTGGCTACATCTTCTCTATCAGGTGGACATCAGGAGTTTCTTTTAAGTTGTTTAGATTTTTGTCTCACAAGAAACTACTTTTGGTATAACAGAGAATTTTATTTACAGACCAGGGGTGTAGCTATGGGGGCTCGCTTCGCACCCAGCGTGGCTAATATTTTTATGTCCCACTGGGAAAATGAGGCAGTATTCCTCCATCGCCCCCCAGAGTTAGTGTGTTATAGAAGATTTATAGACGATCTTATCCTTGTTTGGAATGGAGATAGATCAAGATTGAACGATTTCATTAAATCACTCAATAACAACACAAAGAATATTTCTCTAACATGGACCATTAGTTCAGAAAAAGTTGTGTTTTTAGATTTGTCCATTAGCATTAAACATGACCAGTTTATTCTCACTAATTATTTCAAACCAACAGATCGTAACTCGTATATTCCCCTGGGGAGTTGTCATCACAGCTCTTGGCTGTGTAACATCCCCAGGGGACAATACATTAGGTTACGCCGGAATTGTACCACTCTCGATGACTTTATAGATCAATCTCAAGTCCTCTCTTCCAGGTTTGAGCAAAAGGGTTATAATAGATCCACCCTTGATGAAGAGGTCTCTAGAGTGATATCATTAGATAGAAAAGAGCTTATTGCTGGGTCCACTAAGGCTTCTATTAAAGATCAACACAATTTCAAAATGGTGTTGGACTATAATGTCCAATACCGTAAGTTTGAGAGAATAATTCAGAAAAACTGGGCAATACTTAAACAAGATAGGATTCTGGGCCCCGTACTTCCTGACAGGCCCCAATTTATTTATAAAAGAGCCCCCACATTAAGGGACCGTTTGGCTCCTGGAGTACTTAACCCTCCTATTCCTACGTCAGATAGGCTTTTCTCTTTTTTGGGGGGTTTTTACGCCTGTGGTCGGTGCGTACCTTGTAAACATGCCAAAGGGAACATCAAAAAAAGAAAAAAATTTTTGGCCTCAGCTACCAACCAAGAGTATGAGATCAAACAATTGATCACATGCGATACGGTTGGAGTTGTCTACATGCTGGAGTGCAGTTGTGGACTCCAGTATGTGGGCAGAACTTCAAGACCTTTACACGTCAGACTGGCAGAACATGTCAACAACATTAAAAAAGGCATTAAGACCCATAACGTTTCTAGACATTTTAAGGCCTTTCATGAACAGAACCCGAAGGGTCTTAAGTTTTGGGGCATTGAGAGGGTTAATAAACATTGGCGAGGGGGCAATTTTATTAGACAACTTAGTAAAAGAGAATCCTATTGGATATATGAGACGAAAGTAATGTGCCCCGAAGGGTTAAACGTAGAGTTTGATACTAATTGCTTTATCTCTGATCGATAGATTTTATATTTTGTAATATTTTTGGAGCAGTCGGTAACAGCGGTGTGACGAAATTTTTTCGTTCTGACATTTTTGTCTATATATATATGCATATTCTTTTATCATATATTTGAATTAATAATTTTTTAATGAGATTTTTTATGAGGTTTTATACATGTCTTCGCATGTTTTTTATCATATGAGGTGCTCATCTGATTGCCTCGTTTTATTATCATTTGGTTAAACATAATGAATCTGCATGGTGACACATAACGCTCAGTTCATATGGAGTGGGTTCCGGTTTTCCCCGTTAACATTACCAGGGGACATTTCCGGTCTCTCCCTGTTGTGAAGCGTTCTCTGTCGTTATGGCAACTCACCTCTTTATAGCGCGGTACCCACGTAGTCTCGTCGTCACGTCATCTGCTGAAGAAGTCCCCGCCCACTGGGACGCAACGCGTCCAGAACGTAACGACGTGACGTCACCCGCTGCTACCGCGCATGCTCCAGTCTGTGTCTCTGCACGGAAGTTTCGATGCTGTGTTTCGATGCTGTGTCTCTGCACGGAAGTTTCGATGTTGCATTTCGATGCTGTGTTCGTCCTGCACTTGTGAAGTGCCATTTTTAGCCACCCTTGCCTACAGCCTAGCCTGAGAGCCATCGTGACTGACAGTTCCAGTATTGTCCTGTGGGATCATCATCTTGACTAGGATTTCGTTTTGATTGACCCATTCTGGGAATGCATGATTAACCTGTTAATCAGGTGAGAGGCCACTCTGTATACCGGTGTTGGGCACTACTTATCAGTCACCTTATTTTGGCGTGCTGTCACGTGTGGAGGAGACTCACCAATTATCAATATTGATCTACAAGTAGCGACTATAGAATTCCTTGATGTGAAATTGACAGGAACAAATAGAACAGTAGTCACATGCTTACAGTTGGTAATAGTCTTTTGAGAGCAGACTCCCCCCACCCAGGGCATACGATTAGAGGCATACCCTATGGTAAGTTCCTTAGACTAAAACGCATATGTAGCACATCAGACTAATTTGAAAAGAAAGCCATAGACATGACACAAAGGTTTAAAGACAAGGGATATCCTGATAAAATTGTGCACAAGGCTCTACTTGCGGCCAATAAGGTATCTAGATACTCTTTACTTTTGGAAAAATGTGAACAGAAACAAACACAAAAAACTCTCCTTTTCCTCTACCAATACCCCAGTTTTCTCCACACCTTACAGCTCTGAATACAGTAGGATCAAAACTATAGTAACTAAATATCTTCCAATTTTATTGACCGATCCCATTTACAATGAAATTCTCTCTAGAGGCATCAAATCGATATCCCGTAGAGCCAGGGCCGGACTGGGTATGAAAACCAGCCCTGGAAAAAATGTCATACAAGCCCCATAGTATTATTATACCAGCCCAACAGCATAACATCATTATTTTCTTGTTCATAAAATGGAAAACCATGCAGTTTAGAGCACATTTAAAGAGTGCATTATATATAGATAAGACACATATAAAAGCACATAGGGCTTTATATATACATATACACTGCTTTGTGTTCGCTGCTTACACAGTGGTGTGTTAAGAAATCAAATAAATCGCTTCCCTAACACTGACCCGCCTCTCAGCCAATCAGGTGCACTGGGTCTGGTTACCTGTCACCTGATTGGCTGAAGCGACAGGCGCTGTGATTGGATGCCTATCGGAGGGTGCGTGGAGCAACGCGCTGACCTGAGACAGGTAAGTGCCGAGCGGGGGGGACACTGTCAGGATTTGATGGGCAAACTGGTGGCAATTGATGGGGCAAACTGGTGGCAATTGATGGGGCAAACTGGTGGCAATTGATGGGGCAAACTGGCGGCAATTGATGGTTACAGTGGCTGCGTTTGATGGCATAGTGGCTGCGTTTGATGGGCACAGTGGCAGCTTTTAATGGGC